>CAWUHX010000095.1:0-435758 GCA_963922205.1 Romanomermis culicivorax | reverse complement strand
ATCAATGTCCTATCAAAAAAGAAGCATCACTTACCTGAACAAAGCTCTTAACGAATCTGCATCCAAAAATTCGTGATCTTTTTTCACCGTATGCAAATCGACCGGGAAAAGATTTTATCTAGGAAATTAAAAATAAAAAATTACTAGCTTTTTGACCCGAACATACCGAGATAAAATTAAGAAGAACGAGGAAAACAACGTTTTTTGATAAGAAATGACTAAACTAAGAAGGTACTAAAAAACCAGTTATTTGTGCGCCTACGCTCGGAAGATTCCCGAAGTTTTATTGGTCGAGAAAACTTTGAGAACGATGTGACATTGTATGAGAACTTACCACAACTTTTGTACGCTAGATGGTATAATTTTAGTCAAAAATAGACACTTTAGATAAAAAGGACTATAATGATAATGGACGATTTTTCAAACAAAAGATCTCGTCTTTTTTATTTTCGCAACATTGATGTTCTGGTATATGTCATTATTTTTGTTCTTTTACATGCTCCACTTACCTTCGTACATTTTAGCGTACTGAGGAAATCCAGCCGCTTTTAGCCAACGGCAACATTGACGGGCGGTTTTTTCTGTTTGAAAAAATTACAAAAATTTAAATTATAATAACCTTATACAGGGCTACTGACTGAGTAGGTAATAAGTATTGGTTTACTAAGATTCAAAAAGAATAGAAAAACGCATTGGCGCGAAACTAAAATGAAAAATGCTTGAAAAAATTTCTTACACGGAATACCCAATTACAATCTACACTGGAATTCTAGAAATAGAGATGTTCGAAGTATCTAACCAGGAAACTGGATCTTTGTATTGGCGTTGATCACGCTACTCCAAAATATCAGACATTTCAAAGATTTTTGAGGTGTCGACTACATGAAGCAGAAACCGCGATTTAGCAAGTCCGAAATATCCATTTTTAGACTAGATCAATACGGGCCAAATTTAACTCAATCGACAACTCAAATTATCAATTTCTCAAACAAAAAACGCATGCTAAAATATTTGATGACCGAATGTAGGACGAAACCGTCTACGAACCATAATTTTGAAAACAAATAAAATATAACCTACTTCCCACAACTCTTATCTAAACGTCTACAATAACGCAATGGAAACTTGGGACACACGGGGTTCTGACCAAATTTCCAGTTCCAGGAAGTTGAATACTTCCCAACTATTACGAAGCCCTAAAAATTAGCTACAGTTTTCCATGTTTAAGATACTGTGGTGCACTATTTTCGAAATCGGGCTGAATTTATTTCACACTAGTTTTGTGCGTAAATAATGGGACAGCCGTTGAACAAATATAGAAAGTATAATGGAACTCTTTTATACCTGCTGACAGTAGTCCTATTGAATGTTGCTTTATTCGATCGCCACCGTCGACACCACTCTGAAGAAATAAACAAAGTTGCCAAAAATTCGTCAAAAGAAACTTACGGTAAAGTTTTGAGTTTTGAGAACAGACATAAAAAACTCAGTAAAAGAAACATTCTCAACAGCAAAAAACAATAATACGAATTGGACAAAAAACGGAGAGAAAAACAAAAATTAAAAATCGACGAATGGTCAAGTCGTGGCGCCCATTTCGGACACTATCAGAGATGCTCTAACGGCACTTGTCGTAACTCAGCTAACATTCATTTTCAAAGACACGATCAATTTTCGTTTATACTCATACTAGTTAAACGGTTATATGTACATTAATTCTTCAATTTTACGATCCGTCTTGTAAAAAATAGCAACGGCCAACCAATGAAACGTCATTCAAAACTTGTATCTCAACTTGCGGAAGTCCGAGGAAGCGAGAAAAGTTGAGAAGAGACACGTCCTAGCAAACGTTTGTTAAACCTTTGAGGCTTTTTAAAAACCAGATGTGAAGTATGGCAATCCGTAAGGTTTCAAATCGGAAAACAGACCTCTTCTAACTACCAACAAATGAATCAACTCTACCCCATGTTACAACGGTTGAAATGCCAATGAAGATAAAATACTCTAGTTAAAAGGAGGGTGGCTAAATTGATTCAGTAGCTAAAATGAATGACGTTTTTGAAATTTTAAATCACTTAGAAACTGTAGAATGTATATATGACTACGAAAATGTTTCTGCACTGAGTCACAGACATACACGCACAGGGGTGTATAGGGTAAACTTTCCTACATGGACCCTGGATAGTGGTGGATACCACTGCCGGACCCGAAAAAATCCTGAAACACTTCCTGAACTTTTTCGGAGAGAATTTTTTGATTATTTTTATGCATATTACGTACGATAAACATACTTGTACTGCTCTCTTCGTCTTTTGCTCGCTCACCCCATCCCCCTCGATTGGGTAGCAGATCCGCTACCTAGTCCACATCCGCTACCTAGTGCACATCCGCTACATAGTGCACGACCGCTGCCTAGTGCACATCCGCTACCATAGTCAGATCCGCTACTAGACAGCAAAAAATGTGAAAAAGGTTTTGCTATTGTTTTCGTAAGGGTTTTCCGAAGACAAAAGAATAAAAGAAAATGGAATACGGTAGGCGTTCTGCGTGGTAAAAAAATATTTTGTTTGCCACTTTTATGGAACCGCAAGAATAGTTAAAAAACGTAATACTACAGAGAGTCTACCTAAAGATAAGTCACTAATGAGTAAAGATACGTAATAAAATCATAAAAATGTCCACACAACCACATTCTAATGCGTGAAAAATTCTTATTTACATAACAAAGTGACCACACAAGTACCTCGAGTGACAGAACAATCAGCCTAGACGGACGTTTTTCATTCTTTACCTGTACCAAGTTATCTTTACCTGTACCGGGTGATGAAAATATCGTTTTCGTTTTGTTTTTTAATTTTTTTCAAATACTTTTTTAATTTTTTTCAAATACTTTTTTAATTATTTTCAAATATTTTACCATTTTGAGTTCAAAATTAAAAAAAAAACTATTGTTGAATATACCTCCCGAGTAGACCAAGGACTGATTATTTTAAGCAAACGTGGATCCATGGCAATTATCCCATTTCTATCGAAAATTATTGGGATAACCCTGCGTTTAGAACAACAAACCCCTGCATCTCACCGGGGTTTGTGGCACGCATTCGGCAGAACACAATTTCTTGCATTTACTTCTGAAAATACGGGGAAAATAGAAAATTTTGAGTCGCATCGGTTGCAACCGCATATTTCCCAATTTTTAACGAATGAAATTTTTAATTTTCGCGATACATGCGCCATATAATTGGTAAAAAAATTAAATGAGCCTAATAATTTGTAAATGTATACTGTACATTCTTCCATAATGAAATACTACCTAGGTTATTCAACGCAAAAAGTAAATGTAACGGGTTACTTATCTCAGCAGAAAGTAGGGAATGTGCAAGGTAGCGGATCTGACTATGGTAGCGGATGTGCACTAGGTAGGGGTTGTGCACTAGGTAGCGGATGTGCACTAGGTAGCGGATCTGGCACCGACCCATCCCCCTCGATGAAAAGCCCGATGACCCTTTACCTGGGAAATTTTCGCCGCGCATGTCTTGTCATAGAGCATTATCTGCACATTATGAATGTCAACTATAGAGTTATAACGTAAAAATTGGGTACAGTCAAAAAACGCTCGAGATTAAAATTCTAAAGTTTACTATACTTTTAGCTGTGCTAATTTTAAATCATAAAAAATTAACGTAGAATCCTAGAAATTTAGAAAGACAAGACAGAAGCTAAAAATGTTAGAAATTTGGCATAAATTGTTAAAAGAAGCTTACTTCCGTCACATTTATCGGAGCGATTTTGGTTACAGAACAATTTACGGAAGAGTTCAAATGCCCATCTAAGGTATGTAAAACTGGCAGCGAATTAGTCAGTGAACCACTTTTAGGCGGCCAAAGTTTCCCGTCTTTAGAACAAGCGGCTGAAACTTTAGGCGAAAATGAACAACGTTGGCAGCTATTGTCTGCCGACGACAATTGCGACGACTTTTTTTGCGACGGACTGAGCGGCCCACAAGTGAAACGACGATTGAGTAATCGGCGACTTTTGTTATTCATACGAGACGACGAAATGTGGGAATCATTCGTAGTTGTTACATCGGTCATAGAAGAACGATGACCACCACCACAACCACTGCGGCCATTACCACTGTAATTAGTATCGTTGTTACTATTGTTAGAATAGCTGCAGTAATTATCATTCTTCCTGTTGTAATTGTTATTATATTGATGATGTACGGTCGATAACGCCATGTGGCGATTGGTCGCCGAAACTGCGTGGCTTTTTACGACACAAAAATCGCGGGTTTTAGTAGCAACGATGTTCGATTCGTTGTTGTGGTTAAAATGTGACTTGGCCATACGGCATTCACGTTCATAATCTTCTGGGTTCTATATAAACAGGTATATACGGCTGTAATTATCATCTGAATAATTTATATGCGAAACAAAGTAATAAAATGACCGTAAAAAAATCACGATCTTTTCGGTTATGTGTTCCTAATAGCATCTCAGTTTGAGATAACATTGAACCAGGACAGGATAGGGATCATAGTCTTTCCAAATACTGATGTTCCAGACATTGGTATCAGTGAAGAACTGGTACCTCTTGTAGTTATGTGGAAACGCAATTTCTAAATCACGTTGTAGAATACTGCACTGAAACGTTGCTTCACTGCATTCTTTATAATAAAACTCTGACCCATCATCTTTTCAGGAGCCTTTCTGATCCTCCTATCAACCATTTTGAGGAGAATATGATGAACTTGGAAAATCATCTGAAGGAAACATAGCCTGAATATGATTGAATTTTTGTGAAATTCTGATTTTTAGATTTCCTTCTTATCAATCATACCTGTACTTGGGGGGGAGGTTGGGGGGGGACCCCCCAACTTGGCCAACCCTGTACCCAAAATCATTTACCCCCCCCCCCCCCCGTTTGGAAAAAATTTAAAAAATTTGCAAAAAAGTGTATGTTTTTTGGCCTTTTTAGGAAAAATTTCGACTTCTTTCTACCCCCCCCCCCCCCAACTGGTCGGAGGTCTTACAGGTATGTTATCAATGGACTCAAGTGTGTCTGGAAAATTTTCTGGCAAAACCCCAGAAGACTGGAAAACGAAAGAAAAATGTCTTAGGCATCGATCGGTGTCAGCCATTTCGGCAGCAGTGATTACGCTTTCCTCAAAACGTCGTGAAATACAATGCTTTGCGAAATAGAACTTTTCATGGAAACCGTCAATTCAAAACAAAGTCTTGCATGACAATAACAATGCAAGTAAAATGTTAAAAATGTACAATGTAAAAGTTTGATGAAGAGCTTCAAATTTTTTGACTTATACTCGTACATCGGAATTTGAAACATCTATGCGCTACATTTTAGCATTTAACAAACACTAGTACTTGATTTACCACTGACTAGTAAGCCAGTCGATTGGATAAATACAAATTTGCTTCACGTTTCTTTGAATTTCTAAACTAAAGAAAAATAGAATGGGAATTACGTAACACATCTAAGCATATGTGACGAATTAAAGTTTAAGATTATTGCGCTTGGGTGCCTTCAAATTCAATACAGTGATGTAAACGACAACGTATAGGTCAGCACACTTTTTCACACAATTCTGGCAGCAATGCAGACAGCTCCTCGGTTATTTATTAGCACAAATCGTCAAGGTACCGTACATTTTTTCTATAAGTACACCCCCACAAGAAATGGTCAGAGGGCGTCAAATCGCACACGACCAATCTAATGATCGAGAATCTTTCGATCAATACACTGCCCGACTTGAAAGTTGCAAGGCAAAATGGGCAGAAGCACCATCGTGCATGTACCCAGGCCCGTCACTAGGGGGGATGGGGGGGGGGGGGGGAATTGCCCCCTGAAATGAAATCGAACAAAAAATTTTTTAGCCTGTCTGATAATGCAGCTTCAACCAAAAAGATGCATTTTGGTGAATTTTGAAAGGCCAAATCCAAAATTTTCCGGCGCAAGGCGCCGGTCATGAGTTATAATAGTAATTGTTTTCTATCAGATGCAGCCGTTAGTATATCTACTTCGACTCATTAATTAGCCTTCAACAGTTTCTATCAGTTGAATTACCTTATCCCTCTTTCATTTGATAAGATTCAGTATTTTGTCGAAAATTGAGATTTTTGATCAATCCTCTGAATTTTTTTTCGCTGGCTTGGAACATTTCAAACGTTTTCAACGTGAGCTTCTACATGAAGACTGAAGACATCATTCTAAACTGTAAATTTAGAGCTTCTGTCCAACAATGTCATCGAAAATTTTTATAGCGTTTTAGGACGCAAAAACCCGAAAATAACAAGAAATACTTGAAATTCTATATTCATAATCAGAATCACAGAAACGTCAATGGTACATAAATTCATAAGAAACATCGTTGATATGCTTTCAACTGTTGTAGAACATTAAACCAATGTGCCGTTCATCAGCTCAATGTAACTTACCTGATTAGAATTTTCTTTATTTTTTCTCATTTTTGCAGGTTACTGACTCCTTGAACATCAGAATATGTGGATATGCTCCTAAAACGCAGAAAAAAACATTTGTGGTCACATTATAAACGTTTTTAAAAATGCGGAATATTTTTGGAAAATGAGGAAAAAAATTTTGGGTATGATGCTCATGTGGAAAAAGCCTTCGAGGAAAAAAACGGTGAGCAGCTTCATTATCAGTTTGTAATGATTGGTGATAGACGTATACAGCTTCGTTTAATTTGAATAGATAATTTTATTCATAGTTCGGTACCGATTCAAAAATAAATTTCGATCACGAGTAGTTTAAATTATCCGTTTTAACTATACATTTTCGGATATTTTTCGACGCTAAAGTAGCTAAAAGTCGATTAAAAATTTCCTGGGTACGGACCTGCGTGTACCACATATTGTTGATTTCTGGATAGTGTTGAATATCGGGCCAAAATTGGTAGTTTAACGTTTCTTACAGTCATACCTGTAAGACCTCCGACCAGTGGGGGGGGGGGGGGGGGGTAAATCCGAAATTTTGGGGGGGGGGGGTAGGAAAAAGTCGAAATTTTTCCCAAAAAAGGCCAAAAAACATACACTTTTTGGCAAATTTTTTTAATTTTTTCCCAACTGGGGGGGGGGGGGGTTGGGGGGGTAAATGATTTTGGGTATTGGGTTGGCCAAGTTGGGGGGGGGGGCCCTCCCCCAACCCCCCCCCAAGTACAGGTATGCTTACAGTGTTGTCAGAAAAGTAAGGCCAGTTAGCCCTGTGATCAAATCCCATTCTATACACAAACTCTTGGCGACTTTAAACTTAATTCACTTTGCTTATGGGGATTCGCCTCAACCTAGGAGATACAATTATGTCGGTTAACGTGTTCATCTAAATGAAAAATATAATCGTATGTCCACATTATAAGCTTTCTTAAATCTGAACTTTGACGATGTCCAATCATGTTTCACAAAATTCTACTCGAAGATCATAACCATTTCCCATTTATCCATGGTGATAGGTGATGGTGATAGGCCTTCAGACCCTATTCTTTTAAAATTGTTGAATTACCATTTGTCAATTCCAAGATGAGCCGAATCCCAGCGAATTGACGTACCTGGTTCTTTACAGAACTGAGCCAAGACATATTTAACAACTTCTTCAGATGTTGCACTTGTTGATACTCAATACAGTTGAAGCTGCTGGCAGATCAGTATCAACAATCTTTGACCAATGACGGACTATCTCCTTCGAATTTTTAATGGCTGAATACAGTCTATCAAGTGGAATCTTTTATGGACCGTCAGAGTGTGCCACTAATCACAACAAAAATTTAAGTTAACAAGAAATCGATCACAACAATAACTTAGCTAGAATAGAAAATAAAAAATGAAGTTAACAGTATGAATAAACCCGTTATTTCTCTCGATGTTATAGTATTTCAGTCTTTCATTCCAAGATTTTTCGAGGAAGCCAAATCCATTTGAACCAAAAATATTCTAGTGAAGACTCCAAAATTGCGACTAAATTTTTCGCTTTAATCTAATCTACTGGATTTCACAAACTCAGATTTTCATCACCTTCCGAAATGATTTTCAATTGCAGATTTCGTTTGATTCAACACTTCCGTGTGTGATACTGTGATAAAAAAATTAGTTATTGAAATTTTTCAAACTCTTTTTCGCCACTGACTGCCTATGATCACCTTAAAAAGTCATTCATCAAACGGGTTGAAAACCTCTATATCAGGAAGCGCCCGGAAGTGACCCTGCAAAATTAGCCAATCAATCTGGCCAAAACGGGTTAGCCATATAAACCCCATCTGTTTAGTTGCGAGAAACTGATAAGTGTCAACTTTATGTATAGAAAATAGTCATTTCGGACAAAAAACTACCAAAAATGTCAATTTTTTGGACGCTTCGCGCCATAGAATATTTTTTTGGGTTCAAGACAAAAAATTACTATTTTTTTGAACGGTCTATCGGAATTTTTATGTGAAAAAATCGAAATTCGTTTTTTGGCCCCTAAAATGTGGGCATTCGATGACTTCACCCATAAAAAGATTGCCTGGTCCCCCCAGACCTCGAAAATCCGTAACATATACGAAATAACGAAATTCTTCCTAAATATTATTCATTGAAATCAGTATGGAGCTGAACCACAATTCCATGAAAATTTTTTTTCCACGGGAAAAGTACCGTTAACGGCAAAAGGCACATTACCGCAACAACATTAATTCCAATGATAAAAATAAATTCCTCATTCTTCGTTTCAGAAGATTTTTTAATTTTAGCACATGAAATTTGATTCAAACTATTTAAAAGGCGACTACAACAGAACGTTGAAATTTAAAACATTTCCATGGCAATTTTCTGCAGTCCCATATTACATTTATTGAGAAAAATTATAACTCAACAGGCTAATGTGTTTTAAAATTCATAAAACATCGATTGAAGAAAAGAATTCACGAACTCGCTTTTGACAGTTTCACTGACAGAATTGATAACCCCAAAAAAATGAATCGCACATAAAAATTAAATGACTGTTTTCTACCAACCTTATATTGAAATTCCGTCGCAGGTTTCGTTATTGACGCCAATGAACAGTGTTCGTCTGACTCTAGATTTAACTTTCTATTTATACCAGCTTTCGGTGCGAAAAAGTCGATCGGAAATCTGTGACTATCGCCAATCGGACTCAATTCGCTGTCGGCCAGAGGACTAGAGCTATCATTCGATAAAGGGGACCCTCTAATTTTCCGCACTTCTTGATGCTCCAGCTGATGAATAATTGGCGATTTTATAGATTCGGAAGAATTTGAGGCTGCATCAAAATTATCGTAAATCAGTAAATCGTTAACATCGTTCGTTTTACATGTCCTTGACTTTTGTAAATTAGCCTTGACAAATTTGGATATGAATTTTCGATCCGGTAATGGAGAATTTACCGACTGAAACAAAGTTTGTTCGAATTTTTTATCTTCTTTATTAGCGACGGATTTCGTGATGTTGAAAGATTTCATAGGTTTACTGTAGGCGGCTTCCATGCTAGGCGCCGTTTGATGAGTATTTTCCAGTAGTCGCTTAGAAGTTTCGAGGAATTTAGGTTTCTCGTCCAAATGGCATGGTATGTTGTCCGAAGGAAGACTGCTGGCGTAAAGTTGAAGTGTTCGAGCTTTCATCTAGAAAATAAGATTCGAGGATGTAAAATCGAAAAAAGCAAAACGATAAACTAATAAAAAATGCACAGCATAGAAAATATTTTTCAAGTAGCAGTAGAACTCTTGCATAATGCAAACGACTTTGCATGATCCCGGTCAAGTTTGTACATAACATAGTATTTTGTATATTGACATTTGAGTAGTGAAAATTTTCTAAATCTACGAGGAAACTAAAGTGACAGTTATTCTCACAATATTTTTGTTAACGCAAATGAGCAGATTGACAGAATCATATTTTTTTGTTGGGGAGGCCGTGAGCCGAAACTGGGCATGTTCGGTTAGTACGTACACTCGGTTAATACATACAACTTCTCTGGTCCCCAAGAAGTATATACTATCCAAGAATATATTATTATATTGATTACTTGATTTTCGTTGGAATATCCACCGTTTCCGATATTTAGCTCGCACACTAATTCCTCATCGGATGACAAACGATCGTCCGGTTTTCTCTCCATACCGTCCAATAGAGAACCGACCGACGGCAGACGGTCGCGTCCACAATAAAATGCAGATTTTTGTTCAACCGAAGTCGAAAAAATGAATGGCTTTTTCTTCACGACTCGCGCTGGAGACTGAGACGGCGACGCCGAAGATGAAGTCGATGAAGAGCGGTCGGTTAGCGTACGATCATAGACGGACGATCGACGGAGGCGACGACGAGGCGTCAAAGGCTGAGATTTAGAGTAACAGGCGATATCTGAAAAAACAACATCCGCTATATAATATGACTTACACAATTAAATCCGAAAACTGATTTTCCGTTTTTTCTCAGTACATCTTTCTCCTTTTTTCCACATATTTTATATAACAAGCTACAAGCAAGACAGTTTTTCCCGTCAATTGGGCAATTTCTTTACAATTTTTGGAGTTAATATTGTGACTTCCACAAAAATTTAGTCCAATAAAGTCAAGGCAATTTAACGCCTGATACTCATGAAAGGCTTGATTTTCCGGGTAAAAATAGTCATTTTCACCGAAATTTTCAGCAATTCAAATGCTTTCTTTTCAAATATGTCAAAAGATTTTCTCGGAATTTCTGACTTCAATTTGAACGTGATTAATATAATTGTCATAGGTGAAATGACTAACTGGTCCGTGAAACTAGAACAGATGTTACCTGGTTGAAGTTCTCGAACCGGATAATTTGACATTTCAGCCGATATTTCAAACAAAAAATACAGGTTTTAAGCGGATCCGTCACTTGATTTGAAATTCATAAAAGAATAGATCTTCCGAAGTTTCGGAAATACAAAATACAAAAAATTTGGGCATATGACGTCGAGTCAATTACCATGACTTAATTATAGCATTTCGAGCACATTCTTAGTAGGTATTTGAATGCACTCCCAACACTGATATAGCGCAACTTCTAAAGGTTCATTTTGAAATTTATCGACACACTATTCATTTCGTCGCATAAATTTTCGGTGAAACATTTTTTTTATAATTCCCGCAAAGTTGAGCTAACAAATTTATGCAGAAAAAGCCTGAAAAATACAGTTTTTTTGAGGCAAGGATGGAGCTAAACTCCTTGGATAGAAGAATGTTTTTTTAATTGGCTTGAGACTTAAAAGACAATTTGACTGCGAAGACGGATTTTGAGGGATGCTCTATCACTTGAGAGTATTTTAATGCTTTCAAGTCTAGATAGCAAAGTTTTCCTACGATACGCGCAGAATTGATAATGGTGATAATAATGCTTTTTGAGTCACTGCTTTCCCTCATCATGCCTACAACCAGACGCCCCTCTTTTTAATTTAGCTTCAACTATGTAAAACTGCATTATCATCTTTACACGTTCCAGAAAAAGCATTTATTTTTAGATGCTTTCGATTTTACTTCACTTTTTTAACGTTTTGAAATTAGATAACAGCCATTCCAGCATGTTCACTGGTTTTCTAATCCGAAAATTCGTTTTCCAAGAGTCAAATTGAGTATGAGTTATGAATATACTTTGTGACAATGCTTGATTAGCACGATAATTGTATGCAGTGGTTTCGCCTAAGATGTCAACTCATATACTTTGTACAGGAACTCGAACCGATATTCTAAAAATTCTAGAACCAGCTCCGAGACCGATATTCCAAAAAGCTCGAACTGTTGCACCTCTAACGTACACTCAAAATTGGAGGATTAGTCGATCAATGTGACGCAGTATAACTGTAAGGTTTGAAATGTCGACTAACAGAATGCGCAATACCTTAAGGCATAATTCCGATCATTGTGTGACCCACTTGTGGACCGAAATGAATAAATATGATACAGAAACGAAGGTCATCAAGAGTTCATTTTTATAATTTCGAATATGTGTATTGGAATATCATTTTGTATTGCCGATTAGAGAACAATTATGGGATGAATCAATAAAACGATCGTCAAAATCAAAATGAAATACCAAATAAAATCAACGAATATAATAAAAATTTTTTCGAAAGTCAGAATTACGAAGTTTTTCGTGATATTATTGGACGGGTGAATTTCTATACTCAAATGTTCGAATTAAAATCCATAATGTGGAATGTAGTAGCAACTTTCAGAGCAGAATACAAAATTTATTCCTTTACAAGATTCGGCCAAACATCTGCTGTAATAAATTAGCTGCTCTTGTTTTGTCAGAAATTAAAAAAGAAAGAATTTTCCCAGAGTGTCTGAATCTTCAAGGGCACTAATTTTTTACTTACCATCGCCATCATTCGCAGTTCCATCTAATGAGCAAGTGGTCAAACTGACGCTTCTCGATATTGAACATATGCTAGTCTGCGTACATACATCTTTAAAATTTTCACACGTTCCCATCTTTCCGCCGTCAATCATGTTAGCCGAATCGTCGAGCTTGCTTGATTTTTGAAATTTACATAACAACAAATGTTCGGGTACTAATTGTTCGTCGTAAATCGAGGTCGTCGATAGATTATTAATTACATTGTTTTTATTACTTTTCTTCGAAAATTGCTTACTGCTCGTCGCCTGAGCTACTGTGCCATTGCCGGCAACATTCATTTTCATATGACGAAAATTTTCCAAGCACAATTTTTTCGTGGTACTAATTTCATTTTCGGCTAATTTAATAATTTTAGCCACCACGTTACGAATTGAAGACGAGGAAGCGGCAGTACTGTTGATGCTAGCCGGAAAATAGTTTGACTTCGACGAAGTAGTACTAGTTGCAGCGCCGGGTTGACGATCGACCGAATTTTTGCTACCTCGACGAAAAATTTTGTCATTTTTGCGATCTTCTACGGACAATTTATCATTCATAATGTCAAAATTGCTGCCCGGCTGGCGGGCGACCAATTCCTATAAAAAATAGGGAATATAGATAGAGAGTTGGACAAACGGAGATAAAATCTAAACAAGTGACCAAAGATGGTAGTTTAGGGATGAGAAGTCTTCTCGGCTGGTATAAATTAGGAGTTATCGCTCGCAGGAACTTCATGCATATTTCCGCAGTAGGGATGAGGAGATTGTCAGCAACCTCGGATCTGAAATGAACTTGTCGAACTGTATATTCTACAAAAATGCCGCCCAAAACTAAACGTATGCAAAAGGAACAAGGAAAAGTTCAAGTAACATAATAATCACACTATATTACAATAGAGAAAAAGGCAGATGGTAAGTTTACTGCGCACAAAAATTATTCACACCCAAACAATGAAGAAAAAGTGCAGAAGAGAAATTTTCGTATTTATATATTATAAATGAATGCACGGAAATTATAAATGTCGGGATCGTAAAAAATCGTACCAAACCAGTTTTTATCGTATATACGTATTAATTGCCCGCAGTCAGTCAAGTCACGGATGTTGTTCCATTTTTGGGGTAAATTAAAGTGGGGAAATTTAGGGTTAACGCAAAAATTCTTACAGAAAATTATTATATCGCTTTGTTGAGAAAGAGAGATACATGAAGGAGAAGGAATTCTTTTACAAAATTTAAAGGCCCCATACTGGAGAAAATTGTGTGGCGACACATTCTAAGCAGGGACGACTTTCTTTCCTATGACTGATACGACTACGAGAAAAACTCACGAATAAAAACCAATCGAAATCATCAACCTGCAGCACATTGGCGCCGATAATTTGGCGATTCTAAATTCAGTGACCAAATTAGACTTCACAACTCACGCGACTACATCATTATTATCATTATGATTTTGACCAGCATTTTCTAATAGTTCCATGGTAAAAGTGATGACGACTAATATTTTTCATTTTACTGCGATTGTTCTTTCATTTTGAGTCCGATCAAAGGCACATAAATGTAAACCAAGTGTGGTATTGATCTCCAAATTCAAAACTTTGCAATGACAATTTGTTGGGGAGAATAGGTCATTTTCTTGAGGCCCTGTCATACTTAACCGCGCGGTACCGCGCGGCGCCGGTTGTCCTATTCATACTAACAGGCGGCGCCGCGCGGTGGCTTGTCATACTTCGCCGCGCGGTACCGCGCGGCGCCGCTTTTTTACTTTTGGATTTTGCTCTTCTCAAAAAATGTGTATTGGTTCAGTTGAAACCTGATGGGGCGCCTGTTGTGGTGTGCCGATCGACTACAGTAAGCTCGTCAGCTTTTCAAAGTGATTCGCAAGAATGCATCGTTTCGGAGCTCAAAGTTGTTCAAAGTTGTCCGAAGGTTTACAACATCAAAGATTACACTCGTAGCAATTTTGTGATAAAGTCAGTTGTTGTTTCGTTTGTCTTAGTGAGCAGTCGGTTTTGTCTTAGTGAGCATCGCTAGTAAATCGAAAACCGAGCGTGTGTTCTAAGTTGAGTCAAACTATTTGGAAAATAGTTTGAGTGAGCGAGTAAAACTCCTAAGCGGTTAAGAATATACGACGCGAGTTTCGGCATCCGAAAACCTTTGGCGACCTGAGCGAAGATCCCTGGATAAAATTGACACAGCGCTCTCTACGAGCCCGTCAATCTCCTGCGTTCGACTATCGTTGCGTTGATTTCGTAAAACACTCCGAGTGTTTCGTCTACAGCGTTCCGCACGCTCTTCTACGTTCCGTACGTCTCTTCTAAACGCGCGATAAATCGTCGAGCTACACAGCTAATTTCTCATCTGCGTTCCGTCGTCTACTCACTTCAATTTCTCACGCACGACACGCCGCGCGGCGCCGCTCTTTAGTATGAATAGAACAACCGGCGTCGCGCGGTGCCGCGCGGTGAAGTATGACAGGGCCTTTAGAGATATGCAGTGTATACCACTAATCATTCTCCAAGATTAGAATAATCTAAAAGTTATGAAACCATTCTGATAAAAATTGATTTACAGCACAAAAAAACGCAGATTATTTTACGTTTTTAGGTTTGTCAAAAGAAACCACGTTAGCTTTGGTTTCATCAATAGTTATAGAATGCTTTTATAGAAATATCAAGGGTCGATTTAGGAATTGTTTTTTTTCATACCTCTATTGACGTATGTGGCATTCTGTATCAATTATTCAAGTCAAATGCATCTCAAATTATTTTTTCATATTCTTAACCATATGAAAAGATTTATGGATCAAAAATCGGACATTAGTGATAGAATATTATTGTTATTAACACCGATAGGACTATAGTGGCTGGATTTATTCCGAAAGTCAATTTCCACTTTCTTTATATGAACGTTTACCTCAACTGTTATTTGTTTCGTTATTCTATACTGAACTAAAAAATACGTTCATCTCAGTTAGCTTCTAGCTCTATCAGGACCTGCATAAGTCACTTGGACGCAAGACGTTCCGAAAACTTCATCTTTCATGTCATCTATTAATGACTAACTTCACATTACGGTTATTATTTACCAAAATAAAATTCAGAAATTATTTATTTTAAAAAAACTCAAGTGGGCGAAGGACGAGAACTGTGCTTCCTCAAAACGCTAAAGTATCATTGCAAGCTGCTCAAATAAAGCGCTGCATTATCTTCGATCGTTTTAGACGGAACCGTTTCCAATTTATAATAGCTCAAAACCCGCATCTTACCACTCTTTCCAGTAGTAATAGTCAATATATGGCGCATAACTTGATGAAAAAATAAATGATCAGCCGCGCAGGTAAAAAAACGTACAAAAGCTTTAGCTCAGATCTTTCTTTGACAAATAGTTCAATCCCGGGACGAACACTGTCGGTAATGAGCATGATTTAAATTCTTCTATCCCATTCCGTATTAGCAGTAGCGCAAAAATGCTAGGGCGATTAGCCGGCCTGGGTCTCCCGGTTACAGAAGCATCAAAGCGCGGGAAAAGATAAGACGGCAGACCTGGCTGTAGAAAGCAGAGCAAATGGAAAGTGGAAAATGGCGGCGCCCGTTCCGGCAGGACGTTTGACGGTCGTCGAAGAGGCGACTGAGCGAGAAATGAGAATATTTTTCGCGTTCTACTTTTTTCGCCTACAAGCTTAGCTCTGAAAGTATGATAATCAATTCTATCGAAAACGAGAAAAGACAAGCAAAATCCGGGAATCAGGCGGCATAAAAAATTAATGGAAAATTTTTTAATATAGATTGGCCGAGGGAGGAGGAACAGTGCTTTGTACGTACGTGTAACAGACGAAAGAAAAAAATTTTGTAGAACAAAATGTGAAGTTAGCTAGTCGAATAAATTTATACTACAGGAGTTGGGAACAGTGGGTGTGGATTTCACGGAAGATAGAAACATTATCGGCGACGAGTTTCGAGTTTCAATTAGGTAACATGTATCCAACAGCAATCTACGGAAAACGAGAGTAATCGTTTCATTTTCAACAAAAATTTACTGAAAAATCCACAAAAAAACCTGACAAACATCACATCATTTCTTCAGAAAATTTAGCAAACTACCAACAAATCGAGATGCAGTGCCCCTCAAAAATGTTACCGTATTATGCGGACGATGTAGAAAGAATTCAGAACTACACAGTGATAAAAAGCACCATCGAGTGACCATTATTCTGAGCTGACCTATAATTTGATCCTACAAGGAAAATTTATGTCAAATCCACCGGGCAACAACATACAAGGATTATTTTCTCAGAGGTCTGAAAAATATTTATTTCTTCTCAAGAAATGATGCAATGGGTGGTCGATTTTCTTGAAAAATAGTCTTGAAAAAGTTGATTTACTGTTTAGTGCAAAGCAGTTCAAGAAGTCTACGACCGTCATTGTCAAGGAAACGATTGATCAAGAACAAGCACAACTCAAAGTATAGGATGCAATGCGATCGGTTTTCTTTTCATCAAACTGTCATCAACTTGGACAGGTATGATCATTAGGAAATTCTTCCTAATTTAAACCAGTTTCAATACTGTTCTTTTTTCTTCGTTCTTCCACAATTCAGAAATTTTTTTTCTTCAAGAGAAAAGGAAGTAGAATGTACAAACGAATGCAAAAGCCCTCAACTGTGCAATAAATGCCAAACACCCACCCTTGATCATGAACACTGGGGCAAGGCAAAAAATATTACGATTAGCACTATCTTTTCAAAATCGTACATTCACCCCTACCAGAGTTACCTTGTTGATGTCCTCTGTGAACCATTTTCCAAAAAATCGTCAAACCAAGAAAACTTGAATCATTAACTTTGAAAAGTTAAATACTAGAAGTTATTTTGAAGTATAAATTAACTGCCAAACACAATTGTCGAAATAAAATGGAAATTCAATCTACAAAATTAATTTCAGGATATAAAGTTACTGCTTAAAAATAAATCTGTGAACACTGTCAACGCAGCGGAGGTGTAATTTTCAATGTTTCATGGAGCAGTATTTGAATTCCCTCCTCAACATGGAAAATTCACGCACAAAGATTCATGGCTTGCTAAAGCCCGCCTCTCAATCAATGTTGACGTTGCGTATTTGCAATGGAAAGTTTCTTACAACGCGAGGAAGTCAAAGGAATTCAGATTGAAATTCGAAACTGAATGACACATCGGCGTTATATGAGACTATAAATATAGAAACAGATGCAAGAAGAAATGAAAGAAGAGTGCGGCTCCAAGAATCTAATGCTTCAGCTACCAAAAAACCATTCGCGAAACCGAAATGGTAAAAATGATTTATAGGCAGAAACACATCGACTTGAGAGAAGTTTTCTTTTTAATTCAATATCGGGACAATATATACACATCGTGCTCTGGGACCGAATTTAATCAACTTATGAGAAAAAAGTAGTCTCCTGATGCGAAATGCACGAAATGTTATTAGCTTTTCGTTAAAACACAAAAAAAGGAGCTTCTTCAAAACGAGAACGGTTTTTGCAGATAAAGATTCAGCAGTTTGATAATTCATCAAAAGTGGAAAAGCCTAAAGGAAGAAAAATCATATATTATGTTAATGATTTGCGACTTTTTCTTCCGTTTAAATTACTTTTTCTCGAGCAAAGAAAATTTGAAAAATTAGGTCATTTCGGCCTTGAAACCAATATTTAAGCATTCCAACTTTTTGGCTCTTGAGATAAAACACAGAAAACAATATACAGCGGAGGCCACTTTCAAGAATGAAAATGATGAATTGTTAGCGGCGCCAACTTTCGGCAAACAAAAAAAGTAGATTCCACGGCGAGAAATGAAGTATAAAACAAAACACACAAACCTCGTTTTCTGGTTTGCCGGGTCGCATCGGTCTGCTAATTAAGACGTCGTTGACTTTTTGCCAGTAATATTCTACGCCGTCAATCGGCGCACTTCCTTCGCTGCTTGAAAAAATTTTGTTCAAACTTCGCGACATTTCGGCTGGAAAATAATAACATCTAAGCTACAGAGCAGACATGGCTGAAAACAAAATATCAGAAATGAATTGTTGAAAAGTAAATTATGATCAAATTAAAAAAGCATTATAATTTCGACAAATCGATTTTCTAAATGTAGTTTCAATCACATTTGTACTTGAGTTTCGAATGCTACTTTTCTAATAAATATACTGGCCGCAATCTGAACTACAATTTCGTCGTTGGGGAAGTGCTATATGAACTCCCCGAAAATCATCGACCATTTGACTAGCCTCAAGGAAATTGGTTTCAAAGCACGTTGAAATTAAATTTTCATGTGAGCTTATTAAATGTTTTTCATTCCGAGCTGAACCCTGTAGCGGTATTTTTTGTTGAACGACTAATTATTCTAGAATATGTTCTAAAAAATCCACGACAAACTAGGAAGATTTTCGAAAATGCGCGAAAGTCTGGCATTATTTTCCTATAGAATGTAATAGGTCGGAACCGTATATACATGTACAGCATAGAAATTTTGGGGGATCAGATCAATTTTTTTTCCAAAAGTGCCCAAAATCCAGTCAAGATTGATCAGAACGCTTTAAACCGTTGTTTTTAGATGCTCCAGGGTGTGCTCTTTCAGTTCGATATAAAAATCACAAAAAAATTCTTTAGCGTCAGTCAGAACTCTGCTAGGGGGCAGCCAGAGTTCCGCCCAGGGTGAGAACCCACAGCACACCACCCAAGAACATGTATGGTCGAAATATACTATCTACTTTGGAACTGTAAGGTGACCTGGATGAACCGTCTCTTGGACCACCCAGTAGTTACTTTCGGCTGAAAACAGTCAAATATCAATTTTTCAGCGTTTGGCTCAAAACACAGGTTTTGATGGATTTTTAAACCAAATGCGCTATTTTTAACTGAATTTTTTTCCTCCAGCGAATCCATACCTAAATTTCAGGTTACATATCACTCCACACAAAAAAGCTAACGATCCTCCAAGACCTCGAACTCCGTCATATATGTGACAAACAATACTCTTTCTGAGGCTCATATTAATCCAAAACTGACTAAAGCATACCGCAAACATTCTAAAAAGTAACTTTCAATAAATAGGTAAAAAACAACCTGGCTTCATTTGAGCAAGTATAATACTTATATGGTTGCCTTTTAATCTTGAGCGATAATCCATTCGAATGTTAGGTTAGTCGAACAGCTTTTCAATAAAAGGAATATCATACCGTCCAGAAGACTACGATTGTGCTCTGGTGTGATTATATAAAATAAATGCAGTGATATTCACATCCTACATCCTATTCACGTCCTATTCACATCATACAAAAAATCTTGAACTACAGAAATGTACCCTTGTGGGAAACGACACCCACGCTTTATAGGAATTTGATTTTACCTGTAAAATGGAACATTGAACTAGTAGGTGATGAGATCGAAGCTACCGTCGAATACTTAGCGTTAAAACCACTGTCAACGCCGTCTGAGCATTGTTCTATCGGCCAGGTGAAACTCGATTTTCGTTCTATAGTCTGGTCAAGTCCACTCTTTCTCGATAAATTTTCGTCAATAACCAACGGAATGTTCAATGTTGATTTGTATTTAACACTTTTGACGCAATTTTCGCCATTTAGATCAAAACCGGAACCAATATTTCTCAATTCAGAACAAGCTCTAGAAAACTGAGCATCTAATTTAGGGCAGTAATTGCGATTTTTAACGCTTAAGGCGTAAAACGAATCCGCCGGCGATAAATTTTCACCACAAGAAAAATTTAGACTCGAACCGAAAGCCGAATCGCCCGCAATCGTCTTTGACGAACTTTTATCGCTACTATTGTCGTTTCGGATTCTCGCCGACGACAAGGTCGAAACAGAATCTAGTTCGTTGAGGATATAGTTATACCATTTATTAACCGATTCCGTACTTTTAAAGTCCAAATGATACGGATTGTTCGACGAGAATTTATCTTTTCTATCAGAAATTTCGGTTGACGATTGAGAAATTGACATCTGCGGAGTAGACGGCTTGATGCCAGATGAAGAATAGCGTTCTAAATGGGCGATGGACAAAGAACGATAAGTCTGTGGTTGCGATTGCGGTTCGAAAATTTTATTCAATCTGTCGATTAATTTCATACCTGAAAAGGCGAAAATCTTGTGGCATTAAACCACAATCCTTGCTGAAACGATAATATATTCAAATCATAATCAATATGGGTAGTGAAAGATCAAAATCAAACTAATTATCGAGTTTATAAGAACTACATTTCAATTTCACAGATCGTGAAGAAATAATTTGAACAATGAACGGCACGATAGATGACAATTTTTTCGACTTTAAGCCTGCCTTTCCTGGTCCCATGGTTCAAGGTTTTACTGGCGATAATAATGATAAAAATTTCGTTTCTTAGAATATGTTGGTAAATATCTTTCAATCGATCTTCAAAAATTATTTGCTGTATCACCTTGCTTTTGGGAAAAAGTATGCGAACTATAAATGCTTTTATAAGGCTTTAAAATCAGAAAACACCGAAAAATTATATTTTTCTTTTAATTGGTTAATAGACTGTTTTTCCCATAAATTGCACTTTTCGCAGAAAAAAGAGAGAGAGAGAGAAATATTAAAAGTTCAAACGAAAAAGACGAAATTCAGTATGAATAAGACGGTGCATGTTAGAAATTTAAAATCTCAATTTTTCCAACTTTTTCTGCTCTTAAACATAAAGCCGAGTTTAAATTGAATTCAAAAGCACCGCGGAAGTAATTTGCAGAAATTTCAACTATTGACTCAGTATTTCAAACTTGTGGAAGAGCGAGTTATATTTTTTGGAATTTGTAAAACGATAAAAACGTGTTCCTGAACAGAAAGGGTGAACATTATTCCTCCTGAATAAGCTATCGGGAGACTGATTTTCCAGCATTTAGAATGTCAGAAGTCAGAACCCACAAATTTTTTTTCTGGCGCTTTGCGTCGGATCGGAAACATAAAAAAGGACAGCTGCATTTCTCCGTACCGTGTACTTGTGCTGTGAAGGACTCGAACTCAAGTCCTATCTGGAAGAAATTTATGCAAAAATACGTGCAAAATCGTGATTTTTTAGGATAAAGAAAATTATTCTTCGTACAAAGATTTTTAGCCGATCTTCGTACATCCAGAAAAAGGCTCGTGCAAAAAAACAGTGCCGAATGGTCTAAGGTATCCAAAGCAGAGGCCTCCGATGTTAGAATTTTAGGTAGGAGTGAGTAAAAATTTGCCGGACTAATTTAGCTAAATACCCACTAAATACGCAATTTTTTCGCGAAGAAAAGGCACCCGGTGGTCAATTTCTCATACCACTCCCTACGGGGCAGCCTGATCTAAAGTCATTACTGATATAAATTAATAACGCAGACATATGATTTAAGGTGGCATGAGGCACTTCAGATTATAGATTTGAAATCTGATACATTTTAATTGATTACAAGTTTTACTTTTCAACAACATATTTTCGATCTGATTGAGCAGAATTAAAGAGATAATTTTATACTTGAAGGCCAGTTTTTCCCGGACGTCAGGCGCCAAACATTTACACCGGAAATATTGGGCAATTTTGGTATATAATAGTTTGAAAGAAGGGTGCACAAATTTCTGATCGAATGATATTCAAGATATTTGACAAATATAAATTGTGTGCCATGGGATAGAATTCCTCAAGCTCTTCCTTGCGCAGAGTAGTATATGGATTCATCCGATTTCGATATTTCCAAAAACTCACGTTTAATTTCCAAAAAAATATAGATGGAATGGCCTTTGACTCACACTCATCCTTTGTACGATCGCCATCTGAATAGGCATTATAATTTGGCAAGCCAACGTTTCGATCATCCAAACAACGACAATAGTCAGCTGCTGTACCAACATGAGCTGCCTGAAATGAAAAATAAAATTTACATACGCAAATAAAATTTATATGCGCGAAGTCGAATAAGATCTGGAAGAATATTCTAGCTTTTTACGATAAACTTTTTGCCCTTCATATGCTAAATCTCCAATTAAGATTTTTACTGCAGCTCAATTTATGCTTTGAAGCGTACGCGGTGACTACAAAATAGAACCTTCAAGGGTCATAAAATAATGGCACATGCTGCGCTATAGTAGATAAGCACAAGTTTCAGGCATCAGCGGCAGCGAAACTGCTGAAAATTGCACTTCTCCTTATTGCCAGACCGGCAAAGAATAAAAGATCATCCTCGGGGCTAATATAAAAGTGAATGGCGCCTTTTTCGACCAGACTAATTTATCTTTATATATCTAATATGCACACACATTTCGTGTCAAATGGGAAATAAATGTTCAACAAGCTATGCTTTTACAACGACAAGTAAAAATTTTCTATTCAGCAGCCGCACAACTAACGTGAGTGGGGTGGGAAGCAAGCATTAGCCAACCAAACTAACGTTGCCTAATTGAATAAGCGTCGCAAATATTTCGCGCCATAATTTATCATGAAAGTGTATCCCAACCCAATCCTAAGCTTGTATACTACGAGAAGGTTGGCAAACAAAAAAAGCTGCACCTGCTGCTTGTTCAACACATTATCTACGATTACGATGAATAAGCATTAACTGAAAACGCTGAAATGGTAACAATATTTGGAGAAGCGAGGGTTTTTTGCGGAGCAACGCAATGTCGAGCTAACTGAATTTGATTGATTTGAGAGCCCGCTTATCAAGTGACAGAAACTATCATTCAATAATTTGTAGCTTGATATTGTGAAAGGTTTTAATTCGCAGGAGGAGTTGACCACAAAAGTTGATCACGATGAAGCTATATAAATATAAAATGTAGCGTGGCTTGAATAATCTTCCGACGTTGGGATAGAGATCATCTGCCGATTCAGCAGGATTTTCAAAAATACCAAAGTCACATGATGATTGATGGGTTGTTTTCATACATGCACAGCGTGGAAACTCTGCTGGGGGTCAGCCAGAACACGGGGTGGAATACAAAATATTTTTTTATTCTTGATAACGAAAAGAAAGGTCGTAGGTCTTCTAACATCCAAGCAGCATATTCTTCAACATACATCAGTCAGATATGTGAAATTATTTGCTTAGACTGCACTTTTTAAAGCTTTAATGTTACTTTTATGGAATCAAGTATGCTTTGTTTACAAAAATTGTTGAACTACAGCATTATCCCATTTTTATGACGGCTTTTTCTTCTCACTTGCTCATTTTCCTTCGTCATGTTCTCAATCATTGCTAAGAAAGTCAAATCTGCTGGCGGTCAGCAAGAATCTGCTGGGGGCCAATCGAAGTCTGCTAAGGGTCAACCCCCCCCCCAAACCCCCCGCGTGCATGTATGGTTGTTTTGAACATTATCTAAACATCAGTATTCAAAGCCATAATTTTCGAGTTTAATCTTTTAAAAAAGTGGTCTACACTCAATAAATAATTTTCGTGCGTGTATTTCGCTCAGCAGCAAAGTTACCTCGAAATAAATTAAGGACTGGAAAAAAGAATGCGTTTTGCGCTTATCCATCGAAAATCCTCCAGGCTTGATAGGCCTGAAAAGTGAGCTAATATTCAGTTACACAAGATGCAAAATCTCGAACGAAGCTGGACAAAAACAGAAAAACATCGAGCAACAGCTTTACTGAACCCAAGCGAATCGTTTATTAGGTTTTGACTTTCATCAGCTTAAAATGAGAATCAAATTTTTTTAGATCCACCAGACGAGCAAAGCTTGCGCACCAGGATCCAGAAAGGAGTCGTGGTTTTGTTCCTCTCGATTACACGGTCAAAAATGATTATTTAAAAAGTATAGTACTTTTCCCTTCGCGAGAGATAACGTCTCACTCGAGTACTTCAAATAGTACAATAGACGAGCAAGATGAGTCCGACAAGAAAAGCAAAAGTCAAATCAGAAAACGTCCTTTAAATTATAGTATAATGCAGTACGATCACACTATCAAATTTCATTTAGCAACAATAGTTATTTTTATTTAATGTTTCTAATTCAACCAAGTTTGGACTTTTTTATCTTTTTTCTATTTCCAAGTTTTGATTTTTTTATCTTTTCGAATTAAGCTGGTCCATTGAAAAATCTTCAAAATTTAACTTCTTACTGAAGAGCTTTCTTCTCGAACGAGTAAACTTATAGTTATAACTTTGAGCACCTCAAAGTATTCGTGCTTCCACACTGGCCAACGACTCGAGTAAGTCAAAGACAGTCGAGTCGAAGCTACACAAAAACTAGCCTGAAATCCTTAGTCAATGCCAAACATAAAAAGCATCTAGCTTGAATAATGTTGAGCTGGATTCCAAAACCGGATTCCTGTGTGTAGCCAACATACCAGCATGGTTTTTCAATTATTCAAAATCCAAGCAATTTGTTATAAAATTTTCTACTCATTCATAGCCACGAACGAAAAAAATTACCGGGCAAAAGAATTATGCATTACTGTGAACAATTTTCCTCGGCTCAGCTTTTTCCAGTTGTTATGGTGATTTTTTCCAAAAAAATAAAAATAGCAGAAACAACAAAGTTGTGTTTACATAAAGCCGGAATAGCGGCTGCTGGTACCAGCGAATAACAGCTTTATTTACGAGCTTAGTGGAAACATAAACAAAATATGAAAGTCAATCTGTACTATAATAGTTAGTTCGATAGCATAGATTGGATAGACAGTATGAATTCACGACAGATGTCCACGACGAAACTTTAATATGGATCTCAACTCGACATTATCGCGACTGCGTTCCTAGGCTTCGGTCAATTTTGTGGCAAACTGACTGGTTAATAATTCTCAGAAATTTACCATTTTCGAATAAAAATAGGGATTCACCTGCCTTGGAAACCTTTCCAACTTTCAACCTATTTGGAAGACATATGGAAGTTTGGGTGAGAGAGGGAACCCCGAAATACAGGTGATTTAAGCGCTTCCAAAGGTGGCTCATGTAAAAACTTGAACTGTCTAAGCAACTCGATTATTAAGAAGTTTGTTTCTACCCGAGAACTACATAACGGAACAATAGACATAAAACTTCAATAAACTTTTAACTTATCTGAACAAATGTCAGCTTACTTTTTCGATTTTTAATCTGCGTTCAATCGACGACAGAAAGCTTTCCGGCGATTGACAATCAGTCATTTGTTACTTCATTCACTAGCGATATTATCTTTTGAAAAATCTGCGGACTGCGGTTTATAACATCTTTAGCGAGTTTCCAATCCAGAAAAAAATAATCGTTTCTATTGACGTTGATATAACGCGACCATAAATCTCGAGTCTGGGCAACGGAAATACAACTAATTGAATTTGCAATTATAACGACACCTCGGCGAGAACAATCAATGGTCAATCTACTGTCTCAAATATCACCACCCACGCTCGTTCTTATTCTTGCGACGGAACGTAACGTTTTTCAACGGAAAATTATCCAAAATATCTAGAATAAACAAAAAACTGCAAATATTTACAGAGAAAACCGTCACATTGTACTCGTAATTGCGCTTTCGCCTATACCAGTTCGTACAGGCAGATGAATTGCACTATATTGTTGTATACACTGTACGGGGAGGATTATTAGACGCCACATTATTCAACGTTTTCCAAAGAACGAGTGACCGACTACGGGAAAATACGACGGACAATCCTATGGCGGATGTGACATTCATTTTCGCAGACAAAAACCGGCCTATGACTAGTCAACGTATATTAAATTTACAGATTTTTCGAGAGAAACATATTATTTTTATTAAAAAAATCTTTATTGTGTGCAATTTCCGCAAAAATTTTCGGTTCAGATATATGAACTTCCGAGGTCCTATCTGTCCGACGAATAAGAGGATGATAGAAAAACGCAAAGACCTCATCCTCCATGCGCATCGTTGCATTAGGATAAAAAAAATACGAGTTCACAGAGAGAAAATGATCTGACAACAGCGCAATATATTGTAAGATACAAACGCCCGAAGCAGTTAGAAAAATGAAATAACTCACAAAATTTCATCTCACAAAAAAATTCAGTATACAATGGTCTTCCAGTATCAATTTTTACCACCATGAGAAACAGACAGTGTTTGCGTCAATTAATTTTACTGGAGAATTTGGAATATGTCAATTTTACAACTCCGATTGAAGAAAATATCGGACATTTCCGATTTAAAATTCGGACGAGGCATTTTTTTAGATGACCAAAGCAAAGCAGTTAAAGGCCAACTCCATAAGTGCCGAGACACACTAATGAGGCAGGCGCATTATGGCAAATAACTGACCAATCAACGTCTCAAAATTTGACTCTAAAATAAGCTGAAAGTACCCATACCTGTAAGAGGTCCGACCAGTTGGGGGGAGGGTAAACCCAAAATTTTGGGGTGGGGGTCCCATAATTTCCAAAATTTTGAGGAGGAGGGTTGAAAAAACCCCATAAAAGTCGAAAAAATTTCGAAAATTTCCCCAAAAAAGCCACTTTTTCCCTAGTTTTTTACAATTTTTCCGAGTTTGGGAGGGGTTGGGCATAGGGTTGACCAAGTTGGGGGTGGGAGTTTCGATATTTGGGTATAGGGTTCGACCAAGTGGGGGGGGGGGTGAGGGTCCCCCCCCAACCTCTCCCCAATTACAGGTATGAAGGACTATATTTTTCGATACAAACAATACTCAAAATTCTTTCACATTTCAAAGTTTTTTACCTCAACGGACTCGGCTAAATTTTATAAGTCGGTTCCCGGCCTTCAGCCTAATAATTGTATATGAGTTGTTTGTTAATTTTGAGCATGGATTTCTGTGACTAGTGAGTAGGCATTTATTTTTCCTTTAAAATTTTCCTTAGGCTTAGGCTTAGGGTACAGCAGCGCTGTTGAGGCTCTTCCAAACGAAGTTGTTAGTTAAAATAGTATCAAGGGTGTTAAAGGAATATAGTTTTTATATTTTCTGGTGGAATTGTGTAGTGGTAAACGCATTAAGTCTATAGGCTGGTGAACCAGGTTTGATTATTGAAGTAGGTAGAATTTTTCTGTGGAGACAAGGAGTATGTGAGATGTGTGCAGATTTTAGGCAAATGAGTTCCTGAATGGCATGAGCCCCTGGATTTTCGAACTGATCTGGATAGCTGGCATCTTGAGGAGTCCGAAAATGCCAGTTCGGACTATAGTTTAGAAGGGAACCGACTTGTAAAATAATTTCACGGACTCTAGGGAAAAGGCCAATCCGAGCGCAAAGCAGACACACAATCTCCGCTTGGAAGTTATTATTCAGCCAGTTTTACATAATATTACGTTTTTTCCAGGGTTTTCAGGTCATTTTTTCAGGATTTTCCTGGTTTTTCCAGAGCAAAAACCATCAATAATCCATACGTACGATGGTGAAAGTGTGTCCCATTGGCTTAAAACGCGAATAACGTACACAAGACCAAAACAATTTCATCAAATTAATTTGAAATATTTTAATTTTTTTTCAATTCTGCATATTTAGCCTCAACAAATTTTTTTCATGGCATCAAATTTTCTTCAATTTTACGTTTTTACTCTTTCATGAGTTATTTTCTGAAGCTGCCACATTTTTTCGTTTAGCTACTTGTTCTTCTTTAAAGAACTTTAATTCAACACTCTAGTTTCTTTGTATCGAGAATCACTGTTTTTCTCCATGCACATTTTTCTACACTAGTGTAAAGGAGTTACATTTGTTCTAGCATGTGGTACTTTTTCAAAAGCGCATTTTCTGATCAAAACTTTCTTGACGGGTCTTTCCAAACGTATGTTTGCATTACGCTACACTAGTGTAGATTATTAGGCATATGGGAAAGTATGCATAGGAGAAACGGGCAGAACACTTAAGACCCGCATTGCAGAACACAGAAATGCCCTTAAGAACCTGAGCCTTGAGAAAAGTGGTGTGGCGGAACATTGCCTATCATGTGGATGTACACCCAATTTTGACAATACCACCATACTTGCCCAAGAGCCTAATGCCTACAAAAGGAAGATCAGAGAAACCATTGAGATGGAAAAAGTGGGGTCAAAAAATGTAGGTAGTAAGAGCATTGAAATAGGCCACATATGGAACCAAGAATTTCTTAGAAGAGCAACAGACAGGTACCTAAGTCTGAACTAGTACCCCCAAGTCAGGATATATAGCACTTCTAAACAAGTTACTACTGGCCCCCATGGCCCAGTGGTAGCGCTCTAGACACTCAATCAAACAACCTGGGTTCAATTCCCTCAAGTAGCGAATTTTGTGAAAAAAGAGTTTATTGTTGCCTGAGGAAAGTAGTAGGTCAACTACTGAAACGTCGCATTACCATAACCACTGTATTATTATTCGTTCATTGTGTGCCTACGGGCAAAATAAAAGCATTATATAATTTTTATGCGACTGTAAGGCCAAGGAATGGAGAATCATAATGTTTGCATTACGCTTTTGTAATGTAGATGCTAGCGCATCATTGTAAATTCATAATGTACACTATGTGTTATTTATTATTGCATATAAATTTATTCTATAATTCATCATCTCAAGGATGTCTGGGTTTCACATGTTGACATTCCTATAGATTTATTTGAAGTGTTCTGTTTTGATCATCTCACACCCAGCATACCTCTACTTGGGGGGGTTGAGGGGGGACCCCCCCCAACTCGGCCAACCCTATACCCAAAATCATTTCCCCCCCCAACCCCCCCCCCAGTTTGGGGAAAAAAAATTTGCAAAAAAGTGTATGTTTTTTGGCCTTTTTTGGGAAAAATTTCGACTTTTTCCTACCCCCCCCCCCCAAAATTTCGGATTTACCCGCCCCCCCCCCCAACTGGTCGGAGGTCTTACAGGTATGACACCCAGTAGCCGTTATTGACCCAATTAAAAGACGTTCTAATTAAATTGCACATCAGCACCTGTCCCAGAATCCACATAAAACCACACATTCTGTAGCTAAACGGAATTCTCCCAAAAATCGTAAATACACCTGCCCCGTAATAGAAAGTAGAAGCCCCCACCCAGACACCGATCTCAAGTGTAACAGTAGCCGCGGTTCATACAGAATCATATATACACACAAGTAATAAATATGGAAGCACATAGGCGTGGTTAAGTCCATCGTAAGCGAGGAAGCAAGTGTAATATAAAAGTGTGGAAAGCATACGATACATAAAAAGCATTGAAGGCGTGGTTAGGTAAGCATACAGTACACAAAAGCAAGAGAAGCAGGAAGCGACGATTGGTGAAAAGTGATTTTGGAAGCTGACCTCCCATGTATTGAGGGGGTGGCCAAAGTGGAAGCAGTATAGAAAGCAGAGAGAAGTGTGAAATCGTCAGATTTGAATCTGTGTTCATGTTTTTATGCAAATCGTTTTGTGGAGCAGAAAGCATTTTTATATTGTTGTGTGTCGATGCAAAAGAAGCCATCCGCGAGTCGTTATTTTTGTAATATTGTCATTAATCATTCCTATTGTCATTTGCATCCCCATGGACCCTAGAGAAGCACAGGCGTTTTTGGATTCAAGTAAAAGTATAGATAAATCTGGGTGTTACATATTTTGGTGACCATACCCTACCATAACCATTGGAACTCCCTGCCCCATTAAGGTGCATCCTTTTCCAGGCAACCCTAAGAAGTAATCACACATAAGAACTATCCCCTACAGTAGGACATTTAATTCGTAAATACCAAACTGGAAAGTACCTTTAACAAAACATTAAGTGACACATTTTTATGAATAGAACACGAAGCAAAAACTGAGACCTCAAGGCAAAAATCCCAACGTAAACCTAGAATGACCCACCAAACTCAGGATACTTAGGAGAAATCATTAGAGAACAAATAAACGAACTATTTTCTGAGCATTTTCAAACCCTCTGGACACAATTGAATCAAAATACAGTAAACCTCAACCTAATTGACGACTTAGGTACAGCTAACATCCGCAATAACATGGCAACTAATTTTTATGCAAAACCTACAGTATTTATGGGTGGAGTCACCTGTTGTAGTGTGTTTCCGCCCATTTTTATCATTTTTGTCAAACTGCACATGAGGCTCGCAGGTGCCAAGTGGAGAGAGCAATGCTACCCATCAACAGTCGTCTTACTGTAGGGCACGTCAGTACGCATGCACTGGCTCTCTCATGGTGCATTATTCTTTTGTGTTCTTTAGAACGTACGCCCTTTTTACTTACTCTTTCTTGTACTTGCGGCCTACCCGCATGCATATGTTTGTTTTTCTTCCCAGTGTGTGGGAGTGAATCCTTTATATTCTCGCCTCGCCCTGTTTGTTAGTAAGTGTTTTTCATTACATAAGATAAAATTAGAAAGCTCTTCCCTTTCGGTTTTTCATTCATTTTGGGAGACAATTAAGGAACTCACTCTTCCTTGATTGGCGGGATTATCTTTGTCGGGTTTAAGTACAATTAATTAAGTTAATCGGGTTAGCGTGGGCGCAGGAAATATGTACATTAAGGATGAGTCCTGGAATCCCAATCCTGCCTAGCTCTTTAGTCCCTGACTTATTTTCAAATACAACACTGGTGACCGTTTGGATTGTACGCTTCCTTTCCCCGCCATTGCGCTGCATCCGACTCCACCCGCAAGTTCCAAAATTCGACCACGCCATAGTTGCGCTCAAGGTTACAAAAAAGGTTATTATACCCTCTGGAAAAAGATGCCAAAATTAAGCCATACGCCCCCGGATCTCACACGCCTCCCATCGCGATCAAGCTCGCCTAACGCCGCCACAGCCGCACGTGGCGCCTTGAGTTTTGACCAGATGTTATTGCCGTGGCTGACAAATATTGCCCAATCATCGGCGGTACCCACGGTAAGCCTCCCGCCCCATAACCCGACCTTGTCTAGTTTCAGTACCTCTGCATTGGAAGGGACTACACAGACCCAAGTACCGCTCACTTCCACAACCACGGCAACATTCAATTCACACCTGCCGCCGCATTGGAGTCAAAACCCCCTCATCGCCGGGCTTATATGTCCTAGCATGCCAGCCGTATCACAAATACTGCCGCCAAGCACCGCTGCCCAAGTTAACAACGACCAAACCATCGCCAGGACAGACTCCTTTATCAACATTGACCCACCACAGGCCCCAGCCCCCACCCGCGCTTCAGCAACCAACCACTGCAGCAGCCTGGCAATTGCAAATGCTAAGGATGTCCATAATTTCCGAATTGAAGCATGCGACGCGTTGGACCAGCTCAGCACCACCGCCGCACAAATAACCAATAACATCCCCACAGTCCAAACGATTGATCAAATTATCAGCGCCTTTTCCAATTAATTTCAAGCCCAACAACCAATTGTTCAACATGAAATCCAAGAGCAGGTGAATTCCACAAACGCGTGCTTCGCCACCCTAGCAGAACAAATACAACAATTGATTTCAACAACCACCGCCGCAGCCAATGCGCGTAACCCACCCACACCAAGACCACCACCGGTGTCCTCACGGTTTCACGGCGAGGAAAGGCGAGATATTTATATCCCAAATGAAACTCTCCGTGAAACTGAGCCGGCTCAGGTATTCAGTCAACCGAAAATTCACGTCAAACCTAAAGCGCCGTCTACCAATACCCTGTACAATAATGAATTTTCTCATACTGCGTGCGGAGATGAGGAAACATCCCATTCTGCACCTCAATGACGCCTTCAATCCGCGGCAAATCCCTTTGGTTTCTCAGATTACCTGCCCGACAATTATTACGACCACCCGCAACCTGGGTACGAATTGCCATGCACATCTCACCGCGAAGAAGATAGCCGCATCAAAACAATTGTCAACAATATGCACCCCTAAACTATCGACGGAGCCGCGATGAACAAAGGCCTCCTACACTTTTTCATTCATCTGGAAAACGAGTTTGGGTATGATGCCTCCAACCACGTCAAGATGAGCGCACTCCGTCGACTTACCCGTGATATGCCAAGCAACATGATTCAAGACATGACATGCTACGAAGATGCAAAAAACTTCCTCATGTTCCAATTAGCCCCAGATTGCAACCAGATGAGCCTCAAATGCGAGCTCGCATCAATCACCCCCGAAGTCGGAGAGGAACCCACCGCGTTTTTGAGTAAGGAAATGATGTATGTGCAATTGTTATATCAAGATGAGGATCAAACTTTTCAGAATAAACAAGTAATTGACACATTTTTGACAAAAATGCCTGTTTTCTACCAATTAACAATCGGAGAGCAAGTGAAAAGTTTTACAAATGTCCAACAATTGGCCAACGCCATGGCCAAAGCTCGTAGCATCCTCAATGCAACGAAAGCCGAAATAGGAATTGTGGAGCAGCTCATTCTCTTGAACCAAGCTGACCCAGAAATACAGCTGCTGCGGTCGCCGCAGCACTTTAATTGCCGTTTTGACCATCGCCCCAGCACGGACCAATCACAGGAATGCAATGGCGACCGCACACTTTCAACGGATTGTTACCCGCAAAATTTGGCGCTGCCGCCCAATAAATTCGTCTCTTTTCAACCGCAACCACTAGATAAACCTCCGCAGCCGCAACTGTGCACAGAGAAGCTTCTGGAGCAGTTGATCCAATGATATGACCACGACCACGAAGAACGTAAATCACGGCAACGCCCCAAAGATTCTCCATCCAATCCACACCGGCAAAGCCCTACCCATCAATCTCAATCCCGAGAGATTTACTCCAACCACTCTGACGGATCAGCAAGCCAAGACTGCCCCTGCATCACGCAATCAACAAGCCTTTGGTGCGACACTAAGTCCCGCACCCACAATACCGAAGACTGCACCTGGCTCAAAATACAAAATGCTCAGCGAAATAACCGGCAAGATTTCAATCGCCCAACTCATGCCCCTCAACCGCCGCAAACCAATTTTCGAGTCAATTCCAATGATATCCATAGTCAACGAGATTGGAGATCACTTCCCGGAGCACCTCTTCAAGGAGGTTCAAATTACTCCCGTGGTGCAAGGATTTATTCTTATGAAGGTAATCCTATAAATCGACCGAATGATTTTGTTCAGAACACCTACGCCATCTACCCAAATCAACAATTTCTGGCGCCATGGGAACAACACATTCACTACAATGCCATGCCAGCCCCATACAACAACACATTCCCTACAATGCCATGCCAGCCCCATACGTTACAACTGCGCACCAGTTCTCAGTCTTCAGAACTCCAACTGGCCCTACCAGCTCTGCCATCATCGGCTACCATATCCTCGACCACCCTCGACCTGCGCGCACCCAATCAATCAACTTCCACCACCAACATGGTCATCCCCTCTAAGGAAATAGCATCCACCGCACCAATTGTGAGCCCTGGGATCATTTGTTGGAATGCAACCGGCCATGCTTTCTGAGACCCTCGCCACATTCGCTCGTCCGTTTGCCAAATCAACAATCTCACACCTTCTTCAAAGACTTTGGTCCCCAAGTACGCTTTAAGGAGAGCCTTCCAAATTCCCATCAAACTTGGAGCCGTCAAGGCACACGCGCTCATCAACACCGGTGCCCAATGTTCTGTATTGTCCTCAGGATTAGTCAAACAAGCATTCGACAAACAATCGCTCCAACTTCCGATATGTGGTAAAATCAAAGTGGCGGATGGCCCCATTGTCAAGGCCCATGGCCCAGTAGTCATTACAATGGAATCCCCATTCCGTGAACATATGATCAAGTGTGTAATCCTCGACGATGACGGAAACCATCAATGTATCATGGGCACCAATTTTCTCGCACACCCGGATATCCACGCGATCTTAAACTTCAAAAAAAATTACATCAAAATCCAAGACGTGAAGCTGCCCCTCAAAGTAATCACCTCGGTCGGCCCTCAAATGGAATTGTTCTTAAACGCCGCGAAGGACAATGTTCTTGAGGAAATTCCCGAAGAGGAGCGAGTAAGCTTCTATGATGATAAATCCGATATTTTTAGCCAACCTGAAGAAATCAAGGCCGAACAACCAATACGGCAGGCTCAACCTAGTCCACACCAACCACCCTCTCGGCAGCTGGAGATTACAGAGCTGGCCAAGCCAATTTTTCTCATCCCCCAAGTATTGGTTTCCATTTCGCCACATTGCCAACAATGGGTCAACAGCACCGTCTTCCCTACAACAACGGCAACCATTCCAGATGTGATTGTTCAACCGCTAGCCACTAGTAGCATAGCTGCAGAGCTCCCAATTGAAACCGCAATTGTCAAGGTCACCAATGGTCACTGCCCACTACTTTTCATCAACAATATGCTGAATAGCATCAAACTTGGCCTGAACCAACTTATCACAATGGCAAAACACATGCTAGGCCATGCCAAATCCCCTGTTGATTGTCAGGTAGCAACCGCTGCCGTGAACTGCGACTTAACTGACCACAAACTGGCCGCCCTCGATAAATTGCTCCCTTGCCACACCCACCAGCAAAAACTGGATTTTGCTTTGAACAAGATGATGGAAAAAACTTACGTTACCCCCCCCCAAAAAGCAAAGGCTCTCTGCATGCTACGACAAAATCGGGATGTTTTCAGCCAGCCCAGCGACAAACCAACTATCACTAGGGAATTGATCGTCAGCATTGACACAGGCACCGCAAAGCCTGTATCCCACCATTACTACCGCACCACGATGGAACAAAGACGGATTGTACACCGCCATATCCAAGAAATGCTCGATAATGACTTCATCGAACAATCACGCTCGCCTTGGGCGACACGGCTGTTCCTGGTAAAGAAAAAGGATGGTTCATGGCGACCCATTGTCAACTACCGTGGAATAAATGATGTTACGCCCAGCGACAAGTTCCCGATCCCGCGCATGGAGGACTATTTAGACGCGATGGGACAAGCGAAATTTTTCACCATGCTCGATCTCAAAGCCGGGTACTGGCAGGTACCTCTTGACAACGATTCCCCCAACTAAACGACCTTCATCTGCCAAGAAGGCTTGTTTCAATTCAAAGTTTTGCCATTTGGTTTGTAAAACGCGCCCGCCGAATTTCAACATTTAATGGAACGAATTCTACACCCATATATTTGGAAAATTTGTCTCATCTACATGGACGATATTATCATTTTCTCAAATTTGTTCGACCAACATTTCGATCATTTGCAAATCGTTTTCGACGCCCTCTGCACAGCCAACCTCATGCTTCGGCCTGACAAATGCCAGTTCCTGCCACTGCAAGTCAAATTTTTGGGACACCTTCTTAGGGCCTGTGGAATCACTGCCAATCCGGAGAAAGTCAAGGCTATCGCCGAGTATAAATTTCCGACGACCAAAAAAAGTATGCAAAGTTTCTTAGGTTTAGTCCAATGGTGCAAGCGATTTATTCTGAAATTGGGGACCTTGTCCAGTCCTTTGTACGGACTCCTGCGGAAAGACGCTCAATATATCGCCATGGATGAACACCAGGCTGCGTTTGAAGGTATCAAAACAGCCCTTACATCATCACCTTTCCTCCGTTACCTGGTCTATGACGGTACAGCCCAATTTGTCATCCAAACAGACGCCAGTACAACCCCCATTGGAGCAATATTGTACCAGGAAAATGGAAACGATCAATGGGTCATCGCCTATAACAGCCGCGCACTCACCCATGCCGAAACCCGTTACAGTACAACTGAGCCTGAATGCCTCGCCATTGTCTACAGCTTCAGGATGTACCGCCACTATGTTTATGGCCAACCACTATGTTTGTGGCCAAAAGGTAATCGTTCACACTGACCACAAGCCCCTGGAATGGCTCAAAGACAAAAAGCACCGAAATTCACACCTCCAACGTTTGGCATAAAACCTCCAAGATTATGATTAAAAAGTTGAGTACGTCAAAGGCAAAGACAATGCTTGCGCTGATTTTTTGTCCAGAAAGAGGACTATGACAAACCACTGATCCCGAATACCAAAGCTTAACTGCCAAAATTTTCCGAAAAGATTTCTGCTCGGCTGGTGCATTATCGGCTGCAGACTTAACAGTACCCGATATACTCCCCGCAGTGGCCTTGCCGCCTAAAGAAATTGACAAGGACGTCAACGCCGTCACTCGGGCAATGACCAAAAAGACCATCAGTCAACCCACACTCTCCGATTCCATACCATTGGCCACCGATTACAGGTCCCCTCTGGTCGAAACTATAAATATCACCTCCTAGGACGAAGTATGGCGAGCACAGGCCCCTGATCTGGCCATCACCCCGATCGTTGCCTCTCTCCAAATTCACAACTTCGCAAAACGCCCGCCAATCTTCTTCACAGAAGACAGACTTTTGTATCGCCAAATTAAAGATATCAAGCAATTGGTCGTCCCCGCATCCATGGTCCATCAAACGTTATACCAATTCCATGGCGCGAAAATTTTGAATCACCAAGGATCAAGGGGAACACTAGCAGCCATCAAAACTCATTTTTGATGGCCCCGCATAGAGGAAAACTTCCGCCATTGGATAAAGTCCTGCAGAATTTGCCAATTGACAACGCTGGGCACATCGCCGCCTCCGCCACTACTGCCGATCCAGCCCAAGCACCCTTTTGAGATTGTCGCCACCGATATTGTCAATATATCGCCGGTGGGTGAGAAGCACCCATACACTATTGTTTTTCGGGATTACTTTAAAAAATGTGTCTCCACACACCCTATGCCCGATCAAAAGGCCTCCACTATCGTTGAATGCTTCCTGAACAATGTCATCCTCACACATGGTAGCCTGCTCCTTCTTTCCGACCAAGGTGGTTGCTTCACGTCAAAGCTCATGCAGGATATTTGCGACCTACTCAAAATACGAAAGGTCAAAACAACGGCGTATCATCCCCAGTGCAACGGAATAATCGAGTGTTTCAATCAAATGTTGATTGCCCAACTAAAGAAATACACCGCAGAGGACCCGGACAACTGGGAACATTATTTACCATACACTGTCTTTGCCTATAATGCCACACCGCATACAGCTATGCGCCATTCGTCCTTCAGCTTATTAAGAGGTTACGAACCGCGCATAACCTTCAACTACGACTGCGCCCCCCGACTCTTGTTACCACTCAATAATGATGTGTATCAACACATACTCACGCAGGCACAACTAAAGATGCACGAGAAGATCTGCTAACCTTGATGTAGCCACCCCAGTCAGTAAAGAATACTTCGATCGCAAAGCCAGAACACGCGATTTGGCTGTCAATGACCTTGTGCTCTTGACCAACACACCATCGATTCACTCGATGCCCCCGGTCGGCCGCAAACTGTTTCCACGACGTGTTTGAAACCATTCATACTGCACCCCACCCCCAAAGAAGCTTTTGAACTAGAGGCTGGTGGACCACGTTTACCTCACACTTCCCGCTGTCAATAGTCTGCTTTGAAATTTTTTCTTTTGTGATACGGCACTCATCACGCCGAGTTGTACATAATTTTCGCATTTTTGATTAATTTAGACCATGGGGACGATGTTGATGAGACAATGACTGCGGACCAAGTGTAACCTGTGCGGTTGTTTTTCTTTGCCCCATTCACCACCAGCAAACACTTTACCAACTTTACAACATTGCCCTATACATTTCCCTAGTCTCCACACTTTGTCGTAGGAGGGGGTTTCTTCTTTAATGTTAGGTTCTGTTCCACACGAGGCCATTTGGTTTACTTCCCCCCGACCCTGGCCGCATTTACTCTCATAAGACTAATTGGGAAAGGTTGATTTTAGCCCCATTAACATAGTGGTGTTTGTGTTGCTTTTTCGTAACCGTAGTTTTGCATTTTCTTACTTTACACTTTCTTCACCTTTCAGGGGATTATTCTTTTACTATTTCATTTCTACTTTTCCCTTCCAACCACAATAGTCGCATTTTCCAGCCGCTATCAAGAATATTTTTCCACAATGACAACACCGTCGACCTTGTCCGCTTCAGCAATTGATGAGCCCCCACCGTACCGTGAATCGATAAACATCAACGAACGCTATGTAGGATGGGCCGAACAGCAGCCCCATCAAAACGATTTGAGCTTCACCTGCGATGGTACATTTTATTTTTACACTTTCTTTGCTTTACTTTTGCATGCTCTTTTCTGCTTGGGACCCCATGGGAAACCTCCTCACTCTGTAGCCCCACGCTATAACCCATGGTCAGCTGCCACGATCCCGTCATCGACAAGTTGTGGCAACCACTACGCCACAACTGGCGGCTGCTTTGACCCCGGCATACGACAACTCTTGTCATCTCACTTTCGTAGCCTGATCCAGTTGACAAAGTGTGCTCCTCAAAGTGACATCGCCGCCCAAGCCACCGTCTCTCTGGAGCGTGTCTACCCTTTCATACAGCAAGCAACGCCATACCTTCTTGGTTCTATTCTGAAGTCAACCTTTTGACCCATTTCGTTTCCTCCATCTGGAGCCCACTAGGTCATATGCCAAATATCACGCTTGCTCTTGTTTAAGAAAATAATGTCAAACGATTGATCCGTGCTGCCCACTTGGAATCGTGGTACGTCTCCATGTACGCCAGACCTCCCAACCTGTTGCCCCCACTGATCTTTCTATCACCTGGAAGTTTGGGGCAGGCCTTGGCCGCCCAACCCACACCAAACTTCCGTGGCTACACTCTGGTCGGCTTCGATACTGAATCAATCATGGCCGCACACATGAAGAATTTCCAGTTTACTGTGCCTATGCCAGCCGATTCCATGGCGTCCAGCTACCCGGGATATGTTCAGCTCGCGTTCCCCAACAGCATGATGTTCGTTTTTGAAACCTTCGCTGCTACCCCAGAAAACTGGACCCCGCTATTCTCCCTAGTCGACGGCGAACACACCATCATTGTTTCCTTCGATGGAGCCGACGACTGGGCGGGATTATATGCTCCATTAGGTACACAGTTCCGGACCAATTGCCAAAAGAAGAATAAGGACCCCATCGTCAAAGCAGTCCATTTCGATGCATACCTTGTGATCCGAAACATCGACATCTCCCCGCCGCTAAACGAGCTGGCTCAAAGAATAGGGTTTTTCTCTGAAAAGCCCACTCTGAAAGCTACTCTTTCCACCATGTGGGCGCTGGTCATTTCAAAACTCATGCTAAGATTCCCCGCCGCTTTGCTATTCTTCAACAACCCGGTGACATTATTCCTGCAATCCGAGGTTCTCGCATACGCGGCCCTCGATGCCTACTATTCGCTTTTATTGTTTTTTGCTTTTGGCCATTAGGGCTTCATCCCCGAGGTTTACAACGCCCCTGCATTGTTTCCCCATGACTCGTTGGATGCCCCCGAAATCGACCACCTTGCCGAAACAATAATCGCCACTTTTCACAATATCTCATTGTTGGACGTTCTACCCACTGACTGCTGATAGAATTTACCCTACTATCTTGCAAATTGCCCTCCCTGCGATTATGTGAGACGAGGTTCTTTCCGCTTACAAATTTTTTATGTTTGATTGCACATCCTCCGACCACGGTCGGTCTTTTTGTTTAGGAACAGTGCCCAATGGTTATCCCAGCATCAAAGTATTGACAGGTACAACACACCCAAAGCTTCTCACTGCCCCGAAAGTGCCAAAGAAAAAGAAGAAGAAACATCAGGACGAGTGGAACAAATCAACGGACGTCTCCGACAACAAAGACCGGGCCCTCCAACCTCGATCAATATTTGATGATCCAAAACACCTTCAAGCAGCCGTCACTTCGGCCATGAAGAGTAACCTCACCGACCAGCTCATTGAATTACTCAATTTTCCGGTTTCGCCCATGTACAAATTAGCTACCCGTGATCGCCTTCAATAGGAAACTGACCCCATGCTGCCACCAATTCCGCATGAAGTTGACAATGTGTGGATCGAACACGTCACCACCGACCAACCGCTCTGCGATCGAACCTACCAGGGTACTCTTTACTATTATCACCCCTCCACCATTTTTAGTTTCTTACAGGTGGATGGTGACTGGTTTCGGCGCTTAACATCATTCATGCCGTTGGCCGCGCTTTTGGCTTCCCCTTGTTCTGGCGCTGAATACACCTATGTTAACCATTTGTTGCTTCGCCACGCTCGAAATTTTGATCCAGCAAGGGGTACGGCTTTCTACAACTGTATGTGGTACCGGGCCAACGGCAAGCCCGATCGGGTCTCACAGATTGCATGAATCGCATACCAGAGCGAGAGCCGTCCTTCACAAGTGACCCCGGAACATACATCTGCAACTGGTTCACTCTACGCCCGATCATCTTCAACGAGGAATTCCACATCGAAACCGCTGTACAACAGATCAATATCGATGAATCGGACTACACGGCCCCATAGCCGCTTTAATTTCTACTCAACTTTGCTGAACATCATCAACTTTCAAAATCGATTTTCATTCCCCGCCCCGGTGTATGCGTACCCCTTGCGGACTATATCCTCGGTGCACACGCTCACTGCGGACGAACTACTCGAACGCCCAACTTTGGGTGTCGAGGTGGAACCTGCTGATGAGGAGCTTTTGGATACACCAATTTTCGATTTGAATATAGTGAAGCTGCCGCCGTCAGCTGACGTGTTGGCCCTTCCTAGGCCCGCTGCCCCATTCGATCTTACCGCAACAGCCACGCAAATTACTGACTTCTTGAAACTGACGCTTGACCAAATTTCAACCCTCGCCCAGGTGCTGATGGATGAATCTGCTCTGATCCAACCCGCTGCAATGGATGCTGAAACAACCACCGCCACTGATCAAATGTTAACAGACATACCCGAAGAAAGCACCGTCGATCAATCCACATCAATAGACGTCGTATCCGCAGAACCTGCAACAAGGTTGCCTCCGACAGCGATTGCTCTAGACTAGCGCATCTATTTGGCCACTCCGGCAATGCTGCCCGGACTGCCGATTATTGCCACTGTTGCTGCTGCTAGGGATAGTGCCCCTGTCCATTTTTCACAACATATAATTTCAGATCTGCAATGGCAAGCGCTGTCCCAGCTCTCACTGCATATCGTTTTCCATCGCCGCCGCCCAGTATGCTGTTCCCTGAACATCATTGGATGGATTATCCAGACGTGCTCAAGGAAGAGATACAACGTATTTTGCTGCTGCGACTGCCGCCAGCTGCACCAGTTCCTCAAGTCACTCAACCGGCTCCGGCTCTCCCTCAAGCAGCCGTCCAGCTGCCCACTGCACTACCGCCGCCTGTATCTCAACCACCACAGCCTGGGCCTCTATTGCGGCCGATGGGGCCCATGGATGTCCAAACCCCACAGGCTCCCAGCACCTCTGTGCCGGCTTTAGATCACCATGGCCAGCCCATTCGAAAACCCGGACATTACGAACACTCCGTGAAACGCAAGCAGCACTTTCAGGAAGAAGCAGAATATCGAAAATCTCATAAGATGCATACGTCAGACGAACCCTGCACCCAGCAAAGGCTGCCACCCAGTACTTCGCGTACTGAGCGCCGCAAAACACCCAGCAAATGAACAACCCGTGGCCGCGAACAACGCAATAAACAAAAAGCTTGTGAAGAGGCCCCTCAATCTAGTTCGCAGGCTAGTGCGACTCTGCAGCCGAAAGTCACGTCTTCAAAAACAGCAGCACCCACAAAACTACCGCCCCCTGCCCACCAATCAGAAAGCCACCATTCTCGCCATGAATCACACTCTCCTGATGACCGCCACCGAAAGGACACCCAACAACCACCCACTACAAGCCATGACAGCCGTCAACACGAATGCCGTAGCGATGCACCACCGCATTGCGCTCAAAGCGAGCAAACGCGCCAGGTGCACTCCACAGGTTTCTATGAAGATGCATACAAGCACGGTTTCTGCCTATCACCACCAAAATTATGGATTACATCAGCCCCTTGCATCGCGACGCCGAAATCCAAAGATGAATGGAAGCTTTGAAAAATCTGCCAAAAGTGGTGTTCAAGGCCCCGCTCCCGCCGCCGCCCCCAATGGATGTGGAACCAGCCATGTCATCCTCAACTTTGCTACCACCCACAGCCACATGGTACTGATGTCTGCCATGGCAACAACTGTGCCTCACACCATGTCGCTGACGCCCACAGCCCGGACATCAGTTCAGAGCACCACGCCCCCCCAACCACAATTGGTTATCAAGACTAGACCGGTTCTCGGAGTTTCTATACTGACCAGCTCCGGGCAACGTTTCGAGCCATGTTTGCCCAGTGAAGCAACCCAATTGCCAAATTACACACATTTCCGAACCATGGACTCGCCGCACTGCATTACGCTGGCGACACCCCATCACCCACCCGGTATTGATCCATCTGTTGAGTTTTTCATGCCGCATACGTTGCATGAATTGGTCCTGATCAATTTCTTCGGCGGCCTTGGTGTTAGCATTACTATGGCTGTTCACATTCACGCAATGAATGCTTTGCTGGCCTTGTATCAAAACTTCCGCGATCACCACCATGCCAAGTACCAAGAACAACAACCGCCCATTTCGCCTGACATGGCTGCACTGATCCTGCGATGGGTCGCTGGTCTCTGGGCTGAGGAGCTCGGCATAGTCGATGCCCTGCGCACCGCCCATCTGGCTCTCTTTCTGTACAAAGCATGCCGCCTGGACAATCCGTCCTGTCTATTGCAAGCCTAAAACACCGCTGTCCACCTGATCGACAGTTGGATGGCCTACCCAAAATACTCACCGTTCGAACAACCACCGGAAATCGCCAATATCCAATGAATTTATCTTCAATACCACAGCAAAATCGACCCTCCCGTACCCCTGCTGCGCCGGCACAATTTCTCTGCCTGGTGGAACTTGTTGCCACCGTGACTGTTGCAGCCAACAGGGTTGCCTTCAGACCCTCCTTCTTTGATAGCCACGCAGCTGCCACCCCGCGGTGTGAACCCTCTCTCACTGTTCTGGTCGCAAACCTTCACTTCATCTTCCCGCCGCCGCAATACCGCTGACTACGGCCGCAATCGCCACCCTCGCTCCGTTCATTTCGATGACCATGATGATCCCCCTGACCCCCATGGTTACCACAAGGACCGCTATCCCCAAGAAAATCGCAACCGTCGCGACAATCAGCAACAATCTTGATCTGCATCCAATACTCGCCATCATCGCTACCATTGATTCCAAGCTTTTGTACAGTAATATTCGTTTTTTCTTTTCTGTTTTCATTAACCTCATTAATACCGGTTGTTTTGTTTTTCTAATCTGTTTTGTGTGCTTTATTTTGTACTAGTATTCCCAGCGCACGTGCAGCCAATGCTAAGACCACGCAGTAAGACGACTCGACTTGTTCTACCACTACACGCCCCACTTGTGCCATTTTCTCCTTTCCCCCTCCACCGCCATGTGCCTGTTTCATTACCACCACCATCATAGTGGCCGGCCTCACCCTCCCATCCACATGGCGTCATATGCTGGTGGGCTCCAGTATATCAATGCGGACAGAGTGACAACGCGAGCTGCGGCATTGCTGAACTTACGGCCTCGCTAATTGCAACACCCATTGGGAGGTCTCACCCTATGTGCCATCCAAAAATCGGCTCAAATAACTGCAACAACTCCATCCACCCCACTGCCTGATACCGAAGACCCCTTCGGCAACCCCGGTGACAGCCTGTAGTGGCGGTGCCCTTCCCTTTGCATGTTTTGGTTATATTGTGACAATCGCTTATGGCGATCTACCGCAAGGGGGGAAGGGTGTTGTAGTGTGTTTCCGCCAATTTTTATCATTTTGTCAAACCACGCATGAGGCTCGCAGGTGCCAAGTGGAGAGAGCAACACGGACCATTAACAGTCGTCTTACTGTAGCACACATCAGTACGCATGCGCTGGCTGTCTCATGGTGCATTATTCTTTTGTGTTCTTTATAACATACGCCCTTTTTACTTACTTTTTCTCATACTCGCCGCCTCCTGGCACGCATATGTTTGTTTTTCTTTCCAGTGCCTGGGAGTGAATCGTTTATATTCTCGCCTCGCCCCATTTGTTAGTAAGTGTTTTTCATTATGTAAGATAAAATTAGAAAGGTCTCCCCTTTCGGTTTTTCATTCATTTTGGGAGACAATTAAGGAACTCACTCTTCCTTGATTGGTGGGATTATCTTTGTCGGGTTTAAGTACAATTAATTAAGTCAATCGGGTAAGCGTGGGCGCGGGAAATATGTACATTAAGAACGAGTCCTGGAATCCCAATCCTGCCTAGCTCTTCAGTCCCACACTTATTTTCAAATACAACAGATGTGTGAATTTTTTGGTGGATGGAGTAAACGTCTAGAGCAATTCATGATACTTCAAGGCATGAAGGATACCGATGGACAATTAAAGTTAGCATGTTTTGAAATTCATTTGGGGGGAGCAGCGTTAACAAAATTCAAAAGTTTAGCAAATTCTGAAACCCCCCCCCCCCAGACATATGAGCAGTACAAAATCGCATTACAGACTTTCTTCCCAAATAATAGAGACACTGAGTTACATCAACATTTTTTACGAGAAAGAAAACAAAAATCATCAGAAACAGTAACAGTATTTTTGTTGGACCTTGAGCATTTAGCAACCCTCGCCTATCCCAACTTTAATTCTGACGCATGAGAAATGATCATAAAACCCCTTTTTGTTGGAGGCATGTAAAACAAAATTAGAGAAGCACTTAAGTATAGAAGGTTCACAGCCCTAAAAGAAATGTCTGACGAAGCAGCCTACATTAAACAGCAAATTCTGAGAAATGAACTAAAATCCAACAACCTACCATTCATACCTCCCAAACCCGAACCAATCTTTTCATTAACAAACAACACTGACCAACAGGGCCTTTTACGTCAGTTAGAACAGCAAGTAAAAGATCTACCATTGCAGATCAAACAAAATTCACAACCCCCACCACAGAGTAACAACAACAGGTTTAATAACAACAATGGTTTCAGAAACAACAGCAGTTTCAGGCAGCCCACATGTTTTCAATGCAGACAAATTGGTCATGTAGCTCAAAATTGTAATTCATCAGGAACATGAAAATCATGTGAAATCTGTTTTCGCAATAATCATGCTACTGGGGACTGCAAGAGCCGATGTATCCATTGTTACCAAACAGGCCACAGATCGGACCACTGCATATCTAAAAGTTATTCTAATGTTCAGTGTTTTCTATGTAAACAGAGGGGCCACACAAGCAGGTATTGCCCCAACCAACAGAGTTGTAATGTACAAAACTGTATCGAAGACAGACAATCCCAACCCCTAATGAACATTGATGACCCCACCCTTTACTCCACACTGCCCACCATATATAGCTGCCCCCAGCATACTTTAGGAACCATCATGCTGGCCTGCCACTGACGGAGTGAAGAGGAATATGTTCTCGATCTTGACCTACCTGACTGGTGCAGCATGTCACCACCTTCGACACCGAAGACCAACACCACCCCCAAGCCATTACCCACCATTCTGGCTGCCTACAAAATCCCCAGAAAACGTCCATGCCACTCCCCCACCACCCTTGAACCGCCAACCAAGAAAGGCCGCAATCTCCTCTCCTTACTCCATGGACTAACCAAAGAACCGTACCAATTTCACCCTTGCAAAACCCTCCTCATCACTCCCAAAAGTAAGAACATTCCAACCCGACCATGCAACCCAACTTCTCAAATTCTATTAACTGTTCAGATATCAACCCAACCAACCCCTCCACCGATTTGTACACCACACCGACAGGGCACCCATACAATCGCCCCAACCGCCAACACACAACACGTGACCATCAATAAAAATCATTATTGGTTTCTTTGTTGTATTATACTTTGTATAATAATTCCATCATCTTGTCATGTGCAATTTCAGCTCTGTGGAACCTCATTGAGTGGTCATTCCGTCAGCATACCAAAAACTGTATCATGCATGCCCCCGTCTACAATAGACAAACCCCTACAGACATTCGGAAAAGTCTATATTCCCTCCACCAAACCTCACATAACAGACACATACAAGTGTAGTATTTGCAAAAGGAAAATCTGTACCAATACTGGATTTTTTGGGTCAAAAAGTATCGTTTTGGACCAAACCGAAATGGAAAATCTAACCCCACATGTTTGCAATGCAATCGTTGACGAAAAAGAGCTCAATAGTCAAAAACTGTATGAAAGGAAAACGGGATTTTGGTCCACAAACAACTTGCTAAGCATAGAATACACATGGTGTTGCACAGACTATTGTATGTCTGTCACTAATGTCATTATAGAAACTGGACAAGTAGCATCATGGAACAGAAAATCAATGACAGGTACATAAGGTGACCTGGGGTCATGCAAGCGGACATCAGGTCATGGTGTAACAGCCGATGGAGCCATTATCTGGAATGAGACCATATTTGAAAACCTATGCCCCTTCGAATACAGAAATACTTATGCCATAAAACTAACCAAAACTCACATGATCATTGAGGAACTACAAGGTGCCTTCTCTATCAAAAATGCTTTCTTTTCCAACCCAAACTGCCCCGAAACCCAAGACAGTGTCCTAACCGAACAAGGTATTGTTGTACAGTTAGACAAAAGAACATCACACTGCAATGCCTTTTTAAACCCACAAGTTAATGAAACCCCGACTACATTATAGGATTTGGACAATTTTGAACCCATCAATGCAAAACTAAATTACCTAGCAGACAAAATTCAGGAATTCGAAATCCAAAATTTCAAAAATGTATGGAATGAGTTATGCAGACAGGGACAACGTCATCTTGATTTAGTCTGGCAAATCTTGCGCCTTGATGCAACACTTGGCGCACATGCATTTTTACAAAAGACGAACATAATTGCAGAATTCACAAGAGATGCCCTCACAATCTGGCCCTGTAAACAGGTAAATGCATCAAAAGTCTTTTACAATCACAAAATCAATGGGACTTGCTACAAACTCGTACCTATCCTTGTGGAGACTGACATTGTGTTCTCAAATCCAGGAGGGAAATATTTGACCCCTTTCTCCCAAACTTTCAACTGCCACCACATGCATGTTGCTCTATACAAACAAAATAATACATGGATCAGCGAAACAGGATCTCCACATGTAACTGATCTCCCCTTAGAAATCGTATGGAATCAAAACTTCTCCCTTTTCTACTTCAATACACCACCAATTTTTCATGAACAACTTGCAACAATATTGACAAACATACTCTTTTTGAAGCAATACATCTACAAAACCCACACCCTCAAGAGCATTGTTAACAAACTCGTTAATTACACTGCCAAAATATCTCTTAATTCGGATACAGAATACACCATGATCTCAGGCAGTGGTCAAGCGATTGGCAACACACTTTCCCGTGCTGGATGAGGCATAGAACACGTCATAACAGGTACTACCCAAAGCCTCACGGATGGGTTGAATAACTTACTAAAGGGGCCCTTGCAAATACTTATCAACCTAGCTGTCATCATTGTTGTCATTGCAGGCATCTTTTATTCCTTCCTTATTTTGCATAGATAATTCCATTATCCGAAGCATCACATTGCCAATGAACATACATAGGAAATGCCTTTACATAACAGGCGGTTACCCAAAACCATCCCTCTCTCATACGGTCATGCCCTCTTAGAATTAGCAAATCGTTGTGGAGCCCAAACTCAACAGAAATACCTTATTGTTGACGTCGATATTCCAAGGACCCCTGCAATCAAACTTATCAATAAAATACACCAATCTGTTTCCAATAAACTCCCACAAATCATACTTAAAAAACATACCCCTCACATTTCAATTACACTAAACGGGAAGCTATTCACCAAAGGCATGATTGACACTGTTGCCGTGTCCTCCCTCATTGATTCCCATATTGCTGAAGCCCTACAGCTAGACATGAAACCCCCACTAGTCCAAGCAAAAGCAGCAAACAACTTTCCCATTCACTTCAAATGAACAACCTTTGTTACAGTAACCACCAAAACTATTCAAGAAACTATCATGGTATGCTGTGCAGGTCTTTTCTTAAGAGGCGTAAGAAAAGATTGAGGCTTCAGGTCTGATCTGACCTGCTAGAACTACTCCCTTGGCTAAGCCTCGGTGATAGTGCAACAACCGATTATCCCCGACCTACAACAACAAAGATAAACTTAACCTCAAAAGCGGGGCCTCACCAAAGAGCTCCGCAGTCTCCTAGCTGAGACAAGGAATCCCCTCAGGGATAAACTTACTTGAGTATAACCCTTAAAGGGTTTCCCAAAGCTTGCTGGGTGCAAGCTGGCGCCTGGGCCTTTGGCCCTCCCCCTTCGTCGATCGGAATAGTCTAAATAAAAAACGAATATATTAAACAAGAATTCCGACGAAATACTAAAAAGAATGTGGCTACACCACAGTTGGTAATATGTAAATAAAGTCGAAGTGCTGGGAAATAGTTTAATGGATGCCAGCAATATATACGAAAATATTATTAAAAAACGATAATAGTGAACGAATGCCTTTCACTATCTTTTTTGGTCTTTCTTTGGCGCTCCACTTCTATGCAAATGTCTGCGCCGCTGGTCGTCCATTTCTTCGATTTGCATGGCGATTTCCCCACACAAATTGCCATCAACAGGGTGCCCAACATCCCTTGCACATCGAAACTGACCTACAGGAGGTAGAAAAAAAAACTTTCGGCCAGGTTACCCGGGCATTAAAAAGAATTAATCAAAAGAAAAAATCTACTACTCCGGCCAACTCCTGTTATTACAGTTTGTCTCACTCGGACTCCCGTTTCACAGTCTGTCCTAATCGGACTCCTGTGCTGGTCGTTGGACACAACGAATACCAAGGGCTTCGCCGCAATGGCTGGCAAGTGACGCCCATTTTGACCTCGGCATTGATGGAATAACCTCATGCCCTAAGGAGTACGACGGTGACGTCGGTGCCGAATGTGGCTGTCATCACCTGGTGCCTTCCTCTTAACACCCATCTGGTTTAACGTCTCCCAGCCCATAAAGATGTACTGGTTAAAGGCTGCAATGTAGACATCGTCTACGTGGTTTCCCTGGGCCTTAACGACTAGTTGTCTGTTCGCGAACGAACACGCCTGGGAATACCACCTACCAATTGCTGTCGGCATTATCGGCGCGAAATCCAACTGTAGAAAAATCATTAGGGTCATGTACCTAATGGCTGTAAAGACGTCTGAAGCATCAAAGTCCTGAAGCCATATGGGAATAAGAACTAAAATAATCCACTCCCAAATTTCCTCAGGGATGCGTTCTCCATCAAACATAAAACGGCCCTGCATTTCGAACTGTTGGCGGTAATTTTCATGAATCTCGGCCATGGCATCATTGACCATTCTATAGATAATGGGCCGTTCTTGGCGGTCAAAGGCGAAATAATTGGCGACCTCTGGATTTTGGAATGAGATCGGCCCAATTAGGCACCTTTGTTCTCGTTGCCAATCCCAATAATCAATCAGAGTTTCAGCCAATTGACCAGGAGTGACAAACTGCTGTGGCTCCCTTTCGGGTTTTTTAACCACCACATTCAGTTTGACCTTCTTGATCAACTTTTCCTCCGATTCAAGATCGGGCTTTACCACTACGCTTCCCGCAGGTTTACTACTTTTTGCGGTATAGCTGGTCGGAACCGACTTAGATTTACCAGATGCCATACTAACCTCTCCGTCGGTTTTCGATACCGTTCACGTCTGAGAGTACGATGCAGTGGACGCTGTTGTCCTCTCCGATTTGATCTGGCCTTTGGAGGTCTCCATTCGCGTTTGACTCTTGGCGGTCTCCGTCCTCATATGACTTCGAGTAGTCTCCGTTTTAAACCTTTGACTCGTCGAATAATCCGGGGTCCTGGTTTCCTCGGCCCTGTCGTAAGTGTCCTTTTCGGAACCGGTGGCGGCCGCTCCTTGTTGCTGCTGACCTTGAGCTGCAAGTCTGCGTGCTTTGACCTTACCTAGCCTTTTCCTATGCCTTACCTTTTCTCTGGCCAAGTGTCGGATAAATTTTTCAGACATACCTTCAGCTAACAACTGCTGAACTTTATCTGGGGAATATACTCCAGGGATTCCTTCCTCAGTAATTTTTCCTCTCTTCATCAGCTCTGTCCCTGCAATGGCTGAATCTGAGCTGTCATCGGCTAAAGCCTGCTCCTTCAGCTTTCTTTGAAGTGCCCTCTGACGCAGGAATTCCTGCTGTGTCAGCCTTCTTTGCTCCTGAATCTTGGCCTGTAGGGCCTCATGCTTCACTTGTCTATCATGATCCTTAGGATCTTTAGCTTTCATGGGTGTCTCCTGGGATGCCTCTTGCATCTTTTCCAGTCTGACATCGATTCCCGACATTTTAGTCACTGCTTCATCTATTTGAGTCTGGATCTTTTCCTCCTCAACAGCCTGTTTCTGAGTTTTAACCTCCATCGCGTCTTTATCCTCCGATGTCTGGCCTTCAGACTCCAGAATCTCACCTTCTTCTTCTTCTTCATCAACATCCTCCTCTGAACTGGACTCAGAGTCTGAATTTCATATCTTCGGCAAAAGCTGCTTTACTTTAGCTGGCAAAACAGCTGCTGCCGGAGGTACAGATTGCATAATAGTGATGACTTCTTGCTCAGGCTCGGCCGGCTGCTGTACCTGAGTTACCTGAGTCGGCTGTGCCACTGCTGGTTGCGTTGGGGGCAGTACCACAACTACTACCGAAGCTGCTTGCGTAGCATCCGTGTCCAAAGCTGGTTGTTTTGCTTTGACCACCGGCGCTGGCGCTTGCAGCTGGGTTTTAACTTGTCCCGACCCTCCTGCTTGCGCCGTTTGGGAAATAGAGGGACGATTTAATGGTACTTTAGATACCAACTCACGGGCTGGGGTATAAGTCAGCATATACCCAGGCATCTCTGAAGCAATTGTTCTCTCCCGGAAGCTTTTGCTGACAAACTCCGGTCTGAGCTCGAGTGGGTTTCGCGGTGCGTAGGTGATTGGATAATCGGTTGGCGATGCGTCTTCTGTCATGGGATACCGCAGTCCCAGTGTCAAAGTCTCCAAACCTACATAGTAAAATATTACATAATAGTAAGGATTCACCTTGTAAGCTTCGTCCTTCAATAATGATTTGTCATCGCGGATTTGCAATATTTCTTCAGCTTCTCTAAATCATAGCGGCACGAATCCAAACCGATTTTGCCATGCGTATACCCCTTTTTTGGTTGGAAAACGGGGTTCCAACGGTGGTAAAGTCGCTGCTAATTCTAAATAATAAGCCATGTGGTCGCCAGACTTCCAGGACATGCGTTTTATCATCTCCTGACCTTCTTTAGTATAACTATTTAAAAAAATATAATTTAGCAGTGCGCTAGTTTCATAGTCGCACTCCGCTCTTGAATGAGGCCATGCCAAATGATAGGCTAATGGCATGAACTTACAGATGACCTCTAACTCCGGAAAGTTTGGCTCATCCAACATGCCTGAAATTTTGGCCAAATTTGGCGTATAAAAATTGGTTTTATAGCCCTGTCTGTGACCTTCTATACCCACTGGGTAGTGGTTATTCGCTGAAAACACTTCTTCTGGAATTTCATCGGGCTTCCTGGCCTGTTGCCAGTATAGCTTAGCATTTTCCTATAGCGTCAAGGAAGTTTTACCGTCTAAATCCCAATAGGTTCCACATGACTTGAGATTTTCCAGGATATCCTTGGCAATATTAACCCAGTCTGGTATTTGAACGTCCTGGATTTCGTCGAGATCACTATCTTCAGTGTACCCATCATCCTTCATCAGCTTACTATCTCTCGGGAGCAGTGCATAAAAACCACTTGGTAATTGAACTCCCTGACGACAGATGGGGTTACACTCCGTAGGTGCGGTATAATAACCTGTGTTATTTCCCTGCATTTGTACTGCCCAATGGTTGTACATTTCACACTTCATCATATGGTACACCATATTAGGCTGTACCTGATTGGTTTCCATTACTGGGGTGCCTAGCCCCATTTCTCCGTTTACGTTGCCTGGTATCATTAGATATTGTTGATAAAAGTGTAAGGCAACGTATTGATCTGTTTGAGATCAACCTTGTCATGATCCAAAATCTGCATTTGCATTAGCAGTTGATCGGCCATGCCATAGTGAATCACGGCAAACATAACCAATAGAGAAAAATATGCATCTAGAGCAGTGTACCTAAGCTCTTCTGGCAATATTCCTCTTTTGGCAAACCGATCACGGTTGGCCTTCAGTGAAAAATCATACTGATAGGGGCCCACGTCTATTAGATAAAATTCCATGAACAGTCCCTTTAACCGAAAGGTTTCGGGACAAATACCTGTTTGAAAACACTTTTTCTCCAGGTTAACCCCTACCATGGTTAAGGCGAAACGGTCTAAATCAAAGTACCAACCTTTAGTCTTCCTAAGAAATTCCCTTAAGGGCACAGTTTTATCCCTGTCCTTATTATCTCGCCCTGCACCACATACATTATAAATACTCACCAAGTCCTCCAGTACTGAATATCCGGCGAATAGCATGTCGGAATTTAGAAAATCGTGGAGGCTGGTCCATTCCTTGAGCATCAAGGTCGTCGTATCGATAACGTATGTTTGACCATTGGTTAGCGCGAAGCTTACGTAGTGGGCAAATTGTTTTCCCATTGGATTGTCGACCTCTCTGGTTTTGAACAAGGCGGTGACTTTATCCTGATGAACTTTTTCGACATCGAATCCACAAACTGGTTGTCCTCTGAAGATTGATACTTCTCGGATAAAGTGGAGTACCTGGCTGACTTTCCCAATGTCTACCATTCGAGGATCCTTGGGATTAGCCCGCCAGTATCCAAAAGTGGCTTTGAACCACTGGTCCAGTTCGTGAATTCTCACGACCCTTTTGACGTTGTAATCTAAACATTATAAGATACTATTAATTTTTGTAATTATTCCCCTTTTTTCAGCATATTTCTCGGGTCTATACTACACCAGCACCACAACACCAAGCGGGTTAAGTTTCACAGACAATAAATTTAGTGCAGGGTTGTTAGGTGAGCCACCGATATACAAACATTGAGCTGGTAGGCAACTAACGCCTTACCAAATCTTACCCTTGCTACCTCTATATGTTGGGGAGGGTAGACCTGATCCAATTGTCCACCACTTGATCGGACACCAATCTCTGACCAGCTGCTTGAGCGACCAACTACGCTCCATTTATGGCGCTGTATTTACAATTTTTATAGCGCTTGAGATTGATAATTTTTAATGATTTGCTATCGAAAAAGTGATATAATTTGATTTGAAAATGAATAATTTTTGATAAATTTTAATGATAAAACTTTAAACGGGCTGAACCCAAGGTTCTAGGTTTCCCTTGAATCGTATAGCTCTTAGTGGTATCAGATATATTTCCAAGTTTGGAAATTCCCTGCTTGGCTTCGAGCTTCTGCTTCTTGGTACTCCCGTTTTTGGTTCCCTCTAAGTTCTAACCTTGTCTGCCCTTTGGGGCGCCGAGCTGGTCTTCCAGTGACTTCTGGGCATTACCTGCAGTTTCCAAGAATATTTGATAAAAAATAAGTTCGCAACTTACCGTCAATAAGGAAAAGCCAGTCGTCTTGCCGGTGCAGGGGTCTACCGAATTCTATGTGGCGCTCTGTGTGCGACCACTCGCGCATCGGAGCTTGTTGGCGGTTCCACGCGCCCTTTCCCATTTCTTTTCCTTTGGAAATTTTTTCTTTCGATTTATAAATTTGTAAAAATTCATAAATTTTAAACGCTGAAAAAGTTTAATCTGGCAGTTCTGCTAATTTCCTTTTTATTGCGGTCCGGAGAATTTTTTACTTCTTCCTTCTGATGGAAGTTTAGAATTCAGATAAGTGGGACAGCTATTATTTGATTTTAGAAAAATGAAAAAATTTGAAAATTTAATTTTCTGGAAAAATGCAAATATGTTTTGGGTTGTCACTTTGGTCTAAAATTCGGAAGAATTTTTCCCAAAGTCTGAGATAAATATGAAAAAATTTACAAAATAATTACAAATTATATAAACAAAATAAATATTACAAAATAATACATATTTAATTTAAAATTAGTACCTACACCCGCGAGATATGTACACAATTAAAAAAAATCTGCGCGAGATCGTGCATAGATTCGCCTTGAGCGAATTTCCAAATGATTTCATTTGGTTTGACGCTCCAGTCGTAACTGTTTGCGCCATATTGGAAAGTGACGTGTTTTCGTCACGTGGCGTGTCCTGATTGGCTTGGGCTATTTGTGGCAAGACTCTAGTGCTCTCGAAACGAAAATGTTTCAACCTGCTGATTGAAACAGTTTGGCGATTTAGCAGGTTGTCCCAATGTTTAATGGTGACAACAATCTCCGCTTCTCATGAAATGTCCGTAATTATGAACGGACCAGACCATGGTAGTCCTAATTTTTTCTGCTTATCTACCTTGAGCAGAACCCAATCATTTTTCTTGAACCCATTTTGTTTGGACTTTTTTATCGAAGTATTTCTTCCATCTTTCAGCAGCACTCTCGATATTTTTGGCAATATCCTCGTAAAGGTTGACTAAGTGATTAGTCAACAGAAATTTGTATGCCTCTGCATTGCTGCCCGGCATTACAATATCATATGCTTTGGATAAGTTTAACCCGAAGGTTGCCTCGTGACCTCTAAGCAATGAAAATGGGGATTGCCCTGTGGCTGCACGTGGTGTGGCATTGTAAGCAAACACCACTGCTCTCAAGTATCTTGGCCAGTTATCTTTCTCCTCAATGGCCACCTTTCTAAGCTGTATTATGAGTGTCTGATTGAACCTTTCTACCATGCCATTACTTCGTGGATGGTAGGCTGTTGTATAAATTTTTTGACACTCTAGTAACTTGCAGATCTCATCAGATCTGAGGTAAAACAACCTCCTCTATCACTGAGTAATCTCCGTGGAGTCCCGTGTCTAAATACAATTAATTGTAGAAAAGTATCTACAACGGTGCTAGCTGACTGATCCTGGATCAGCTCAGCTTAAACCCACTTTGTAAAATAGTCCTGAAAGACTATAACATACGGTCTCTTCTCACTAAGTGGAGAAATACTCACGATATCCACTGATACTATATCAAAGGGACCTTGTGGAATAAAAGGTATCAGTGGAGGAATTTCGGTGTTTCCCTGATTAGCCATTTGACATACTGGACAAAATTTTATCCAGTGCCTGACATCCTTTTCTATTCCAGGCCACCAGAACCGTTTCTTAATCATAGCAAGGGTCCTTTTGAACCCCTGATGAGAACCCCCCTGATCACGGCACCGTGGTACTGGTGCAAAGTATTGTCTCTTAGGCAGGATGGGAGGACCACTTGATCATCCGACCCCTGTCCGGCTTCACGGTATAACACTTCATTCTGGATATAAAATCCACTATGATACTTGGTTGTCCCCTTTGGACCCAATCTATCAAAGTATGGTCGTAATACCTCATCTTTTCTCTGCAAGAGGGCCATGAGATCATCTCTATTTAACCCTTTTGGCAATTCATTTTCTTTGGGGTCTGCCAAAGTAAATTCGGGTTCTTTTTCTGGGTATAACCAGGTAACTCTTTTTTCCTTACCTTTTTCCTGGTTTCCCCTACTTACCTTTTCCTTACCCTGATTGCCGTCAGGCTGGACCTGAGCCTGATTATCCTTTTCCGCATCTTTCGCCATGCTCCTCGTAGTTACGGCATTTACCAAGTCTGCAGGCGAGATTGATTCTGGATCACCCTCAGAATCTTCTGGATATATCTGGGTGAATCTCGGACTTATATCAGTCCTCTGATTTTTCTTACCTTTTGGCTCTGGAAATAATGGAGTACCGTCTTCAGGATTCCGATCTGTCAGAATTCTGAATCTCTTCACCAAATTGAGATGCTTTTTCTCAATTAGCTGTGCTTCTAGATCTTTCAGATTTCCAGACTCTCGTTTATCCTCTGAGAACATGTGTTCCCATTTTGGCGGTATCTTTTCCGCTTGATCGTCTGGTTCATCCATCCTAGACAAAAAGTCTGCCATGGCATTTTGTTTTCCAGGCACATACTCTAGCTTATGGTTGAACTGAGAGATGAAGGAGTACCATCTTTTCAATTTACCATTGGTCATTGCGTTGACCTTCATTGACAACAATGGTTTGTGATCAGTTCTTATGATCACTCTATGACCTACTAGGTAGTGCTTGTATAACTTTAAGCCATATACTATTGCCAAGCACTCCCTTTCCGTGGCTGACCACTTTTTCTCATTCGCCTTTAATATTCTGCTGTTATAAGCAATTACCCAGTGGTCCGACTTGGTCTCCTGGTAGAGAACTGCTCCTAGTGCCGTTCCGCTGGCATCTGTCTGAAGGGCAAAGTCCCCAGACCCGTCCAAAACCGGATACCTGAGAAATGGCACTGACAATAGTGCTTCTTTTAGGTTCCTAAAAGCCTGATGGTGAACCTCCATGATTTCCCAAACACTGTTCTTCCTGGTTAATTTATACAATGGTTCAGTGTGTTTAGCCAAACCCGGAATGAACTTTTTACACCACTGCAACATTCCTAAAAACCTTTGCAGTTTTCGTTTAGACTCTGGGAATGGGAAATCATTTATAGATCTGGGGAAACTCCATCGGAATTTAAGATATGTCCTAAAAAATGAACTCTCTCTGGCAGGAATTCACACTTCTCCAGTTTCAAGGTCAAATGAGCCTTTCTTAGAGCTATGCAGGACTAGCTCTGGATTAACCAAATGTTCCTCAAACGTATTTGAGAACACTATTATATCGTCTATATATACTAGACAGATTTTCCACACATATGGATGCAAAACTCTTTCCATCATGCGCTGGAACTCTGCTGGCGCATTTTTTAGGCCGAAGGGCATGACTTTAAATTGATACAGCCCTTCTTGGCATATGAAAGCAGTTTTTTCTTTGCTTTCTTCATCCATTGGCACTTGCAAACACCCTGACTTGAGATCTAAGGTGGTATAAAACTTTGCTTTACCTAAACAGTCTAGATAGTCATCCATTCTAGGAATGGGATACTTATCGTCCATGGTAACATCATTTATACCCCTAAAGTCCACTACTGGTCGCTTGGTACCATCCTTTTTACCTACAAGAAATAACGGAGCTGCCCAAGGCGACTTTGATGGCTCAATTACACCCTTTTTGAGCATGTCTTGCACATGCTCACGAACATGTGGCCGTAAATTAATGACAGTCCTGTGGTACATTTTTGCCACAGGTGCTGCATCGCCTGTATTTATTTTACAGGTCAAATAGGGTGTAGTAGTTGGAGGATCATTGGGCAAGCTGAAGACGTCTCTATATTTTGCGAGACATCGTAAAGCTTGTTCCAATTGTTCTGACGGTATGTTGGATTTAGCCAGCATATTGTACAAAGCTTCCTTGAATTCTTTCTCATCCCATTGAGGAGAATCAGGTCTAGCTTGAACTGCACAAGTTTGCAGCTTCTCCAAATCCTTGACTATCTTCGCCTTTAGCTGATCTTGGTTATCAGTATCGCACAACACTGAATTAGTATGGCCAATTATTTGATTTCTTTTCAAATGGCATCCTGATCCTGTGTTGTTGGATACCATAACTACAAAATCATCTTTTGTACCATCTACTATGGTACTATTTATGTGGAACCTTTGCTAACTTTCCTCAGACTCTATTATGATTCCATTAAGGCGATTTTCGCCAACCTTATCCCAAAGCTTTGCTTTCAGAAGTATATCAGTACCACTTGGTAAGTAGATGGGATTCACACTCACCACTGGCATTGAAACCTTTAGCAGGCAAATCTTTGGCTGATACTGGTCGGTGGCGCTCATCGTGGATTCCATGGCCCTCCTGGTCATGACCTCTCCACAATTCGATTGGGGCTGGTCCGGCGTCACGTATATCCGCTGCTGACGGTTGTTGAGCATCATCCTCCTGTTCCTGAAATCTATTATGGCTCCTACCTGAGGATGAGCCAAAAAGTCCGTTCCTACTATAACATTTTCACCTGCTCCAGGAATTACAATTGCTTTTACGGGAAACTGTCCACACAATGTATCCATCCTAAATTGGATATACCCATGGGCTTGGACTGTTTTACCATTGGCTACAGTAACATTTAATATCCTCGGATATTTAGTGTAATCTGGGCCCAAAGTTTCTTTCAGAAACTTAGCCGACATAACAGTACACTGAGCTCCTGTGTCAATTAAAGCCAGTGTCTTACGACCTCCTATAACAACCTCAATATGGAATGGGGCTGTTCGGGGGTACGTATCCAGCAAATGTTGTTCCTGAGGACTAGCTGGTGTGCCCCTCTTTACTACTTGTACCGATGGTACTACACATTTTGGCGCAATTGCATTCATTTGAACAATGCTACCTAACACAACATTTGGGCAGTTCACTCTCTGATTTACTTCACCTAAAGGACTCATTTGTGATTGCCTTGCAACCATTACACTCAAATAATCCTTCTCAGGTGGCTGATTTGTGAATTGACCCTGTTGAAGAGTCTGAGTTGCACCTGTAATAGCCTGAGGTGGCTGAGGATGCTGTAATGCAGCTTGCTGTTGGTATTGCTGCATCTGCTGGAACTGCTTTTGCAGCTCCTTTTGCCTTTTGAATTCCAGAAATTCATTGTAATCGGAATTCTGTTGATAACTCTCATGGCTATCTTGATAACCTGAATAGCCTATATTATATGCACCTCTACCTCTACTATTAAAGTTGGCATCAGGGTAACCTCCTCTACCTCTATAGTTACCTCTAGCAAAATTGTTGAAGCCTCCCCTGTTGAAGCTAGGGAAGCTGGCTCTGCCTCTGCTCCTGCCCTCGGACAAAACTCTCAATGTCCTGCAGTCTGCAGTATTATGTGTTATGTTCTAATAGAACTCACACCATGGCTTTGTCGGATCTCGGGAAACTTGACCTCCCTGACTGGTACTAAATATGGCCACATCAGACCGATTTTTCATTTGCCTATTATCAACCTTTTGCTGAAGCTGATCGAACCTTTCGACCAGCTGTACCATCTCTTTAGAAATTTTCAATAGAAGGGATTCTTTCTTACCTTTTTCGGTCTGAGCCCTAGGGGCTTCCCGAACTGGAATGTCTTCTATTTCAGGAGAATCACTCCTTGACTTTTGGGTTTGGGCCTGTACCTGATTACCTACAGTTTGATATGGTTGCCGAAACCTTTGTCTCTGGCCTAATTGATATCCCTCTGACTGATTTCTAGCAACTACGGAAATTTCAGGATCATAGCCACTAGGCATACCTACTTCATTAATAACAATAGAATCCTGTTGTGTACACTTAGGTCCATATCTTTGAAAGGCATTCCTATATCTACGTTCAATGTCATGAACCTCTACTGCAAGATCATACCAGGTTCTAAAGGTATGTTTTGAATTCTTCAGTTCAGACTGGAACCTGGGGTCACTCTTATATATGAAGGTGTCAATAATCAGCCTATGTTTGGACTGATAGTCTAAATCACCCTTTACTAGTTCCACTAATATACTGACCCTTTTTAGAAACTCTATGGCCTGTTCATTGGGTCTTTGTTGGATCTCAAATAATTCCCTGGTTAACATTTCCAGGTTACACTCCGGTGCAAAGACATTTATGATGGCTCTCCTGGCCTCCCTATAGGTCATGTTGTCTCCTGCAACAGCCTTAAGTCTACCTTTAGAAAGCCTCAGCAGTGCTTCATACTTAGCTGACTCGGGTGTATCCCTATGAAATTCCCCTTCAAGTGCTGTTAAGAAGCTAAGCACCTGCTGATTTACCATACCCTCATCTAAAAGTTTGGGTAACACACCTTTAACGATATTCCTAACTACAATCTCTTGTGCCAAATTATTTGTTCGCATTTCCCTCTGATCATAAGCTGCTGTTAATACTGGATTAATATCAGAGTTCAGGGGTTGCAGCATAACTCGATTTGGATCTCATTGAGGTGGTACACCTCCTTGATATGATGGCACATTGTCTTTGTCAAACCTATAATCCCTATATGGGAAAGATGCCAGTTGATCTGGTCTAAGGGTATTTGGATCAACTATATTTCCTCTACCATCATAGACCACTCTTGTTAAAGTTGGATGCTGCGAAGCTATCTGATTTGGATTCCTGAAGTCTGCTGATTGCTCAGCTCCCTCGAATCGAAAATCTCTAGCTGGACCTCTCCAACTTTTGGGCTCAAAGTTAAGCCTTTGCCCTTCATCAACTTCAGGCCTATTACTAGGCCCTGCGCCTGCATTCATTTCAGCAGCAAGACGGTTGTCTCTTTCTGCACCCCTAACACATGGTCTAGCCTGTCTATCCGGCTCCTGTCAGCACCTGTCGGCTTCCCTTTTATTGTCCTCAGTGGCGGCATTTGGGATGATGTCCAACAAGGCTTTGACGGTCCCTTTTAATTCGCATAGCTGCATCGCCAACTCCTGCGTGGACATTTCGGGAGCTCTTTCCTGTGGCCAGAATTGCTCTTGACTTTGTGGGATCCTCTCTAATCGGCGATCAATTTCCGGGTCCCTTTCATCCAAATTCGGTCGAAATTCTGGTGTAATTACGTCCCTTTTCGGTCCTGCTAATTCGACCTTTGGTGGTGACGTTTTTAAATTTCGCGGCAGTGGTCCATCGGCATCTGGGTTCGGATTTGCCGGACCTGCCTCCTGCTGATCGATGGCAATCGCTGGTGGGCGGTCAATTGGTACGCCTGCATCTTGCAGCATAAAATGCATTGCATTTTGCTGCAATGGTTGAACCCTCGCCGGAGTTTGATCTGGGATCACTGGGTCCAGAGCAGCATGCTGTTGCTGATCTCCATCTCCCAAATTGAGAAGATTCCCAGCACTCACCACTCTGGGTGGTGATCTGTGCAAAGTATTACCTCTCGGTATCCTTTCGTTAGGCATTTTAAATCCTGCTAACTTTCTGTAGAAACCTGGAGTATTTTCTTTTCTCCTAGTCTGACTATGAAGTTCCATGGTAAGGAGTTAAAAGCCACCACTTGTTGTGCAGGTCTTTTCTTAAGAGGTGTAAGAAAAGATTGAGGCTTTGGGTCTGATCTGACCTGTTAGAACTACTCCCTTGGCTAAGCCTCAGTGATAGTGCAACAGTCCGATTATCCCCGACCTACAACAACAAAGATAAACTTAACCTCAAAAGTGGGGCCTCACCGAAGAGCTCCGCAGTCTCCTAGATGAGACAAGGAATCCCCTCAGGGATGAACTTACTTGAGCATAACCCTCAAAGGGTTTCCCAAAGCTTGCTGGGTGCAAGCTGGCACCTGGGCCTTTGGCCCTCGCCTTCGTCGATCGGAATAGTCTAAATAAAAAACGAATATATTAAACAATAATTCCGGCGAAATACTAAAAAGAATGTGGCTACACTACAGTTGGTAATATGTAAATAAAGTCGAAGTGCTGGGAAATAGTTTAATGGATGCCAGCAATATATACGAAAATATTATAAAAAAACGATAATAGTGAATGAATGCCTTTCACTGTCATTTTTGGTCTTTCTTTGGCGCTCTACTTCTATGCAAATGTCTGCGCGGCTGGTCGTCCATTTCTCCGATTTGCATGGCGATTTCCCCACATGAATTGCCATCAACAGGGTGCCCAACAGGTACCTGTTCAAAAAGATTGCACAGCAGATGTACTCCTGGGTAAAATTTTCCTCAGCAGATTCTCAGAATACACCATCAACAACCAAAAGACCCAAGTAAAATTTGGGGATGTCATACTCCCTTGCAATGGCCTAGAATACAGCCCCCTGTCTACCTGTGATGGAACCTATCTGGATGAGAAATTAGAATTACCACCACCCACTGTTATTGAATTCACCCTCCCCTTACCCAAAACATACCTACACATCAACCAACTCGAATTTACCCCAAAAGCCAGACAAAATGCTAAAGTCCATTTCACTGCTTGCATATCCTAGAATCAAAATGCTCATATATGGCGCAAATACACAGGACATTCCCCAGACCCTCTACCCTGGCACATACATTGGCGCTGTTTGGGGTTAATTCCAAAAGAAAACTCCCTCACCAAACTACCCCTTCCTACACCAAACAAGCACAACTGCTTTGATACTTTCACATGGTTAAAAGAAAATGTTAATTTAACCTCAGGCAACCTCACTGAAGTAGAGAAACATCAACTCTTACACTTTCTATTGAATACCCCACCCTATATGCTAACTCCAAGATAGATGTACGTCGAAGCACACTTATCTTCCACAACATTGACACCAATGGCTCTCAATCCTTATGTAGACATCTTTTTCGGACATCCCAAAAGAGAAACAAATAATCCAAGCAGAGGTTGAACAACTTGCAGCAGCTGGTGTAATCAGCCAAAGCTATTCCCCTTGGTGTACCAACACAGTTCTGGTCCCTGAAAAAGATGGTGGACATGGCCTATGTATTGATTTCCGGGGACTGAATAAAGTGACCAAAAAAGATATGTACCCATTGCCCCGTATTGATGAAATCCTAGACACCCTGTGTGGAATTAAGTATTTTACATCCCTAGACCAGTCCAATGCATATTATTCCATCCCAATTGCAGAAAGTGACAGAGAAAAAACAGCCTTTAACTGTCCAGCCAGACAATACCAGTTCAATTACCTCCCCTTTGACCTCACAAATGCCCCTGCCACATTCCAACGGTTAATGGATGTTATCCTTTCTGGATTACAATGGAACACCTGTCTCGTCTACCTCGATGACATCTTAGCCTTTGCAGAATCACATGCTCAAATGTTAGAATGCTTAGACATCATCCTTACTCCTTTTTCAAAAGCTGGATTAAAACTCAATATACAGAAATGCAAATTTTGTCAACCCCAAGTCCAATATCTGGGCCATGTTATCTCACAACAGGGTATTTCTCCAGACCCAAACAAGGTACAATCCATTCTTGATATACCTACACCCCAAAGCTCAAAAGAAGTCAAATCATTTCTCGGCTTACCCTCCTATTACCACAGATTCATCCCCAGTTGCTCCCAAATCTCCACCCCACTTACTGCATTACTCAAGAAAAACTCAGAATTTTCATGGGACCCTGAACAACAGACTGCCTTCGATAAACTCAAAGAGTTGCTCATTCATGCACCAATTCTGCAACACCCAGATTTTAGCTAGCTTTTCATTTTGCAAACTAACGCATCAAAGCTTTTAATTGACGCAATTCTAAGCCAACTCAATAGCAAAGGTTTTGATTGGCCCATGGCTTTTGGGATCCATTCATTAAAACCCCCAGAATGTAACTACCCCATAACTGAATTAGAAGCCCTTGCCGTAGTCGAATTCATTAAACATTTTCGCCCTTATCTGTTCCAACAACATGTCATTGTCCACACAGACCATACTGCAGTCCAGGCAGTCCTACAAAAAGAAAACCCCTCCCCTCAAATTGCCCATTGGGGACTAGCTCTCTCTGGTTTTCAACTTGACATTTGGCTTAAGAAAGGTACTGCTAACCAAAATGCAGACACCATCTCCCATTTCCCATCCCACACAGCAAAACCATCTTTTGATATTGATCACCTGGTAACACGACCTGAGATATCCACTGTTCATACGGTCCTTGAAGCCGAAGCCTCTGAGCAGGAAGAAGAACAGAAAAATTTGGCAGAACTCCAACGCACTGATCCAACCATCAAGGCAATCTTAGCCAAACTTACCCAAAACGTCCCCTTACAATGATCAAATTTGCAGTTTATCACAATATTCTATTTCGTATAATTGATAAGCAACTGAAACTATATATACCAAAATCCCAAATCCATGATCTAACTGCATCCCACCATGACAGCAAATTTACAGGCCATTTCGCCTCATGAAAAACCCTACACCTTCTCCGACAAAAATACTTTTGGCGGAAAATGAGTCGTGATGTGGCACACTACTGCAAAACTTGTCACCCATGCCAAACCCACTAAGCCCTCAGGCACAGAATACATGCTAGTCTTGTCCCTATTCAACCCACAGGCCCATTTGACAGAATCAGTGTTGATTGTATGGCGCCGTTACCTCTAACTGAGGAAGGGAATCGATTCATTGTTGTGTTTATTGACTATTTCATCAAATATATTGAGGCCTTCTCAGCCCCTGATATCATGGCAGCCACCATTGCCCACTTATTTGTAAACAAAATTGTTTGACATCCTGGCTCCCCAAAAATCATCCACTGTGATTGCGGACCCAATTTTGTTTCTGATCTTTTTACCTGAATCACCGACTTATGCAATACCCAGAAAGTCCACACAACTCCATATCACCCCATTGCCAATGGGGAAGTGGAACACTGTAACCAATTCCTTACTGCCCATATACGCATGTATATCAACTCCAAATGTACTGATTGGGACACCTATTTACCCTTTGCCGTTTTTTCAACCAACATTCATAAAAACAATAGCACTTCATACCCCCCATTCAAACTACTCCATGGTCGACAACCCAACTTACCATTCAATGCAGCCTTAAATTTTCTCCCCACCTCCTATATGGTCGATCTAGATGACTATGCTCTCTGTGTCAAATCCCATTTCACAGAAGCTCTCTCCACTGTTCAGAAGAATTTACACAAAGCACAAACCCAATATACAGTCCAGTACAATGCACAAACAGTCCAGTACAATGCACAAACCCAATATACAGTCCAGTACAATAAACATGCCCACAAGTCAGGTGATCTCATTTTATACAAAAATCATTCTTGGGAGCAAGGGCTCACCCCTAAACTTTTACCCTGCCAAAATGGGCCCTATACAGTCACGAGTTTCCTGTACCCTAACGTTACACTCAAACATCCCCTCAGGAATACCACTTTTACTATTCATGTCAATGAAACAACCTTTTTTTACCCCCGTCCAGCTCCTACTGAAATCACCCCGACCACTCCTCACCCTCTAACCCCTTGAACAAGGATGTTCAACTTCGGAAGGAGGGAAATGTAATGTAGATGCTAGCGCATCATTTTAAATTCATAATGTACTCTATATGTTATTTATTATTGCATATAAATTTATTCTATAATTCATCGTCTCAAGGATGTCTGAGTTTCACATGTTGGCATTCCTATAGATTTATTTGAAGTGTTCTGTTTTGATCCTCTCACACCCAGTAGCCATTATTGACCCAATTAAAAGACGTTCTAATTAAATTGCACAACCGCACCTGCCTCAGAATCCACATAAAAACACACATTCTATAGCTATACTAATTCTCTCAAAAACCGTAAATACACCTGCCCCATAATCGAAAGTAGAAGCCCCAACCCAGACACTGGTCTCAAGTGGAACAGTAACTGCAGTTCATACAGAAGCATAAATACACACGGGTAATAAATAGGGAAGCACATAGGTGTGGTTAAGTCCATCCTAAGTGAGGAAGCAAGTGTAATATAAAAGCGTGGAAAGGATACCATATGTAAAAAGCATGGAAGGCGTGGGTAGGTAAGCGTACAGTACACAAAAGCAAGAGAAGCAGGAAGCAACGATTGGTGAAAAGCGATTTTGGAAGCACACCCCCCACGTATCAAGGGAGTGGCCAAAGTGGAAGCGGAACAAAAACCAGAGAGAAGCGTGAAATCGTCAGATTTGAATCCATGTTCCTGTTTTTATGCAAATCGTTTTGTCAAGCAGAAATCGTTTTTATATTGTTGTGCATCGATGCAAAAGAAGCTGTTGGCGAGTCATTATTTTTGTAATAATGTTGTTTATCATTCGTATTGTCGTTCGCGTCCCGGTGGACCGTAGAGGAGCACAGGCATTTTTGGATGCAAGTAAAAGTATGGATAAATCTGGGCGTTACACTGTTGACCACATAGAAATTTCTTGAAATCAAGGAAAAAATTGAAATTCTGCGAAAAGTACGTTGAAAAGATTGATTTTCTAGCGTTTTAGATAATAAATCCGAAAATTTTCTTCCCGCTTCATGCCGAACGAGAGAAGGTTGAATGCACAGCAAAATTCTCTACTTTGGCTGATCACAAAAACGTCAGCCCATGGGATTTCTAGTCAACAGGATATTTTATTTGTTATTTTTTTGGTGAAAAACGTTAAATATTGATGTTAGAGATGAAATAGAATGATGCACTAAAACATTCAAATGCTAATGAGTAATGATACTGACTAAGCATTAGGGACAAAGCGCGTAGCCCTCTTTTGATTGACCAAAATTACCACCGACTTGTTGATCGGTCAAAATTCTTGAGAAGGAAAATACTGAAAATTTCCTGGCGCTTCACACAGAATTTCAAATCAGGCATTATTTGAAAAAGAAGTTTCTGTGGGCTAAATTTTATAAGTCGGTTCCCGGCCTTCAGCCTAATTATTGCATATGAGTTGTTTGTTAATTTTGAGCATGGATTTGTGTAAGGTGTGAGTAGACATTTATTTTCCTTTAAAATTTTCCTTAGGCTTAGGCTTAGGGTACAGCAGCTGCACTCGAAGGACACAGTGCTGTTGAGGCTCTTCCAAATGAAATTTTTAGTTGAAACCAATAATACACACATACAACCAATAATACACACATACTGTAGAGTAAATAACCTGTTTGCCTGAGGAGGTGAGACTTGATTTTCAACCAATCAGAAGAGGGCTACATGCTTCGTCCCTAAAGCCGTGTTCATACTTCTGCTCATTGCTCTGCGAGCATGCACTTGTCTGTGAAAGTATAAAATTTCCATCAGCTTGAAATTGTGCACCAGATAAAACTGCTTTTTTGACTTCTTCTGCATCTATTATTCAACATGAAGTGTGCACTAGTGACCATGCATATGCAATCCTTCACTCTTAAGGCCCTGTCATACTTCTTCGCGCGGTATCGCACGGCACTGTGCCACGCCGGTTGTTCTATCCATACTAAAAAGCGGCACCAGCTGGTGCAGTTATTCTATCCATACTAAAAAGCGGCGCCGCGCAGTACTGCGCAGCGCAAGTATGAATAGGTTTTTGTAATTTTTGCAGTGCCGCCATCAGGTTTCAACTGAAACGAAATTTTCGAACAAGCTATGTGTTGAAAAGTTGCAGCATACTGTTGTTGTAACATATTGTTGCATACTGCGACATCTATACATGTAGTTGAATTATATTTTTCACTGGAATGGTGAATTCTGACACTTGTCAAATTATTTTACCAAATTGATTACTTAATTTTTAATGAAGCTTTACTAAGAAGTTGATCACTTAATTTGCAATGAAGACATTAATGTATAAAAATTATGAATATACAAAGTAGGTGTAAACATGTTCCTGTACTGAACAAGTGTACTTGCACATTTTGGTTGTGTCTTTATTCCCCCAATGTCTCTTCTCTGCAAATATCCCAATTGTCCGAAAGTCCATATTCCCCATAGGTCCTGATTCCTCCAATAATGAATAAATTTCCTATTTCCCCCAAAAATGCATTAGTCCCTATTCCCTGAACATCCCAGTTTCCTGAATACTAGGGAAAGGATGGATCTACTTTGAATCCGGGTCCTAAACAGCAAGTCCGACTGGACCCAGATCAGATCTGGATCATGTATATAGCACATATGTGAATGAATAATCGTGTATATATATTCAATTTTTCAAAATCAATTTATATAAATAGATATTTCTCAGCAGTTCAAGGGCTATTAATCATTGGAATGAGAAGCAAATTGAAGCAAGACCCCAAAATCTCTAGACTTGGCTTTTTTGCAAGCTTCTATCTGCACCATGCAGGAATGATTGATTTTTATTTTTCTTTTGCACTTTTAATTTTTTGATTTTTTCATATTTTTCATCTTTTTTGCATTTTTTGTATTCCACATTTGTCGAGACAAGCAATACACATTGTTTGAGAAGAGCAAAATCCAAAAGTAAAAAAGTGGCACCATAGGGATCTGTGTGGTACTGCACTGTGGAGTATGATAAGCCGCACGAAGCTGCTTGTTAGTATGAATAGGACAACCGGTACCTGGCAGTGAAGTATGCAGGGCCTACTGGACCGTGCTATTATTTCTGTTGTTTTGTGTTTTTTGCATGCTTCTACAGCGAAAACCACCTTAGAAAGAATGTTCAATTCGACACACATTTTTCATTTGCAAAACTTTATACTGCAGAAAAACGAAAAATTCTTTTCACGACAATGGGAAGGGCCAAATTATTGAAAAATATCATGCTTGTCTACTATTGATTCGGACAGAACTGTATTGATATCTGAGATAATGAAGAAAATTTTCAGCTATTTTGTTTGTCACGCTCACTAACGGAAAAATTCTGTCATTAATTACAGTAATAAGCTTACTGGTTATTGATTCTGTTTGACAAATTTGTCCTTCTTGAAAAGAATAATCATTGAAACTCCTTGATGATTACTCTTTTCAGCCATTTCAAGATTATTGAAATTGATTTCCTGATCTCTAGTAAGGCTTCGTTTGTCAAAACTCCATCAGTAGTAAAGCCAGACCCTATAGGGGGTATGGTTAAGCATATCCCTATCTTTTGTGTACCCCCTATAATTTGTCATTTTTGATTGATTTATAGGGAGTATGGTTAAGCATACAGGTTCTAGAGTTACCATAATAATAGAATTACTGTAATATTTGGATTATGGTAATAGTGGAGTTAGGGTAATAGTCATGTTACTGTAGGTGGAAAAAGAAAAATTGATGTCAAACAAAAAAATGGAAAAAAGAAAACTAAAATTACAAAAAATGGAAAAGATACAAAAAGAAAGCATGTATAAAAACAACTTTCCCTGTAAGCAGAGGAAGTCTTTCAAAAATTTGGGCCCCCCGGCCTTCTTTGACAAAAGGGCGCTACCTGCAGGCCTAAATATGGTCAGAGGTCCCATTCCTGAATGATCGTTCCAGTCAGTAATTGTCAGATTGGTCAGATTGGTCAGTAATGGTCTGTTCTGAAAGTAAAATCTCAAAAAAGTCTATACATGATGAAACATTATTCCTATGGGTCTATGCATATAAAATTGATTACCTGTAGAAAAATGACCAAAAAGTCCTTTATAGAAAAATGACTAGAATGAGTCTGGTACAGAAAATGTGTAGAAAATTTGGAGATCTTCAAAAAATCTTTTCCTAGCAGAAGAAAAACTTCAAATCAATGTATCATTTTTGTTTTATTGTAAAATAATCATTTAGTTCAACTACAAAAATAAAAAAGGAAAAATAATAAAGTAAGCACTCAAAATTAGAAAAACTAACAGAAAGCATGTGTAAAAATGACTTTCTTCACACACTGAGGAAGTATTCCAAAAAAAGCACCCTCAGGCTCTAAAATGAGAGGTGTGTAGTCTGCAGGTATACAGAAAAGCTAATCAGAAGCCCTGCATTTCTGAACAATCGTCCAAATTAGAATGGTCTTTTATGTCAGTAATTCTCAATTCTACAAGTAAAACCTCTAAATGTCTATATGTGATGAAACATCGTTTCTAAGGGTTCATAGTTATAAGGTCATGAAGAATGACCAAAAAGATCTTTTATGAAAAATGAACAGAAAGAGAATGGTATAGAAAATTGTGTAGAAAATTGGAGATGCAAAAAGGAACTGTCCTTGGTGTAGAAACTGTAATTGATACTACAAAAATAGATGAAGGAAAGAAAAAGAACACAGAGTGCATATACAGGAAGAAAACTGTGCCAGAGGTTAGAGGTCCACTAAAACATTGATGCTATACATACACACACAAGATAGGATGTGTATAGAAACTGATACAACTTATAATACATACTGATTTATACAGGTAAATGTATGATTTTGTATACTGGCTGTTTTCCAAACCAAACATAAAGAGGTTAGACCACTGAAGCCCATTCAGCTCATAAAATCAATCATAAATGCTAGAAAAGGTTAAAGGTTCTATAAATTCTGGTAGCAAGAGACGCTTTACCAAAACAATTAAGGTGGTGCTTATTTTTGATAGCTTTCTGGGATAACCTAGAACCTTCAAAGAAAAAGGGGAAGGAAAACTAAAAAGATTCATCCAAAAAAGCACAAAAAAACTGGAAAAGCTTTAATGAGGAAAAGGAGGTATAAATAGGAAAAATAGAAGAAAAAACATTTTTTGAATCTTGCTCGACAATGACGACGACTACTATGAAAATGGAGACAATATTTATCACATTCATTACTGCTCTGAGGGCCCCTTTCGAAACCTACAGTAGGTTGATATTATAAATATATTTAAAATTCAAATTAATATGGATACAATTTGAATATTGAAAAATATTATTACTAATTAAGCCCTGTTTTTAAGGACCATCGACATTGACACCCTGGTGTCGACATTTTGGGAGGCGTCGATCAATTTCAAAAGTTGGTGGAAAAGACAGCGGGGGGAGTTTTATCTGGCTAGGATGAAACCCTTTTGGGGTTTCATGAAATGCCTACAGGGGATGTTTGAAAACCCCTCGCTGGATGATGCTCAATTAGCCCTGCACCTGTGGAAAACCTCCCGCCCGGTGTGAGGGCTCAATGGATAGGGACTGACCAGAAATATGTTGACCACTGCGTAGCTTTAGCACTGCCACATTTCTAGTAAGTTTTGATGTTATACTAAAAGACATAGTTTAGTTCCATAGAGTTATTTCTAATGAGAGTAAAAAAATTGTCATGACCTTTTACTGTAATAATTTGAGGTTAGACATGAACAGGGTAAATTGTACTAAAACAAACTACAGTACAGATTTTTACCATCTAGTTACAAAAAAACTGGTGTTAATATATAGTAGAAGAAATAGTAGTAGAATTACACAGTAAATAATTGGTATAATAAAGAGATAGTTAACTTTCCTAAAACCTAACAAAGAATAGATATTAATTACTGTATAATAAATTTTGTACTGTATGTATGTATGTATGCATGTAGGTAAGTAGGTAAATTGTTGAATCATTGTTTCCAGAATATTCAAGAAGGTTTCAATTATTTTACAAAATCTTGTGCAATAAGAAAAGTCATGAAGATGAAAGAATAGTTTATCTGTGTAAATATAGATTTGAGAATGCGAGGAAAATATACTTTACACCTACTAGTATAGTATCTACTAGTATATATCAGAACAAAAATTTTTGTTTTGATTAAAATAAGTTTTAAAATTTTAGTGGCTTTGATACAGCAGGCGCGGTGGTCCTCATTGTATAATTGTATATATTAATTTATGTAAGTAAAAATTTCTGCGGAAGTTTTTAAAAACTTAATGTTTTTTATTTTATTATTTGTATATATTTTTATTTTTGTTGTTTTGTATAATATGTTTAATAAAACAAAATTAAATTAAAAACAATCAAATTTTCTTTATTGCGATTTATATTAGTAGTTTTTACTCTAGAGTTCTAGTGTGTCATCTGATGGAAAATGAAAATGGTTACTGTAGTAGAAAAACATGTTATTATAATAAAATAATTAGAGGTGCATGAATGAATGAAAGAGTGAGTGAGATGTGGAGACCAGATGCAAAAATCATTGTATGAAAAGTAGAGTGTTGCCCATATTGAGATTTTTTTGTCTTTTATAGAGTTTTTCTGTAGGTCTTAGGATAAAAAAGGATAAAAAGGTGTGAAATAATTACCAAGATTACTGTAGAAAAGAATCAAGGAAGGAAGGAAGGAAAGAAAGAAGGAAGAAAGAAAAGTCATTTATAATTAGAGATAGATTGAAAGACTAGTTCTAAATAATAATAGGTAATGAGAAGGATACTATAAACAACAAAACTATAAATGTTTTTTATCATAAAAAATTATAATGCACATAAGCTCATTTAAATACTATAATCCCTAAAAGTTTCACGATTTTTGTCAATCATTATGAGAGAGTCAAATTCTGCCTATATAAATGCTTCAATACCTCCATCAGGTATATCTTCCCCAAAATTCATTTGTAAACTGGTGCTTCCTTCATTTACAAGTTCCCAAAAAGGAGTCAAATCAAAAACAAAAACTGTGTTATGTGTTGTAAAAGAATTTCGAGTAATTCCATTTCCCTTGTTATCTGTACCAATCCCTACACCTTGAAATAATTGTATAAAAGTAAGCAAATATTTTTTTCTTTAAAATTTAATATATAAGGAGTAGTAGGCAGTGTTGTAGTAGGACTGCTAGTTATTTTAATCTCATTTGATGCGAAATGTTTGAAATTGAAGGGGCTCTGATAATAATCACCCCCAGCAGCAGTGCCATCAACAAGAGCCACAATGAGTCGACACGGTAAGGGACCCGTGAATAAGGAGTTTAGAGGTGCGGATTGATGACTAGCTGTTATGTACAGAGGGCGAAACGGAGGAAAACGACAAAGTATTGGATGAAGGTGAAAAAGATGACATATTACGCCAATTATGACAATTACGAGGGAAGATCACATCGATGACGATTGCTGGCAAGGTTAGGAGCTCAGCAGGAAAGTGTAGTAGTTGTAGATTAGCTCAGTACTCACTTCAGACTAGATAATATATTTAAGAATATTTAAGATAAGACCATATTATATAATAAAGATGATAATATGCAAATAAGTTGGCTAATATGTAAATTAGGGTGACGCTGCTCCCACACGCTTTGTGGAGCTTGACGAGGTTGACTGAGCTGACGAAGTTGAAGATGAATGGTTGAAGACTCTGAGCTTTTTATGTTTAGTTGAGCTTTTTATATTGAGCTGAATGGGCATGTGAATCAATGATTCATCAGTGATGTTTCCATGCTTCTCTGGTAAAGTAGGCGGTCCTAAAACTCTAATTCTGGGAAATGGGGGGGGGGGGGTTGAATTCTAAGAATTCCTAAGCTAATTCCAAGAATTGGGTTTATTAAGAAAGTTATTGTCTGTAAGAATGTATGAAAAAAGTGGTGATGTAGTAACCAAGGTAGAAAGATGGAAGAATGTAAACAAAAAGAAGAAGGTATAAAAAGTTATTGTAAGAAAAGGGGAGGAGTTAAGATAGTATGAATTATAGTAAGTTTCTAAAACTTCACAAACGTTACCATTTAGATTGTTGTTGGCATCCCATGTGGAATTGCAAGCAGCACCATTAGCTTTCATGATTCGAATAGTAAAATATATAAAAATTTTTGATAAATCCAGCATATATGAATCAGGTGAAATAACAAACTTGTACAGTCCCTCATTAGTACAAGGATTTTGGAGGTGAATTTCTGACCAAAAACTTCTACAAATAGCAACCTGTGTTGGAGGTTGGTAAATAAATCTAGTTCTGTTTTACTACTAGGACACGATGCAGCATTAATAAATTTACTCACTTCCAATAGATATCCTTGAAACCAATTACTCTATGTGGAGTCTTTTTTAAGAATAAGAAACATCATTTTAGATGTTTACATTTATGTTGTTTTTGATGTTGAGGATGATGATGATGATAACCATTATTCAACTTTTCATTGCTCTTTATATGTACCATAGAATTTATATGTTTAGGCTTTCCCAGACCTTTTCCTTTCTGAATGCAGTCACCCCTCTCATGTAATAAGTTGCCTGCTGCATTTCCTCCATGCTCAGCAACACTTTCCTTTAAAGAATGACGTTCTACTACATCACCTGCAATTTTAGAACCTGCAGCAAGTGCATGCTTTCCCGGGGACTTTAACAAAGGCATAGCTAGACACCACAAACTCTTGGGAAAATTATCCACTCCTGCTCCCTGGTGTCTATAATAAAAGGGGTATGCTGCTCTAAAACCTTCTAAGGCTCCACCTCGTTGGAAATCATTATCTTGAATGCTATGTTGATAAATATTGACCCAGTAATCAACAGTTTCGGGAACAAGTACTGTATGCATATCTTGCTTCCTAACTCAAAATGAACAAGTGAATAAATAAATAAATAAATTAAGAGCATTTGTGACCTGAGGACACTGTGTCCAAATGCAAATGAATGAATAAATACTAGTAAAAATTTGATACCATTATTTTTATAGGAATGAAGGAGTAGGTCACCAGAAATGTAATTTAACTATAACATTCCCAAATTGGAATGATATAAATTCATTCATACTGTTTTTTATATTAATTTCATGTACAGTAATTTCTTTTAATTGAATGGGTATATAGTGACATGTTTCATATAATTGACTTACAATATCTTTGTATTTTCCCTGCACATTTACTATACCTAAAAGTGGTGCTACAGTATTTCTAACAATTTGATTTTCAATAATATTACAGTATACATAAAAACTCTGTAAATCATTTAAATTTGGTGGTTGAATTCCTAACATATATATATGTGTTTATTTTCTGGCTCCGCAAAAAAAATAGCTTTCGATGGTGGAATATGTGCATTAGACTTTTGGGGTTTTTCTCTATCAGTATGTAGGTTAATATTCATGCTTCTATTTTCAAAATCTTCCCCAGTCGCATCAGAAGCAGTGTTGGTAGCACTAAAACCTTGAATTTCCATCAAACAATTGCTTAGATCAATTCTCAGCAAACTTGTACCACTTTTTATTTTCAAATTAACCAAACCTCAACCATGTTTATCATATGAAAACATGATTTCAATGTCAGTTCCTGCAATCGCTGCTCCAATTTTTGCATTCAATTCGTCAATTAACTCACATACTGTAAAGTAATGTTTTTTCAAAAACTATAATTTTAATTTCTTCAATAGGTTCAACTTCATTACCAACACCATCCGTAATTAACATTATTAATGATTGGAACCACCATGATTGGAAATGGTAGCCCAACTATAGGGGTATATTATTTCACTTAACCCTACCTCCCAACTACCATCCAGTTTCAGATCGTAGGGTAGATGGACTGAAAAATCTGAGGGTATGTTTCCCTGTTCCCTATTACTAGGTAAAGTGATATAAAATTGATCATCAAAGGTTGTCATTATTTATAATGTTAGCTGTTGTAGGTATTGTCTTCAACGAGTTGGGTGACGATAATAGTACTGGTATGGGGCTAGGTAATAAATACCCTATACAAGTGCACAATAAGTCAACCCACAACTGTGTATTATTAAAAAAATGTATATCATTAGCTTTTAATAATTTCTTGAAATCTTTATTGACAAATTCTTTTCCTTTATCGCTGCGCACTCTCCAAGGGATTAAACCCCTTTTTAAAATATTTTGAAAAGCATCGCATACACCCTTTGCATGTTTTGATTTTAATGGTTCAACCCATGCATATTTATTTAACATATTTATACATGTAAAGATAAATTTATATCCATCATTAAAATCTGCTACAGAAGACATATCAGCCAAATCAATTTCCCATTGTTGATCCATAGCTGTAACATAAATACAGTTACGTGAAAACTTTTTGTTGACTTGTTTATGTAGGGTCTAACTATCTTGTTGCGAAAGCCAATCTTCAAAATTTTTACATGTAATTGTTTTATAGTGTTTTCATGTAACTGTATTTATAGTGTTTGAAAGTTAGGTATTCATCATTCTTGTACAAACAAGTATACTGTCTGAGTGATCCAACTTTTCTTCATATTTTCTTTTCTGTCGAGTTTCCTTTACTCAAGATTGTATTGTCTTTGATATCTTCTTCCTCACTTGAAAATACACCAATAACTTTCATGAGTGATTTATTCAACTGCTTGACACCACTGCTTGCCGCAGCTGTTTGGTAGGAGAGCTTCCGAGGTAGAGTGAATAACATTTTAGGTAAAGGATTTCCTATAGCCTCTAATGGTACATTATGTTTTCTCAAAGCAGTAGCAAATATGGTTACTCCTAATGGTTGCATAATTTTTGAACATCTACATGACAAATCATGTAATAAATCAATAATATATGATCCTTCAATTAATTTTCCATCAATTAATACTTCTTCTTGCTGGTTAACATTTATACTAGGGTTACGTCGGACATGTTCCAAAAATAAAGATGCTGATAATTGTTTAGGAATACCTTTGAGTAACTTTTCATCATTCAACCAATTTTTTTCTTTTTCTTCCAAAGTATCACCATCATTTTCCTTTTCATTATCATCAATAACCTTTTGTTTCAAAATTACCATAGCAGGTTGAGCATTTCCATGTTCAAAAGTTAGATATTGTGAAAATAATAGCGAGTACATTTTGTATTGTTTGTTGGGTGTTAATGTATTATCCTTCAAAATGCGCTCTAATTTGTTACGATACATGTCAACTTGTTTAGCTATACCTGTCTTTTCATTTCCAGTTGAAGAAGAAGAAGAAGAAGCATGAGAGTTATTCAGCTTATTCAGAATCTTCTGGGGAATAAGAGCAAATATGGCTACAACAAGAAAATACAGTGGGATTGAAAATATATAGTTTGAAACACACTTGTAATTGCATAAATTGACCATCATTCTGAGGACATTGTAAAATTTTTTCTACAAAACGTAGTTAGGGTCTTACATGCAATTTATAATTTTCCCATTAATATTTCGGAGCTATACCATTATTTGTATTTGGTATCATCAAATCCGTAACATTTCCAGTTTCTCCATTTTCATAAATTTCAAAAGGATATTGTAACCATACAATAAAAACAGATATAAAAAGAATTAAGGTAAGAGTGTTAAAAAAAGTGTATTTACCGCATAACATATTGATAAATAATAAGATCAGACTAACTTGTGAAAAGTTTTTTTGTAAAAATGATAAATTATTAAGCTGTATATATAATCATGTGATTATTGTCAGGAAATATATTAGATCTAAGTCCATATTTTCAGGACATGTCTGTGTAAAATCTATTTAATAAATAACCATAGGGTATACTTTTAGCATACTCATATGCCTCTATAAAATAATTTGAATTGGTTAGGAAAATCTATCGAGCCAATGTGCGAACTTGTAATCTATCACTAGGGTTCTTTAAAAGAATCAAATATTGAGCATTTATTCTACTCCTAGGCATTCCATCAAAAAATGCAGTCTCAACTACATGTATAATTGATAGGTTCCAGCGATGCCAGCCTTTAGTAAAAAGCTGAGTTAAATGTGGATCATTCTTCATCTCTTGCATCATATCATCCATCATACCTGTACATGGGAGGACCCCCCCCCAACTTGGCCAATCATATACCCAACCCCCGCAACCCACCCCCCCCCACACAATTTGGAAAAAATTAAAAAAATTTGCAAAAAAGTGGATGTTTTTGGCCTTTTTGGAAAAAATTTTAACTTTTTTTGACCCCCTCCCTCCAAATTTCGGATTTACCCCCCCCCCCCCCAACTGGTCCGACCTCTTACAGGTATGTCATCCATAAGTAATAATTTAGGTGTATCTTTACTTTTTTGTAGTTCATCCAAATCAGGTGAACCTTGAACAAATTCCACATAAGAACAATTTTGAACTAATTCATCATAAGCTTCTTTCTATTCTGACTAACAACAATAAATTTTTATAGGAGCTGGGTAAATCATTTCCTTTAGGAAAATTCCTAATTTTTTAACAAATTGCCTTATTCCTGACTTTGTTGGAGCAGAAACTATGCAATTAAACGGATGTTTTCATATATAAAACTCTTTAACATCTGACATCTCTCTCTCTCTCTCTCACACACAACAAAAACCAGCCACTTTTTACTCCAACAATTTTAAAATGATTTTACTTTTAGATGGTTTGTTATTTATAATCACCCAAAATTACAATAGAATAAAACACAATACAGGCGTAAAGCATAAAACTAAATGATTGAACAAAATAGAATAGTAATACTGTAACACGTAATAATAATAGTCATATGCAAAAATAAGATAGGCGCAAAGGATATGTGAGGGTATATATCAAGCAAGCAAGACCGTATTTAAGGGGGTGGTAGGGAGGGTAATTACCCACCCCTTGGCGATTGAATAAATTTTTCAATTTTGTCAATTGTTTTGTGTGTTAACAATAGTGTAGAGAATCACTATTTTATTTAATAATATTGTTCACCACTCATTTTCCTAACAGTTTTTAAAGTGTATTTTTTAGTTTAGAGTTCATCATTTAGTTGCGTAGAATGAGTGAGAATAAATTTTGACAATAAGCGTTATTGAATTGAATGGAGGTGTTTAAATAAGACAAATGTATATTTGGATGTTGAATATCTTGGTTTAATTTTGCGTTAGATTTACTGAAATGTAAATATTCTTGTGGAAATGTTTCAATATGAGATAATTGTAGTTTTAAGCTGGATTATGCCACATTTTTCAGCAAATTATAACAAAAACGTGGTCCAAAAACATTAATTTTTAATGTTTCTTCAGCATATAAAACGCGTATTTTTCAAAGTTTCTGGGGCTCCGCCCCAGACCCCGTTGGGGGGCGCTTAGGCGCGCCACCCCAAACCCCCCAGCCCGAAGCTCGGGCGCTGCGCGCCCTCACTTTTTTAGTTTAGGCACATTTTATATGGTCTGGTCATTACCCACCCCTTGGGAAAATCCTGGTTACGGCCCTGCAAGCAAGCATTGATTAATTGATTAAATAGGCATACCAAATTATATTGTGTGTAAATGAAACTTTACAATTTTCGATTAATAAACGTGCATAGTGTGTCAATAACAACACCATCATCAAAATCATAATTATAATGAGCTACAGTATCCTTAACAATCTTACTTACAAAGTACTTGTAAGTGGAATACAACAATATATATCAATCATCTGTTTAAAGGTGCAAAGACAATAATAACCTTGAACCTCGCCTATAACATACTCAAAACAGTCAATAATAACCCCCATCTTTTCATATAAATGATTGACTGTTGGTATAATTGCATTGTTGTATAGGGAATGGTGACCCAGATGCTGATGATCCTCAATAATTCCTACCTCTTTTGCACAATAACAAACAAAAATATATCCCCTAAAGATGTTTTGTATAGGTAGTTCAGCACATATAATTATAAACAATTCTTCACCTTTTACTACTTGCTCATCAAAAACACATGGAATATCTAAACGGGGAACATGTAATTCGCAAATACATTTGGTTTCAGCCTCTAGCGAACTTGTATACCATGCTGAATCCAAGTCTGGATTGTTGAGGTAGTTGATGGAGAGCTCATTAACAAAGATCATTTGAGTGCTAACTGTCTTCTGATCTACAGTAGCATCACCCCCTTCTCCAGTGATTTTGGTAGCATTGCTATCTTCTCTAGCAGTTTTCCTACCATCATCACCTTCTCCCATAATTTTTGTGGCATCATCACCTTCTCCTCCAACAATTTTCCTATGATTGTCACCTTTTCCAGTGATTTTTGTTGCTGAAGCATCAGCATCACCATCATCGTTTGTTTTGCATTTCATCATTGTTGTCATTGTTGGGTGTTTTACTGCTAAAGCATTGTACTCATTTGGAATGCTATTTCATGTATTGAGTCGGTCCAATGCCAAAATTGCTAAAGAAAAACTTTATAAGCTTTGAAGAAAAGAAAGAAAAACATTTTAACCTTCATGTTGGGCACCCTGTTGATGCCAATTCGGGTGGGGAAATCGCCATGCAAATCGAGCAAAGGAACGACCAGCGGCGCAGACATTTGCATAGAAAAGGAGCGCCAAAAAAAAGACCAAAAAATGATAGTGAAATCATTGTTTACTATAGTCTTTATTTTATATTATTTTTGTTATTGCTGGCATCCCCAAATATACTTCCCAGCAAACTCGTCTTATTTTGCATATTATTCAACTGTGGTCAATCCACATTCTTTTACCTATTTCATCGGATATATTGTTTAATATATTTGTTTATTTATTTAGATATTACTCCCGATCGAGGAAGGCGGAGGGCCAGAGGCCCAGGCGCCAGCTTGCACCAAGTAAGCTTTGGGAAACCCCTTACGGGTTATATCCAAGTAAGTTTATCCCTGAGGGGATTCCTTGTCTCAGCTAGGAGACTGCGGAGGTCCTTGGTGAGGCCCTGTACTTAGAGTAAAGGTTCTCTTTGTTGTTGTAGGTCTGGGGAACCGGACTGTTGCACTATCACCGAGGCTTAGCCAAGGGATCAGTTCTAACAGGTCAGTTTAGACCAGATATATCTTTTCTTGCGCCTCTTAAGGAAAGACCTGCACAACAAGTGGTGGCTTTTAACTCCTTACCACGGAACTTCGTAGTCAGACTAGGAGAAAAGAAAATCCTCCAGGTTTCTATCGAAAGTTAGCAGGTTTTAAAATGCCTAATGAAAGGATACTGAGAGGTAATACTTTGCACAGATCACCACCCAGAGTGGCAAGTGCTGGGAATCTAGTGAATTTGGGAGACGGAGAGCAGCAACGGCATGCTGCTCCAGACCCAGTGATCCCAGATCAAACTCCGGCAAGGGTTCAACCATTGCAGCAAAATGCAATGCATTTTACGCCTCAAGACGCAGGCCTACCAATTGACCGCCCACCAGCGATTGCCATCGACCCGCAAGAGGCAGGCCCAGCGAATCCGAACCCAGACGCCGATGGACTGCGGGGAAATTTGAAAAGGTCACCACCGCCAAAGGTGCCAATTTTAATAGCAGAGGTAGAGGTGCATATAACATAGGCAATTCAGGTTATCAGGATAACCATGAGAATTATCATCAGAATTCAGATTATAATGAATTTCTGGAGTTCAAAAAGCAAAAGGAGCTGCAGAAGCAGTTCCAGGAGATGCAGCAATACCAACAGCAGGCTGCATTACAGCAACCTCACCCACCTCAGGCTATTATGGGTCCAACTCAGACTCTTCAACAGGGTCAATTCACAAATCAGCCACCCCAAAAGGATTATTCAAGTGTAATGGTTGCAAGACAATCACAAATGAGTCCTTCAGGTGAAGTAAATCAGAGAGTGAACTGCCCAAATAATGTATTAGGTAGCATCATTCAAATGAACGCAATTGCCCCACAACCTGTAGTACCATCAGTACAAGTAGTAAGGAGAGGCACACCAGCTAGTCCTCAGGAACAACATTTGCTGGATAAGTACCCCAGAACAGCCCCATTCCATATTGAGGTTGTTATAAGAGGTCTTAAGACATTGGCTTTAATTGACACAGGAGCTAAGTGCACTGTCATGTTAGCTAAGTTTCTGAAAGAAACTTTGGGCCCCGATTACACTGAATATCCGAGGATATTAAATGTTACTGTAGCCAATGGTAAGACAGTCCAAGCCCATGGGTATATCCAATTTAGGATGGATACATTGTGTGGACAGTTCCCTGTAAAAGCAATTGTTATACCTGAAGCAGGTGAAAATGTAATTGTAGGAACAGACTTTTTGGCTCATCCTCAGGTAGGAGCCATAATAGATTTCAGAAATAAGACGATGATGCTCAACAACCGTCAGCAGCGGATATACATGACGCCGGACCAGCCCCAATCAAATTGTGGAGAGGTCATGACCACGAGCGCCACGGAATCCACAGCGAGCGCCGCCAACCAATATCAGCCAAAGATTTGTCTGCTGAAGGTTTCGGTGCCAGTGGTGAGTGTGAATCCCATCTACTTATCTAGTGGTACTGATATACTTCTGAGAGCAAAACTTTGGGATAAGGTAGGCGAAAATCGCCTCAATGGAATCATCATAGAGTCTGAAGAAAATGAGGAAAGTATAAATGATGTTACCAAGGATGATAAGTATCCCATTCCTAGAATGGATGACTATCTAGACTGCTTAGGTAAAGCGAAATTTTATACCACCTTAGATCTCAAATCAGGGTATTGGCAAGTGCCAATGGATGAGGAAAGCAAAGCAAAAACTGCTTTCATATGCCAAGAAGGGCTTTATCAATTTAAAGTCATGCCCTTTGGCCTAAAGAATGCACCAGCGGAATTCCAGCATATGATGGAAAGAGTTTTGCATCCATATGTGTGGAAAATCTGTCTAGTATATATAGATGATATAATAGTGTTCTCAAATACGTTTGAGGAACATTTGGTTAATCCAGAGCAAGTCCTGCATAGCTCTAAGAAAGGCTCATTTGACCTTGAAACTGGAGAAGTGTGAATTCCTGCCAGAGAGAGTTCATTTTTTAGGACATATCTTAAATTCGGATGGAGTTTCCCCAGATCTATAAATGATTTCCCATTCCCAGAGTCTAAACGAAAACTGCAAAGGTTTTTAGGAATGTTGCAGTGGTGTAAGAAGTTCATACCAGGGTTAGCTACACATGCTGAACCATTGTATAAATTAACTGGGAAGAACTGTGTTTGGGAAATTCCGGAGGTTCACCATCAGGCTTTTAGGAGCCTGAAAGAAGCACTATTGTCAGTGCCATTTCTAAGGTATCCAGTTTTGGACGGGTCTGCGGACTTTGTCCTTCAGACAGATCCAGCGGAACAGCACTAAGAGCAGTCCTTTACCAGGAGACCAAGTCCGACCGCTGGGTAATTGCGTACAATAGCAGAATTTTAAAGGCGGACAAGAAAAAGTGGTCAGCCATGGAAAGGGAGTGCTTGGCAATAGTGTATGGCTTAAAGTTATACAAGCACTACCTAGTAGGTCATAGAGTGATCATAAGAACTGATCACAAACCTTTACTTTCCATGAAGGTCAATGCAATAACCAATGCTAAATTGAAGAGATGGTACTCGTTCATCTCTCAGTTCAACCATAAACTAGAGTATGTGCCTGGAAAACAAAATGCCATGGCAGACTTTTTGTCCAGGATGGATGAACCAGACCATCAAGGGGAAAAGATACCACCAAAATGGGAACACATGTTCTCAGAGGATAAACGAGAGTCTGGAAATCTGAAAGATCTTGCGGCACAGCTAATTGAGAAAAAAACATCTCAATTTGGTAAAGAGATTCAGAATTCTGACAGATCGGAATCCTGAAGACGGTACTCCGTTATATCCGGAGCCTAAAGTTAAGAGAAATCAGAGGACTGATATGAGTCCGAGATTCACCCAGATATATCCAGAAGATTCTGAGGGTGATCCAGAATCAATCTCGACTGCAAACTTGGTGAATGCCGTAACTACAAGGAGCATAGCAAAAGAAGCGGAGAAGAGTGATCAGGCTCAGATCCAGCCTGATGGCAATCAGGGTAAGGAAAATTTAAGTAGGGGAAACCAGGAAAAAAGTAAGGAAAAAAGAGTAACCTGGTTATACCCAGAAAAAGAACCGGAGTTTACTTTGGCAGATCCCAATGAAAATGAGTTGCCAAAAGGGTTAATTAGAGATGATCTCATGGCCCTCTCGCAGAGAAAAGACGAGGTATTACAACCATACTTTGATAGATTGGGTCAAAATGGGACAACCAAGTATCACAGTGGATTTTATATCCAGAATGAAGTGTTATACCGCGAAGCCGGACAGGGATTGGTTGATCAAGTGGTCGTCCCATCCTGCCTTAGGGACAATACTTTGCACCAGTACCACGGTGCCGTAATGATGACTCATCAGGGGTTCAAAAGGACCCTTGCTATGATTAAAAAACGGTTCTGGTGGCCTGGAATTGAAAAGGATGTCAGGCACTGGATAAAATTTTGTCCAGTATGTCAAAATGCTAATCAGGGAAACACGGAAATTCCTCCACTGATACCAAATATTCCACAAGGTCCTTTTGACATAGTATCAGTGGATATCGTGGGTATCTCTCCACTTAGTGAGAAGAGACCGTATGTCATAGTCTTTCAGGACTATTTTACAAACTGGGTTGAAGCTGAACCGGTCCCGGATCAGTCAGCTAGCACTGTTGTAGATACTTTTCTACAATCTATTGTATTTAGACATGGGACTCCACGGAGACTACTCAGCGATAGAGGAGGTTGTTTTACCTCAGATCTGATGAAAGAGATCTGCAAGTTATTAGAGTGTCAAAAAATTTATACAACAGCCTACCATCCACAAGGTAATGGTATGGTAGAAAGGTTCAATCAGACACTCATTAAACAGCTCAGAAAGGTGGCCATTGAGGAAAAAAATAATTGGCCAAGATACTTGAGAGCCTTGGTGTTTGCTTACAATGCCACACCACGTGCAGCCACAGGGCAATCCCCATTTTCATTGCTTAGAGGTCACGAGGCAACCTTTAGGTTAAACTTATCGAAAGCATATGACATTGTAATGCCGGACAGCAATGCAGAGGCATACAAATTTGTGTTGACCAATCATTTAGTCAACCTTTACGAGGATATTGCAAAAAATATCCAGAGTGCTGCCAAAAAATCAAAGAAATACTTCGATAAAAAGTCAAAACAAAAGGGGTTCAAGAAAAATGATTGGGTTCTGCTCAAAGTAGACAAGCAGAAAAAATTAGGACTACCATGGTCCGGTCCCTTTATAGTTACGGACATATCACGAGAAGCAGAGAACGTTGTGACCATTGTACATTGGGACAACCCGCTAAATCGCCAAACTGTTTCAATCAGCAGGTTGAAACATTTTCGTTACGAGACCACTATGGTCTTGCCACGAATAGCGCGAGCCAATCAGGACGCGCCATGTGACGAAAATACGTCAATTTCCAATATGGCACAAACAGTTGCCACTGGAGCGCCAAACCAAATGAAATCATTTGGAAATTCGCTCAAGGCGAATCTATGCGCGATCTTGCGCTGATTTTTATTTTTATTCATGTACATTTTCGCGCGTAGGTACTTATTTTAACAAATATTTTGTATTATTTTGTAACATTTATCGTGTTTATATAATTCGTAATTATTTTGTAATTTTTTTTTCATATTTATATCAGACTTTGGGAAAAATTCCTCGGAATTTTAGACCAAAGTGTCAACCCAAAATATTTCTGGCATTTTTCCAAAAAATTAAATTTTCAAATTTTTTCATTTTTCTCAAATCAAATAATAGCTGTCCTGCTTATCTGAATTCTAAACTTCCATCGGAAGGAAGAAGTAAAACATTCCCCGAATCGCGATAAAAAAAGGAAATTAGCAGAACTGCTAGATTGAACTTTTTCAGCTTTTAAAGAATTTTTAAAAATTTACAAATTTATTTATCGAAAGAAAAATTTCGAAAAGAAAGGAAATGGGATAGGGCGCGTGGAACCACCAACAAGCTCCGACGTGCGAGTGGTCGCACACAGAGCGCCACGTCAAATTTGGCAGGGCCCCAGCACCACCAAGATAATCGATTTTTCTTTATTGACGGTAAGTTTCGAACTTATTTTTATCAAACATTCTTGCAAATTGCAGGTAATGCCCAGAAGTCACTGGAAGACCAGCTCGGCGCCCCAAAAAGCAGACGAGGTTAGAACTTAGAGGAAACAAAAAATGGGAGTACTGAGAAGCGGAAGCTTGAAGCCAAGCAGGGAATTTTTAATTTGGAAATATACCTGATACCACGGAGAGCTATACGATTCGAGGGAAACCTAGAACCTTGGGTTCAGCAATTTTTAAAGTTTTATCATCAAAAATTTATCAAAAACTAATTATTTTCAAATCAAATCAAATTATATCACTTTTTTGATATCTAAATCATTTAAAATTATCAATCTCAAGCGCTATAAAAATTGTAAATACAGCACCATAAATGGAGCGTAGTTGGTCGCTCAAGCAGCTGGTCAAAGATTGGTGTCCGATCAAGTGGTGGACAATCGGATCAGGTCTACCCTCCCCACCATATAGAGGTAGCAAGGGTAAAATTTGGTAAGGTGTTAGTTGCCTACCAGCTCAATGTTTGTATATCAGTGGCTCACCTAACAACCCTGCACTAAATTTATCTTCTGCGAAACTTAACCCACTTGGTGTTGTGGTGCTGGTGTAGTATAGACCCAAAAATATGCTGAAAAAAGGGAAATAAACACTGAAATTAATAATATCTTATAATGTTTAGATTAAAACGTCAAAAGGGTCGTGGGGATCCAGGAACTGGATCAGTGGTTCAAAGCCACATTTGGATACTGGCCGGCTAATCCCAAGGAACCTAGAATGGTAGACATCATGAAAGTCAGCCAGGTACTCCACTTCATCCAAGAAGTTTCAATCTTCAGAGGAAAACCAGTTTGTGGATTTGACGTTGAAAAAGTCCATCAGGATAAAGTCGCCGCCTTGTTTAAAACGAGAGAGGTGGACAATCCGATGGGAAAACAATTTGCCCCATACATGAGCTTTGCGCTAACCAACGGTCAAACATATGTTATCGATGCCATGACCATGATACTCAGAGAATGGACAAGCCTCCACGATTTTCTAAATTCGGACATGCTGTTCGCCGGATATTCAGTATTGGAGGATTTGGTGAGTATTTATAACGTATGTGGTGCAGGACGAGACAATAAGGACAGAGATAAAACTGTGCCCTTAAGGGAACATCTTAGGAAGACCAAAGGTCAGTACTTTGATTTAGACGGTTTCGCCCTAACCATGGTAGGGGTTAACCTGGAGAAAAAGTGTTTTCAGACAGGTATTTGTCCTGAAACCTTCCGGTTAAAGGGACTGTTCGATGAATTCTATTTGATAGACGTGGGCCCTAATCAATATGACTTTTCATTAAAGGCTAACTGTGATCGGCTTGCCAAAAGAGATATATATTGCCGAAAGAGCTTAGGTATGCTGCTCTAGATGCATATTATTCTTTATTGGTCATGTTTGCCACGATTCACTATGGCATGGCCAATCAGCTGCTAATGCAAATGCAGATTTTCGATCATGACAAGGTTGATCCCAAACAGATCAATACCGTTGCCTTACACTTTTACCAACAGTATTTAATGATTCCAGGCAACGTGAATAGAGAAATGGGGCTAGGCACCCCTGTAATGAAAACCGATCAGGTACAGCCTAACATGGTCTATCACATGATAAAATGTGGAATGTACAACCGTTGGGCGGTACAAATGCAGGGTAATAACACCGGTTATTGTACTGCACCCACGGAGTGTAATCCCGTCCGTCCTCAGGGAGTGCAACTGCCAAGTGGTTTTTATCCACTGCTCCCCAGAGATGGTAAGCCAATGAAGGACGATGGATACACTGAAGACAGTGATCCCGACGAAATCCAGAACGTTCAGATACCAGACTGGGTTAACATCGCAAAGGATATCTTGGAAAATCTCAAGTCAGGTGGAACCTATTGGGATTTAGACGGTAAGATTTCTTTGACGTTATATGAAAACGCCAAGCTATACTGGCAACAGGCCAGGAAGCCCGATCAAATTCCTGAGGAAGTGTTTTCAGCGAACAACCACTACCCAGTGGGTATTGAAGGTCACAGACAGGCCTATAAGACCAATTTTTATACGCCAAATTTGGCCAAAATCTCAGGTATGTTAGATGAGCGAAACTTTGCGGAGTTAGAGGTCATCTGTAAATTCATGCCATTGGCCTATCACTTGGCATGGCCTAACTCAAGAGCGGAGTGCGATTAGGAAACTAGCGCTCTGCTGAATTAAAACTTTTTAAATAGTTATACTAGAGAAGGACAGGAAATGATAAAGCGAATGTCCTGGAAGTCAGGCGACCACCTGGCTTATTATTTAGAGCTAGCAGCAACGCTACGGCCATCATAACCCCGCTTTCCATCCAAGAAAGGGGTATACCCGTTGCAAAATCGGTTGGGATTGGTCCCGCTACGATTTCGAGAAGCCGAAGAAATATTGCAAATCGGCGACGACAAATCGCTATTGAAGGACAAAGCCTACAAGGTAAACCCTTACTATTATGTAACCTTTTACTATGTAGGCTTCGAGACTTTGACACCAGGACTGCGGTATCCAATGACCGAAGACGCATTGCCAACTGATTATCCGATGAAATACGCACCACGCAACCTGCTGGAGCTCAGACCGGAGTTTGTCAGCAAAAGCTTCCATGAGAGGACAATTGCTTCGGAGATGCCTGGGTATACACTAACTTATACCCCAGCCGGTGAGTTGGTATCTAAAGTACCATTAAATCGTCCCTCTACTTCCCAAACGGCGCAAGCCGGAGGGACAGGACAAGTTAAAATGCAGCCGCAAGCGCCAGCGCCAGTGGTCAAAGCTACACAACCAGCTTTGGACACTGCTGCAACGCAAGCAGCTGCAGTAGTAGTCGTGGTGCCGCAGCCAACGCAACCAGCGGTGGCACAGCCGACTCAGGTAGCTCAGATACAGCAGCCGGCCGAGCCTGAGCCAGAAGTCGTCACAATTATGCAATCGGTACCTCCGGCACCAGCTGTTTTGCCAGCTAAAGTAAAGCAGCTTCTGCCGAAGATACGAAGATCAGACTCTGAGTCCAGTTCAGAGGAGGATGTTGATGAAGAAGAAGAAGGCGAAATTCTGGAATCTGAGGGCCAGACATCGGAAAACAAGGATGCGATGGAGGTCAAGACTCAGAAACAGGCTGTTGAGGAGGAGAAAATCCAGACTCAAATTGATGAGGCAGTGACGAAAATGTCCGGAATTGATGTCAGACTGGAAAAGATGCAAGAGGCATCCCAGGAGATACCCGTGAAAGCCAAAGATCCTAGGGATCATGATAGACAAGCGAAGCAGGAGGCCCTACAGGCCAAAATCCAAGAGCAGAGAAGGCTGACGCAGCAGGAATTCCTGCGTCAGAGGGCAATTCAGAGAAAGCTAAAAGAGCAGGCATTAGCCGATGACAGCTCAGATTCAGCTATTGCAGGAACAGAGCTGATGAAGAGGGGAAGAATTGCAGAGGAAGGAATTCCTGGAGTTTATTCCCCAGATAAAGTTCGGCAGATGTTAGCTGAAGGTATGTCGGAAAAATTGATCCGACACTTGGCCAGAGAAAAAGTAAGGCGCAGGAAAAGGATAGGTAAGGCCAAAGCACGCAGACTTGCAGCTCAAGGTCAGCAGCAACAAGGAGCGGCCGCCACCGGTTCTGAAAATGAAGCCTACGACTCGGCGGAGGAGACCACGACCCTGGAATATTCGACAAGTCAAAAGTCGGGAACAGAGACTACAAAAAGTCAAACGAGGACGGAGACCGCAAAGAGTCAGATGTGAACGGAGACCTCCAAAGGCCAGACGAAATCGGATAGGACAACAGCTTCCACTGCAACTGCTTCGTACACTCAGATGTGAACGGTATAGAAAACTGGCGGAGAGGTTAGTACGTCATCTGGCAAGAGTAAATCCGTGCCTACTAGCTATACCGCAAGAAGTAGCAAACCTGCGGGAAGCGTTTTGGTAAAGCCCAATCTTGAATCGGAGGAAAAGTTGATCAAGAAGGTCAAACTGAATGTGGTGGTTAACAGACCCAAAAGGGAGCCACAGCAGTTCATCACTCCTTGTCAATTAGCTGAAACTCTGATTGATTATTGGGAGTGGCAACGGGAACAAAGGTGCCTAATTGGGCCGATCTCATTCGAAAATCCAGAGGTCGCCAATTATTTCGCCTTTGATCGCCAGGAACGGCCAATCATTTATAGAATGGTCAATGATGCCATGGCCGAAATCCATGAAAATTACCGCAAACGGTTTGAAATGCAGGGTGGATTTATGTTTGACGGAGAGCTCGTCCCTGAGGAAATTTGAGAATGGATTATTTTAGTTCTCATCCCCAGATGGCTTCAGGACTATGACGCTTCAGACGACTTTATGGCCATTAGGTACGTGACCCTAATGATATTTCTACAGTTGGATTTCGCACGGATCACGCCAATGGCAATTGGTAGGTGGTATGCCCAGGCGTGTTTGTTTGCGAACAGACAACTAGTCCTTAAGGCCCAGGGAAACCACGTAGACGATGTCTACATTGCAGCCTTTAACCAGTACATCTTTATGGGCTGGGAGAGGTTAAACCAGACAGGTGTTAAGAGGAAGGCACCAGGCCATGACAGATCGCAAGCTGATAAATATCAGAGAACAGCTGCCAAAAGCCCAAGTAAGTTTAAGGTGCCTAGACTCCCTCGGGCTAAGAAACAGCCACCGACGACACAGCAATCGTCTACTGCGACCAGCCAGAGGTTGTATAGTGAGGCTGCTAGCACTTCTTATAAAAGTCCGCTTTCTCGATCAAAATCAATTTCATCAAAATCTCTCAATTCAACTTTCTGGACTCAAAAACCTCAGCGCAGCAGCTCCACTAGCAGTGATCCAACACAAAGGCAGCAGGGGAGAGACGATATGTTCTCAAACCCGGCCCCGTATAGGGCTAGACCAGGGTATGACCAAGGTCAACCCAGAGGAGGCTTCAGAGGGCGCCCTCAGCGACCCTATAGAGGCCGAGGAACCTGGCAATACCAAGGTCAAGACCCGGAGGCCCAGTTCCATAATCTGAACTTCGAGCCGCTTGGTAGACGGGGTGGAAGCCAACAAGGCTGTAATCAAGGCCAGGATGGAGGTCAGACCGGAGGCCAACCAGGCCAGAGGGGGTACTATCAAGGTAGACCTCGAGGAGGTTACCGAGGCGGCGGGCAGCAGCAGTAATTAGCGGCACAAATTTTGGCCCAAAAATTTATCTTTTCGCAATCATATTTTTATTAATTTCATAAAATATAAAATCCAAAAACACTAATAAAATCACAAAAATCCAAAAAAATCAAAAAACAAAAAATCCAAAAATATTATTTAAATTTTTGGTGCTGCTGGCCATCTAAAAATTTTCTTTTGACAAAACCGGTGCAAAACCCAACGGCAAAAACATTTTAAATTTTTGGCCACATTTTTTGCTCAATTTTTAGCACATTTTAAATTTTGTGATACTCGTACATTCCAGCGTCATCTTTTTGTATCGTAATATAATCTCGTATTTTAGTTTAATTTAGAAAAAATAGAGAGGCGGGAAATGGATTCGCATGCGGTTAGACCCACGGCCAACGAATTGTCACAACATGCAGACCGAGCGGCTGAGCCCAAAACCAGCCACATTCGGCACCGACGTCACCGTCGTACTCCTTAGGGCATGAGGTTATTCCATCAATGCCGAGGTCAAAATGGGCGTCACTTGCCAGCCATTGCAGCGAAGCCCTTGGTATTCATTGTGTCCAACAACCAGCACAGGAGTCTGATTAGGACAGACTGTGAAACGGGACTCGGAGTGAGACAAACTGTAAATCAGGAGTCAGCCGGAATAGTAGATTTTTTCTTTTTGATTAATTCTTTTAATGCCTGGGTAACCCGGCCGAAAGTTTTTTTTCTATATCCCATAGATCGGTTTCGACGCGCGAGGGATGTTGGGCACCCTGTTGATGCCAATTCGCGTGGGGAAACACCATGCAAATCGAGTAAAGGGACGACCAGCGGGGCAGACATTTGCATAGAAATGGAGGGCCAAAGAAAGACCAAAAAATGATAGTGAAATCACTGTTCACTATAATTGTTATTTTATATTATTTTTGTTATTGCTGGCGTCCCCAAATATACTTCCCAGCAAACTCGTCTTATTTTGCATATTATTCAACTGTGGTCAATCCACATTCTTTTACCTATTTTGTTGGATATATTGTTTAATATATTTGTTTATTTATTTAGATATTACTCCGGATCGACGAAGGCGGAGGGCCAGAGGCCCAGGTGCCAGCTTGCACCAAGTAAGCTTTGGGAAACCCCTTATGGGTTATACCCAAGTAAGTTTATCCCTGAGGGGATTCCTTGTCTCAGCTAGGAGACTGCGGAGGTCCTTGGTGAGGCCCCGTACTTAGAGTAAAGGTTCTCTTTGTTGTTGTAGGTCTGGGGAACCGGACTGTTGCACTATCACCGAGGCTTAGCCAAGGGATCAGTTCTAACAGGTCAGTTCAGACCAGATATATTTTTTCTTACCCCTCTTAAGGAAAGACCTGCACAACATTCAAAATTGCTAAAGAAAGATAGAAAAAATCATATCATCTCACCCCTTCAGATAAACTCTATTTCATTCCATTAAACAGGTTGATAAATCAAACTGTAACCCCATCACTCTCGACCAACATCTTATAGCCCAGGTTGATGTGGCATCGACCTCCATGAAAAAAAATATACTGTATTGAGGTAGAATGAGTTTGAACCCCTGACCATACACCTCCTTTGTTTTATGGTCCACGTTACAAAAATTAATTGACAGATATTCACCCTCAACTACTACGAATAAAGCGATGTTTTCATCTAACATAAACTGGTGTTCCATTTTTAAAAATTTGGGAATTGAACAGAGGAAATATACTAAAGAAAGAGAGAGAGAAAAACAAGTAGTTTTTGTAACAGCAGAAAAGAGAAATGTATAAATTGGTCAAAATTTTAGGAGTGAAATGTGGGTTATAAGCATAATAAATATCTTGGACATATATCCTACAGTAGTCTGTTATTTTGACAGCTACGTAAGAGGCAGGGTTATAAGCATAATAAATATTCAGGGCAATTATCCTACACTAGTCTGTTATTTTGATGGCTATGTAAGAGGCGGCGTTATAAGCAAAAGAAATATTCCAGCTATATGTCCTACAGTAACTGTTCGTTCTGTCATATACATATAGAACCTAGAGAAAATAAATGTGTTTGTGTGTTATAGTAATCTTCGATGTCAAAGCTAGAGAAAATAATTGTGTTATAGTAATTATCAAGGTCAGAGCTATAGAAGCAATATAGCCACGTGCGCATAAGCTATAAGGGTCTTTAAAGCTTTTCCACATAAAAAGAAAAGATGGTGCAACAGGGTTATAAACAGCTATTACAGTTCTTTTATAGTATTAAGAATCAAAACAAAAATAGTAGAGTTGTACTGTGAAACAGGTGTTTCAACTGGTTTTAACTGGTTATGTGCTTGTAAAATAAGCTAAAGAAATGATATGGCCAGGTGTTCATGAGTTATAGAGGTCTTTAAGGCTTTCCCATCATAAAAAAGAAAATGTGACAGGGTCGTAAACAATAATTGAAACTCTACTGTATAATTAATAGATTTTGCCAATTTATAAAATATTTTTCTTTATTACTGTATAAATTTTGGTAAACAGGTGTGTTTTCTAGTTTTTTCTAGTTTCATTTTTGATAATCTTCATAATGAAACCTATTTACGAGGATATCACTTCGGACGAGGATGACATACCTATGGAAATTTTAGACTATATTACTTCTGATGAAGAGGAAGTGGTTGTGGATAAGGATTTAGAAAATATTACCTATGAGGAAGAAGAAGAAGAAGAGGAAGAAGAAGAGAAAAAACACTCAATAATAATAATAATATTTCAGAAGAAGAAGGAACTATTTTAGATTATGATGATGACAAAAGTGAACAGTACAAAAGTTATACACCACACAGTTCCGATGAAAAAGAAATTTATGAACCACTTCAAATAGGTGGTGCAGGTATAACAAACTCATCTTTTATTATGGATAATTTTTTTGAATTAGGTCAACCCAGTACCATAAATATTAGATGTTTCAATACCCAAGGTTGTGAGTACTCTTTGAACTTTTGTAGTACTGAACATATGCATGATTTAAATGCTCAACTTAGGCCAACATTTCAATGCATAGTTGAGCGAATTTCAGAGAATGTCGACGATAATGCCCTTATAGGATTTTCCTTTGACCAACCAGATTTGACAAAAGGTCAGGTTTTGATACCTTTTTGACCAAAACATGCTTTAACAAGTGATTTGATCATGAACACTCTTAATGCTGTTCTTCAATCAAATGAGCAAATTCAGATTGATAGCCATCAAGCTAAAATTTGTACTATTGTTGTAACACCACCTGACGGTCACGGAAAGCTAATTAAATTACTTATTTTTTTACTTACTTACTCACATGGTTGCATTTTTAGTATTTTTAAAAACTTTTCTTTTCATTTTTTGTTTGCTTATTTTCTTTTTTAATTTAAGGTATTCACAATTCTCATCAATATTTAAAACATAATGATTTCCTGAAAGACAAACGCTGCATTATTCAAATCAACAACACTGTTGATGCTTTACTAGAGCTCTAGTTGTTGCCAGAGCTTACATTCATAAAAAAGATAGGAACCCTGTGTACAAATGAGAAAATATTCTAAAGTCTGATGAGAAAAAGCATATACTGCAAACAAAAGTTGCTAAAGAATTGATGACCCAGGCAGGGTTAGCTAATCATGAAGGGTCTTGCGGTTTTCATCAATGGGAAAAACTACAAACTATTCTATTACTGCATTATCAGATCAAAATTTTTAGCAAAGAATGGTTTAAGGATTTAATATTCAGAGGTTAGAGTTTTTTATTTTTCTGTTATTGTGTGCACATTTAGAGTTTTCAGGACCTGAAGCAATGCGTGTTTTGAATATTTACCACCAGGATACCTATTACTCAATCATTACAAAGATGCCTGGTTTTTTTGACCCCAGCTACTTTTGTCCTTATTGCGATTTAGCCTACAAAAACAAAGTGGAACATAGGTGCAAAAACTACTGCCCTTTGTGTTACAATCCACCCCAATGTAATCAATATAATCCTTGAAAATGCAAAGATTGTCACCAATATTTTAAAAATGATGAGTGTTTTGCTCGACACAAGTTTGTTTCTACTCAAAAAGGACAATCGAAACATCAAAAAACTGGGGTATCTATTTGTGACCATTTCAAAGTGTGTGAGCAATGTGATACATTGGTTTGACGAGCACATTCTAAACCTCATAATTGTGGTTATTTTGAATGCAAAACATGCAATAAGAGCATACTTAGAAAAGGTATTAGATATGGTATAAGTATTCTTATTTTTGTTTAAAATTTTTAAATTTCAGGACATTTATGTTTTATGCAACCTGTTGGTAGTGAGCAAATTGAAGAGGAAGATGTATTTGAAACAAATGATGAGATTGTTAATGATGACAATACTTGCCCGGTTGATGATGAAAAAGAAATTACGGATAAGTGTCCAATTAATCAAAAATTTGTTTTTTATGATTTTGAGACTACACAGGAAAAAATTCTATGACAAACAGAACTAGGGAATGTATTTAAACATGAGCCAAATTTATGCATTGTTCATACTGTGTGTGATCAGTGTCGTCAAAGCGAAGGAGATTTTTGTTGCAATATGTGTGGTCAAAGGGAGCATGTATTGAAAGGCTTCACATGTCTAAATGATTTCTGCCAATACCTTTTTGGAAAAGATATAAAAAACATTACAGCCATAGCACATAATTCTGGAGGATTCAATGGAGAGTTTATAATGCAATTTTCATACCCTAGTGGTCATCATAAACTAAATATCATTAATAAGAGTAAATTAGTGACTTGTTTTATAGTTTTTCATTTTCATTTATTTATTTATTTTATTTATTCAGGATTAGAATTGATGTGTATCAAAGTAGGATGGATAAAAATTCTTGATTCTTTGAACTTTCTTCCAATGCTGCTAGCGGCTCTACTGAAAACATTTGGAATAAGTGAAATATGTAAAGGATATTTTCCACATTTCTTTAACAGAAAGGAAAATTATGGATATATTGGACCGTATCCTTGGCCGGACATGTACGGTTACAATGCTATGAAACCTGCAGCTTGTGCCACATTTTTGGAGTGGTATAATGGAAAGCTTGAGGCAGTATGTTTGCAAAAATTATAAAAGTTTTGCATTTAGAAGTGCGTACTTGTTTAGGATTGTCACTTTAACTTTGACAACAAATTACTTGCTAACTGTCCTAGCAATGTACAGGTTTCGCACCAGTGTTGTATGAAATTTAGGGATATTTTTATAGAGGAAACAAATGTTGATCATTTTAAAAAATCAATAACTATCACAAGCGCTTGTAATCTTGTTTTCCGACGTTTTTTTGAAACCAAACAGTATTGGAGTAATACCATACAAAGGTTATGGTAAAGAAGAAAGACAGTCCGTTATCACCTTAAAATAGTTAAAACGGCTATCTCATAAAAATGAAAAACTGTATATTCAACATAAACCTAATGGTGGTGAAGTTCAAATTGGTAAATACAAGGTTGATGGTTTATCAGGTAATTTTGTCAAAAATTTGAAAAATTTTAATATCTACTTGTTTGTTTTGTTAAAGGAACAACTGTTTATGAATTTTAGAGTTGTTATTGGCAAGGTTGTACCAAATGTATGAAAAATAGGCATTAATTAACAGCTGATAAGGATACAAAAGCAAGCGATGCATATGAGTGCACATTTAATGGTGCTAATCTGTCCATTATAACGTAGTTGAAATGTGGAAATGTGAACTGTTACAACAAATTCATTCAAATCCCAAAATGAAAACTTTTTTTGCTACAGTCAAAATACCTGAACCTGTAAACCCTTGAGAAAGTAAAATTTTAAAATATATTCTTTTTTGTTGTCAAAAGTTGTGTTGTTGTTGTGGTTTTTAGCTTTCTTTGGTGGTCCCATTAATGCCATAAAATTATACCACAAAATTAAGTACAATGAAGATGGAACACCTGCCGAAAAGATCAATTACATGGATGTGTGCAGTTTATACCCCTTCATCAACAAATATGGGAAGTACCCCACAGGTCATCCAAAAATCTTTACTGGAGGTTTTGAAGAGGTCAACTCAACTTCCCAACCTTATGAGAGCTTGATCAAATGTACAGTTTTACCACCTCTCAAGCTCTAACATCCTGTTCTACCATATTGATATGGTGGTAAACTGATGTTACCTTTATGCTAAACTTTTATGCATACCTCGCAAAAGACCACGTGCGAGCAGAATGACCATGAGTGAGCATTATATGGTACATGGGTTAGGACAGAATTATACAAAGCCTTAGAGAAAGGACATAAGGTATATTGTTACTGTAATAATTTGCTTTTTGTATACAGGTATTTTTATTTCTGTTTTAGATCCTCAAGATTTTTGAAGTTTGGCATTACCATAATTTTGAATAATATCATCCAACCAGTAATCCTGATGGTGGTTTATTCACTCAATATGTCAACACTTTTATGAAAATGAAACTAGTAAGTTTTATAATTTTTAAAATGTAGTCAATTTTGGTTACTGTTTTTATAGGAGAGTGAAGGTTACCCTGCCGGAGCTCAGATGGATGACCAAAAAGGTGAATATGAAATGGAGGTCAACAATTCAAAGAATATTTCATAAGACCCCTCGAAAATTTCGAAAAATCCTGGAAAGAGAGCTTTGGCCAAACTAATGTTAAATTCATTTTGGGGAAAAGTAGTTTTGCATAGTTTTTGTGCTTATTTTAGCTATTATTTTATGTTTTTTAGTTTGGTCAAGGAAACAATATGGATAAGACACAATGCACCTAAAGAAAATTTTGAACTCATAATGGATGTTGTCAACATTATTAAAAATGTTAGATTAGTCAATAAGCAAATGGTGTCAATGATCTATTATCAACATGATGATTTTGCTGAGGTTATGGGTAATACAAACCCCATTATAGCAGCTTATACAACAGCTCAGGCTCAACTAAAGTTACATTCTTACATCGAATGATTAAAAAGTCGAGTATTGTATTTTGATATGGATAGTATTATTTACTTGTCATTGGTTGACAAACAACAATATCAAGTACTGACAGGTTGGTGCTTGGGTGAAATGAGTGGTGAGTTACGTAAATATGGTCCTGGATCCTACATTACTGAATTTGTCAGTGGAGGTCCTAAAAATTACGCTTACAGACTGTACACCCCATCTACCAAACAATATCATGGCGTGATCAAGGTTCATGGTATCACTTTGTCATTAGACACTATGAAAAAAGTTAATTTTTATTCACTACGCCAAATGGTTTTTGCTTTTGTAAAAAACAATGGACAAGAAGAAGTAAATGTGCTTCCCATTGAGCGCCAGCAAGATCCTAAACTTGTTACTTGTAAAACTTTGAAAAAATTTAGGGTTGTATATGATAAATGTATTTTGAAACGCAATTTTTGTACATTTCCTCATGGTTGGACTAAATGATTATTTTACAATAAAACAAAAGTGATACATTGATTTGAAAGTTTTTCTTCTGCTACGTAAAGACTTTTTGAAGATCTCCAAATTTTCTACACATTTTCTATACCAGACTCATTCTAATCATTTTTCTATAAAAGACCTTTTTGGTCATTTTTCCACAGGTAATCAATTTTATACACATACACCTGTAGGAATAATGTTTCATTGCATATAGACTTTTTCAAGATTTTACTTATAGAACAGACCATTACTGACCAATCTGACCAATCTGACCAATCTGACAATTACTGACTGGAACGATCATTCAGGAATGGGACCTCTGACCATACTTGGCCTGCAGGTGGGGCCCTTTTGTCAAAGGGGGCCGGGGGGCCCAAATTTTCGAAAGGCTTCCTCTGCCCATCTAAGAAGTTGTTTTTATACATGTTTTCTTTTTGTTTCTTTTCCATTTTTTGTTCATTTTAGTTTCCCTTTTTCCATTTTTTTGTTTGACATCAATTTTCCTTTTCCACCTACAGTAACACGACTATTACTCTAACTCCAATATTACCATAATCCAAATATTACCATAATTCTACTATTACAGTAACTCTAGAACCCGTATGCTTAACCATACCCCCTATAAATCGACAAAAAATCGAGTGTATATGTTTACCATACCCCCTAATAATCGACCAAAAATGACAAATTATAGGGGGTACACAAAAGATAGGGATATGCTTAACCATTTTCCCTATATGGTCCGGCCTTACTACTTCAATCGGATACATCGATCATATCAAAATTAATATAGAATAGAATGAGTCATGAACGAATTTGCCTCCCAATTTTCGGTTGAATCGCAGCCTACAGTTCTTACTGTGATTCTTTGCTCGAATTTTTCGTCCTTGTTCGAATTTTTTTTACTTCTCTCCACACTTTTCCACTCTTTACTAGCACAGCTGAGCCGGCCAAGGCCCAGTCATAAACCAACAGAATTCTTTTAAAATATGCTTTTCAGCCAATTCGAATTCAGTAGGCTAAAGGGATGAAATAATCTATTCCATTGCAGTCGTTTTTTAATGAGAGATTTGTGTCTAAAAGCCTGGCTGGGAGGACAAAAACAAAAAAAACGTTCAATCAAAATTTACAGTAAGGCGATTAATAGTGCATGGTGCCAATCGGTATGCTCTCAGGCATTAAAAATTTCGAGTTTGGTAAAGGTTCCAGAGTATCGTAGATTCTGGGATGGCGACGAGTTTCGAAAGTAAATATTTCTGGATATCTAAAAAAATAGAAGAGAAAATAGTCTGCATTTCATAAAATGCTTCTAAAATGAAAACTTACACAAATATGCAGTGATTTGAAAATCTTCTACGTGAATCTTGTAGTGTAGAATTTTTTACTCAAAGAATTCTGAGTGTTAGCTGAGTGTTGTCTCAAGTTTTCGGTTCAATAGGACGTGCGGCTTGGCAGAAAATGCTGAAAATATAAAATAGTACTTACTTTCCGGATTCATTATATGGAAGCATTTCTGGAAAAGCAGATTATAGTTTTCTTTTTAGCTTAACGGGAAGAAAATGTGGAATATGGAAATTTTTTCCATTTGAGACACGAGGAAGAATGAACCCAACGGAAATCAGTCTGTCAGGTTGGAGTAAACATGGGTACACCAGTCAAGGTTGTCATAACTTCACCGCGCTTTTAGACTTTCGGATTTTGCTCTCTGAACAAAGACGTTCGCAAAAAATTTGCAAGTAAGCTCTCGTTTTTTGTCGTTTTTGAAGTTGCTGATTGCACTTGGCTTATTACTAAGACAACATCAAGTCGTAGAAACGTGTTTAGACCTACTTTGCATATACATAATTTTTCAACATTCATTTCTCCATTGTAAATTATGTAATCACAACATGATCTATAGTCTCTTTTTCTGGAAATGGCCGTGAATAATAAAGTGGAAAGCAAGTATCATTTTATATTTCTATAATTTCCTGAGCCTGCTCAACTAATCCTCACCAATTTATTTAGGTCAAAAATCCTACAGTAAAAGCTTTATGTAAACGACTTTAAGGGCGGTACCTTTTTTGGTCATTTTTTAATTTACAAACGTTTAATAAAAAGCGGACTATACATATTTCCAATCCTCCTGAAAATTTATTTCTGAAAACGTCATTGATACCTCTGGGATAAAATTAATTACAGGAGAAAACTTACTGGAAAAATTTCTGAGTGTATGGCCAAAACTTGTCAAGCATGGATTTTTCAGAATGTAGGATGAATTCCTCATCGAGAGCACACATGCGCGTGGAGGGGGTTTGGGGGTATTGACCCCAGCAGGTTTTGATTGATCCCGAGCAGATTCTTGCTTACCCCAGCAGATTTGACCCCTGCAGCAATGATTGGGAGGATGACGAAGGAAAATGACCAAGAGATAAGAGAAAGTTGTCGTAAGAATGAAGAGGATACCGTAGTTAAACCATTTCTCTAAATGAAGCATACTCGATTCCAAACTTTAAAAAATGCTGCCAAAGCAAATAATTTCACATATTTGACTAATATTAGGTTGAAGAGTATTCTGCTTGGATGTTAGAAGACCTGAAAAAAATTCCTATCCCACCCCCAACTGGCTGCCTCCCCATACAGAATTTCTACGCTGCGCACGTATGATCAAAAGGAATCATAAAATAAAATCTGAAAAGTGTCATAATTCACAATTCATCTAAAAAATATGATTGAACTGCATATACAGATGTCATAGTATGCAACAATATATTACAACAACAATAAAAAATGACTTTATAACACATGGGTTGTTCGAAAATTTCGTTTGAGTTAAAGTTTGAAAACAGCACCGCGCGGCGCCGCAAAAATTAGGAAAATCTATTCATACTTTAAATGTATGACACGGCTTCAGTGTTCACTTCATCACGAAGAATTTAGAATGTGAACCTGAGTCACAATCGTTTTGGGATCACGCAACATAAAACGCGGGAATTCATGCGGCGATTTTTGCTTGTTAATTATTAATAAAAACATACAGAAACAAGTATTGTCTAAGAAATTATTTGCGAAAAGGTGTTACTTTCGATACTTACTTGATATTGTTTCAAGATGTACATAGCTTCGCAATGGGTTTTGCAACAAAGCCCAAGTTAAGATATGGCACTGACGTTCCAACCATGGAAAATTTAGTTCCGCGTTGGTGGAAACAGTAGTCTACGAAAAAAATTCACGCTTTGTGACTTGATAAAACATTCAGTTGGTGGCAAATTACTGCAGCCAATTGATTTTTGGCATTTCAGATTTGTACTTTGTACTGGGTTGGGTTTCATGAATAATCGAGTTTGATGAATTCACTTAATGTAGACTGTAGTTTCATGGTCAAAAATCATTTTGCCTAGTAAACAAACGTCACCAAAGCGCAATTTTATCATTTGCTTCTGCTATTTTTTACATAATCCAATTTACATTGCAACACATTTCACTTGGTCGATGATGTCAAACGCCTCTAAACTTTTCTCCGTAGCTTCTCCATCTCATCATTTTTCTTACTAATTCAATATTCGTCGGAATTATATGGCTTCGAAACCACCACCTCCACCGCGCCGAGACCTCGAAGAAGCCAAAGAAATTGAAGAAACGTTCAGTGTCGGCAAAATTATAAAAGATCGCTGGCAAGTTGTAAGCTTATAGATATTAAGCAAACAGGGTGTCTCGTCAACAGAAAAAAGTCACTGCGGCCACTATAACAGGGGTGGGGATACCCTCCACTCAATGCCCCTGCACCCACGTCAGGATCCATATTGTCCCACCTGAAATCTGTCATGTGAATTACGAAAGCGCATAAGGAAGCCCATAGCCTTCAACTGTTCAAGGACTGCGACTTGATTTTAATTTCATTGAAATCATAATGTTGAAATGTGCCTATTATGCACTATTTTTATACCAATAAATGTGTTTTGAAGATTTTACACCAATGTTCCCCTATAGTCCATTTTTTCGAAATGCGATAGAGAGGAAAAAGATGATTACAATTTGGAAAAGGAAAATGTTGGCTTGCAAAACCATGGAAAAGCTGTGCATGGATTTGTTAGCATCTTTGTGCATTCCGAGGCTCACTTGAAAATGAATGGATTATGGTGAATAAGTCATTTGAAAATGTGAGCTACGGCTTTCTAGACTGAGATGTTTTTTCTTAGACTACTCAGACCCTAGAGCTGATCTCTGGCACTTCACATTAGATTATGAAACTGGATGCTGGCGGTTTCGGCCAAATATTTGCCGTCAGTGACATGCTAATCAACGAAGTGGCCGCCTTGAAAGCCGAATTCGGTCAACCAGACTGGAAATGTCAGCTGCCCATAGAATTACACGTTATGAAGAAGTGCCAAGGTAAAATTTCTGTTTGCTCATCTTATAATGAATGCGATAGTATGGACAAGGTGTGTTGTTTCACAAGTGTGTAAGACTGAAAGGAAATAGGGAAATTTCTCTGATAATCACTTTTGTTGTCAATTTGATACAGTAAGCCTCACTGCTTTCCCAGTTAAGTGAGATATCACTGGAGAAAGAACGCTTGACGAAAACGTGTAACAAAAGACAGAATTTTCAGTACAGTAATCTCTTGCCGAAGTCAGACATGTTTTCCAGCGAGCGTGATTTCCAAAGTATTCCATCATCCATCAAGTTGTGCACTATAAAGCTTCCTTGATGATTGGTATGTTAATTACATGCTAGGTAAAACATATCATGAGCTTCTTTTGATATGTCAAGACTTTCTGCGATTTTTCATTTCTATACGTCGCCATACTTTTTCGTTTTTTAATTCAAACATACGAGTAGTATACTTTTACATAGAATCAGTTAGATTGAAGCAAAAGAAGCAGCATTCATGCCGCTCTGTTAGAATTACTGCAACAATTTTGTTGTAGTTGATCGATGTTTCGTTCTTCTATAGTTGCTCCAATTTTCGGGATTTCTAATACAACTTTCTGACGTCAGTCCCTTCTCCTCATTGGGAGCATTAGAGTTTACACAGTACTAGTAATGTAACTCGTCTTTGGAGGATAGGCGTCTGAAAATTACGGTAAAATTTGTTAGAAGAATGGCATCGACTTTGAAAATCAAGCACTTACCGATCTAATGAATGAAATCCTGCAGGTCAAATTCATGCGGTCAAACTTTTCGGCGCCGGAATCGAGGACCGTTGCAATTATATAGTTATGCAATTGTTGGGCCCCAATTTGGGGAAATTGAGGCGCCTTTGCCCCTACGAACCGAAAAGATTTTCTACCAATAATATCGTTCGGTTGAGTATCCAAGCTATCGAAGCCTTACGCGATTTACACGCCGTTAATACGATCCATAGGTCAGAAAAATATTAGTGTAAAAAACCCCGTGATCTAAACCTTGCTAATTTTTTTCAGGGATATCAAACCGGTGAGTGATGACTTCATGAAATTTCAGGAAACTGTGTTGACATGCGTAAAATTTTAATTATATAGACAAACTTTGCAATGGGTTATCCGGGCGGCGATAAAAAAGACCTATTGTATATACTGGATTTTGGACTATCGAGGTGTTACACGTTGGCAAACGGACAATTAAGACAACCGAGGCCCAAGGCCGGTTTCCGGGGCACATTACGGTATTGTACGCTCCGTTCTCATGATAGGCAGGTGAGTTTTAGAAAAAAGTGACGTATGACCTATCGTTGAACTCAGGGTTTTTGCATCGACCGTTTCGCACCTTGCGGAATCGATCAAAAAAATTTCCACATCGAAAAGCAATAAAAGCATTAAAAAAGGTTTCCGTTCCGTGCGGACGAAAACTCTCCAAAAAATTTTAGCACGAGCCCAAAAAATTCCGTACTATGCGGGAAAATGTCCTGATTGGGCTTTTGATTTTTTATATATGCACATTAGAGCAAAGTACGATTTAGTTTTGGTACCGTCGTCTAACTTTCCCAATTTCAGGATTTAAGCCGCGGCGATGACCTCGTCTCGTTGTTTTACATGATTTACGAAATGTCGGCCGGTTCTTTGCCTTGGACGTCCACAAATAAGGCGACGTCGATTAAACAAATGAAATTGGACACGCCGCCACCAATCTTAGCTCAACGTATGACCAGCATTCACGAACTGGTTAAAATCGCCGAACATATAGCAAAACTTGGGTAAGACCAGTTTAAAAACTGAAATCTTTCGGGATGTGTGAACTGTGTTCAGTTATACATAAATCAACGAGATAGTGTGTTTTTTACGAAATAATTCCAAAATAAAAAAATGACGATGTACCGACTTCAAAATCGGCTACATAACTTTTACTGTAGAATTTTTTATTCCAAAAGTTCGTGAGAGTTATAGTGTGTTTTTTATAAAATGCTTCCAAATAGAAAATCAGTATTGCCGTCAAAATCGTTTACATAAAGTTCTTACTGTAAAATTTCTCACTGGAAAAATTGATGAAGGTAAGGTCAGTATGCTCACAAATTTCCAGTCCTACATCATATATTGCTTATCAGAAAATCGCGAAAATCTGAAACACTACTTGCTTTCCACTTTCATTATTTGGAAGCATTTCAAGAAAAACAGACTATAGTTGAGTGGTGTCACAAATTTTCAGCTCCAAATGATGTGTGGTTTGACAGGAAATAGTATAGTCTGCCTGTCTTGAGGTGCCTAATTGGAAGACAATTACTATTTTGCTTTTACAATTTTCTGCTGATCTATATGCCATTTATCGGACTTAAAATTTGTGAGCGTACTCAAATAACCTTTAATATTTTTTTAGAAAAAAATTCAATATCATAAAAGCTTTGTTTAAAAAATTTCGGATACATTGCTAATTTTTGCCATTTTCCAATTTACGAACATTTTATAAAAACAGGCTATAAATAAATGTATATAAACTACTGGCTTTCCGGATTCATGACTTACTTTTTTGACTCATCTTATCTTTTTTCAAATTTTTAAAAACTTTTTCGTATTATCTGCTGATCAATGTCACAGTACCTGGCAATTTTCCGTTTCTAAAGATTTTTTGATAAGCCTAATTATGAAATGATGCTAAATGAACTACGTGACGCCATGACAAGGCTAACAATCAATTCTGGGGATCTTTGGGATTGGGAAAATCAATACGATCGAGTAGCGACCGAAATACAAAATCAACAAGAACAGAAAATCACCGCAACTAAGGATGGCCCGTCTGCGACGCCGACGACAACGACTACGAAAAACGTCGCTGAAAGCGACGAGACGGACGGTGGCAAGCCTAAAAAGTCGAAAAAATCACGATGAAATAGTTACAGTATGAAAAACAATGATGCGATTATTCTTGCGCGAAAGAGGACAACGGCCAGAATTACAGTACACTAATCATATTCCTCAATGTTCATGAATTATGCATTGTACTTTCGGAAAAAGTAAATATATGGATCATTTGCCGATGGCTTGCGAAGTCAATTGATAAGTTGTTTTGTATAGAAATTTGAAAATAGTCAAAAACTAGTACTGTCTTCGAGATCGCGCACATGAAGCTTTCATTGAGGATACCCTTGTCATTTTCTGAATTTACGAGTGTAGTAGATTGATTGGTTAGGCAGTAAAACGCATTCATTGTTAGGCGTTTTCGTTGAAAAGAAAATAACCTACCGAGTAACAATAATGGAATCAAAAACTGGGAGAATTTTATCATCACACTATCCTGATACTTTTTGGAATGAGTATGACAAACGCAACGACAATCAAACAAGTAGGTTGAATTTGACATGCAATATTTATATGACGAATAACATACTGTAGAAAGACCCAAAACTTTTTCATGACAACAGGGAGACCAAAATCAAAGAAGAAACTTCATACCTATCCACTGTTGATTTGAACAGAACTGACTCCACATCTGAGTGCTATTCGGCGTTTAAATCAGGTATTAAAGGAAACTTTCCAATTGTTCTGTTTACCGGGGAGAAAATTTTTTCTAATTGATTACAAGGACAAGCAACCTACACTCAATTGATTTTCAAACGAGACTCGGAAATTCTTCCGCAGACAAAAAACAAGTAATACACGCAGACATTTTTTTCATATTTTTCAAGCATCTTTTTGCGTTCCTGGGCTCATTTGGAAAATAATCATAGGTGGCGCGATAGCGTCAACCTATAATATACTTGGCCCCCAAATTTCATGTCCCCCCCTCTCTAGCTAAAACGGTAAGAGCTAGAACCTTCGGGTTTTTTTCATAGTTTCGGGCATAGAGGCAAACTATGGGGTGCCTTTTGTCATTTCGCCTCCATCTGCAAGTGGTGCTCGGTGGGGCCCCAAAAATATGCAAAAAACGCACTTTTCGAGACACCCCAGTTCCACCATGCCCAGCAATGGGTGTGCCATATCCAACCTCCATACTTCGGCCTAAGCATCTTGGAGGTGCAATTCATCAAATGTTATTTTTTATTTTTTTTAAATATGGCCTTAATTCAATTATATGGTTGTCCAAAGTCCCGAGAACTGCGAAATTTCGCAATTTTGTTATATAAACTTGACGGCTTCAAAAAAATACTTTTTTGCAGCACTATGCTCTAGGGTGCCCGAATTTTTTGCAGTTTCAATTGAACCGGTAGCCTTATTGGGATTTTTGGGATGCATGGGGTTTTCGATCATGGGGAATTCAATGGACGCGGTCACTTTACACAAAAAAGTCATCATTAATGTAAATGAAGGTACTCCAATGACTTTTTGGAGGAAAGGGTTTTTGACCATTGGGAATTTGGTGGAGGCGGTCATTCTACACGAAAAATTATCTCGGGTGTAAACTTGCGTATTTGTATGATTATTTGGGGTTAGGAGTTTTGGACCACGGGGAATTCAATGAATGCGGTCGCTTAACATAAAAAAATTATCCCGGGTGTCAACAAGCGTATTTTCGTGATTTTGTGTGGAAGGGGTTTTCGACCACAGAGAATTTAATGAAAGCGATCACTTAACACACAAAATTATACTGAGTGTATACAAATGTATTTCTGCGATTTTTGGGGGAAGATGTTTCTGACCATGGGAAATTCAATGGACACAGTCACTTCACACAAAAAAATTTATGTGTGTAAACCGAGGTATTTCTACGGTTTTTTGGGGTTGACGGGTTCTTGATCATGGGGAATTCAATGGAAACGGTCACTTCACACTATGTTTACAACGTGTTCTAAGTTTTATGTAGTTTACACATCTTTTACACATCTTCTTTCGAAAGTGAGAATTCGTAGCTTTAGCATTGTTTTTTATTGTTTCTCTGATGTGAAGATGACGAAATTTAAAACTTTAGTATGCTTCTGGGAAGGTTTTCATGCATTGCTGAGGCCCACTAAAAAGTGGTGGGCTACTTCATTAGAAAATGCTCCGATGGGGTAGAAAAAAGAAGAATATGCTTGCTTGGATAGTTGCCAAGCCAGAAAAAGAAGTGGACTACATTTTTAATAACTTGTGTTAAAGTTGGAAAAAATCACTCTCGTTATATTAGATTTTCATTCTTTCTCAGAAAAAATTTTCTATGTCTGTGAAAAAGTATATTCTGCAGCTGAGTGCATCAACACACTTTCCAACCAAACATGTGCATCTCCGAAATTTTGAGGAGGGTACAGGGGTGAACCTTGGTTTTTTGGCGTTTTTTGAGACAAATTCAAAAAAAGTTGATTAAAAAAGTTTTTTCATAACAAATTTTCCAGTTTCAAAACTCTTGGTGTAGTTTGTACCCCCCTTGTGCTCCCTGACACATGTGTGATTCTAACTACGTTGAATTTTTTTGCTAAATTTAGTGTCAATAAAACAGGAATCAACTCTGGGAAAGTGACACATGAAACCCCACTCAGTTTTTTTAGAAAAGGCTACGACGCAAAGTCTTCTTAGAACTGAGTCGATTGTGCAAGATCTGTTTAATTCACTCTTTTTATATAGCATATCGTATAGAATTCACTCCATAAGTTCCACTGATTACAAGCTATAAACTAATTTATTCTCCTCTATTCAACAAAATAGCATCATTCATGGTTTTTGAATTTGAACTGAAATTTGCAGAAAGAGCGCAAGCTTTTTGCGGGATGGCAGACGGGAAGCAATTTCACCCATCCCTGTCGCTCCCGTCCTGCTTTCAAAAAAGTCGTACTGTTGCCGTGGGAGTGCGAGTATAGTGGGGGAGAAGCGGGTACGGGATTTGGCGCACACCCCTAATATAAGCATGGCTGAAGCAGGAGCATTTTTGTATGCTTACCCTGTTCTCACACTTGCAAATCGGTGCCCAATCACTGTAACCAAGGCCCAATTGCACTAAAGGGGTCTAAGATCGAGCTCAAGATTATCTCGAACAAAAAGGCGACTCGGTTTGATTTCAAGTTCGGTATAATTTGATTGTCATGAGGACTATAACGAGCTCGATCTCGAGATTATCCCCAGCTCGAGCTGTCTAAAGTGAAATAAATAAACAGATTTGTGCAATTCCCAAACTCGAACTTACCTCAGTATTAGTTAATCCTGAAATGAGTATTGTTTGTGCACTGGAAGAAAATAATTTGGACATTGCGATAAGCTCAAACTCTGGATCATCAATTTAATCCCGATGTTGAGATTATCTTCATGTAGGGTTAATGCAACCAATCTCAGGTTTCTTTATAGATCTGAAAATGACTATAATATGTCTCCCTCACCATCTTTCAGCTAGTGTGAGAGGCAGAAGTTTTGAATCGGTCAGGAGTTGGAATGCTATTGGTTTACCATTTCTTTACATTTGAAGTCATGTGCATATAATTTTCATATAGAAAAATGTTACTGTAGTTGATGCCAGGGGAAGGACAAAATGCACGATGCTGCAGATTGTACTTTTTCGTAGACATGGAAATTTTTTTTTGAGAAAGAAGGAAAATCTAATATAACGAAAGTGATTCTTTTCCAACTTTAACCCAAGTTCTCAAAAATCTAGTCCACTTCTTTTTTTGGCTTGGCTACTATCCAAGCAAGTATATTCTTCTTTTTTCTGCCCCATTGGGGCATTTTCTAATAAACTAGTGAAATATAGTTTTCCGTGAGTTAACATATTTCATGTGATCGCTGCATAATTTCAGAATTCGTCAAATTGTATACATTCGTCAAGTGATGCATTTTCCTGCATGCCTTTTCTTGCACTTTCGAATGGTAATAAACTTCAAAGAAATGGTATATGATTATCATCGCTTTTCAGAATATTTGATCTGGAGTCGGTTTTTTCATCAACGCTTTCTTCTTCGAATCCACATTTTCCTTCCTACATATCCCATTTTTTATTCTGAAAAATACTTTACTTGATATGCATCACGACTTTATGTTTTTCGCAACGGGATCTAAACGCCTCCATACCGTTTATGTAACGATTTTGATAATCGTAATTTATTCGAAGTTCGACCAAAATGTTTCGGCTGAAGTAAACGATGCCGCCGCCCAGTGTGCTCAAAAACAATTGACTCAAAAGCCATACTTAATCGATCGTTTCTCCATGCAGCAGTTAGTGGCCGATTGTCGTATGGAAATGGAATGGGCTGAAAGGGCGAAGAACGTACCGGCTAAACTTTCCGATGATACTGTAACACCTAGTCAACGCGACTGGTAAAGAATATTTGTGGAATATGATGTCAGCAAGATCATCTATATCGAATTTTGTCAAATTTTGAATACAAATTTTTTTTTATAAACGCAGGTGCCTCGAATTGGGCCAGGCTTTATTTTTAGTCTGAAGATGTGATCTGCTACATACATAAATCGTTATCAGAAATTCCTATTGAAAGTCGTGCCTCTCAAAGTTTTTTCGTCTGTATTTGTGTACACAGATAATTAGGTTTTCTTGCTACAGTTCGTTTCTTGACTGTATCATACATTTGATCTATATCCGAAGGAAATGTAGTCGAATCTCGAATAAATGAGGATCTTATTTTTTGATAGCGAGTTTTGATTTGAATACTTATAAATCTCATCATTTTGTGCATGGAGAAAGATAACGAATCAGATCAGTTGAATCATGATAATGGTCAAAACGCCTCATATGGCACAATCAATTTTCATTTATTTTGAGATGTCAAATGCAGTGGGAATGAATGAAGATTGATTGATCATTGTTGTGATTCAGAAAACCTGCAGAAAATCATCATCAACACGAAGCAGAAGTTTCTCACATATTGTCAATAAATGTCCTGCTATTTTTGACAGAATTTTTGCGACGTCTTCCGTGTGCCTAACATTTCAAAATAAATAGACTGCAGCTGATCTACAATAACATACATTTTTTATGGAGATCCGTACATTAGTTTGTCGAAGTTTCAGCTTCATGTGAAAAAGCTTTCCAATTATTGCCTGATTTTTCTAATATTTTTCGTTGCAGGCTGAATCGTCTCCGATCCTGTCAGGGTGCCCAGTGCTTGACCGACGTCGTGAAATGTACGTTGAAACGGTGCCGCTCCAAGCCACTGGGGGCCGCCTGGACTGGTATGCAGAGTCGGCGTAACACCCTATTGATCTTAGGTAGGTCATCATTCGCCGATTTCGGTCTCCGAGCCCACAATTTGGATACAGTAAACTTGTCGACAATCGATGACCACTTCCTCCTAAACGAAGACGATTATTTGGCGACGTGTCAAAAACGTGAAAAAGTCGCTCAAATGTGTCACGTAATTTTGAAGGCCGAAAATGCCTCTGAGGCATTGCAAGCAATCCTAGAAAATCGTAATAAAACCAGACCAAAATTTATTCACGACTTTGAAAAAACCATATACCAAAATTTTAAAACTAAGTGCCGAATGTTGGTCGATATTTTGACCCAACGAAATTTGACTTTGTACCACGTTAAATCTTGCCCGGATGGCACGGAACCACCGAGTACAAAAAATAATTCCATCGTTCAATCTACGGTCGATTATTGCTTCAAAATTTTAAGGGCTAGAACGCCCGGAGATGCCTTCCCTGAGCAGTTCGAAAACGCCAAAGATGACGAGCTAAGAACTGGTCGTCTATTGGCCCGATATGGACAATGGCTAGAAAGATGCCGGAAATTTAAGTGAGACTCATATTTTTCGGATGATGAGCAGGTTTGAATAGGCTGAAGACTTGCACGGGTTACAATAATAGAACTCTAAAGACTCATTTATACTTGCTTTTTTCGGCAGAACGGAACCCATCGTCAACTGCTTGAACCGTTCAGCCTGAAAATCCACTTTCGGTCGGAAAGTATAACTGCAATATTGCGGAAAACGATCGACGGTAACCTCTAACAGAACCGAACGGAACGAAAATTTCCCTTTCGTTCAGTTACATCCCGCTGATTGCACTCCGTTCCGTTCCGTTCCGCCGAAAAAGGCAACTAATTCGGAACACTCGTGTTTTTTGAAAGTATCCTGGATGCATGTTTAGACTTTTTTATACTATAGTCTTTTTTATTCACACCATAAGCTAATAATGAAATTGAAAAGCCAGTTGAGTTTTCATATATTTTTAATTTTCCGCTAAAGCACTCGTCAAAAGGATCTGATCGTCCCATAAAAATTCTTCGCATTGTGTCAACGATTTTGAATATACTAATTTTTGTCATTTATTACATACCAGCACTTAAAATAGGCCCATTTTGCGTAGCTATAATAGCTTTCAAAAACTCGCTTTACAAGCAGGCTATCAGATCACGAAACCTGACGTATTTTGAATCCTTTGGAAATATTTTTCGTTAATATGCTAATCGCGAAAAATCGACCCATAAAAAATTTATTTCACCACATTATATACCGTATTTTATTCTAATAAAATTCGCAATTTTTTTCGTTTTTTTCGCGTGGAATGATTTTATAGGAAGGCAGGTTCAATAAAAGGGCGGTTCAACTACTTTTTCAAGAAATCGTTCACTCGAAAGTTCTTTTGAGCTTTAGTGGCATAAAAACTTTAATTAGAACTGAATCAAAACAATATTGCCATGACTGTTTTTATTGATTCCTTTTCTGAGCTGAAGTTATCATGTGTGACTGATGATTCTTGTTGCACAATGCCGCGAAAAACTACATTTTATACAGTAGTGAAGTTCTGATTCGTTCGGATTCTTATAGCACCCGACAGGTTCAGTTAGAGTACGGGTTCTATAAATTTTTCACCTCTTTGGTGCGGTTCTATTAGTGGGCGGTTTCATTATTACGCTTGTAGTTTCTGTTCTCATTTGAACTAGAATAGAATAGCTTTCTTACAATGCTTTGATACTGAGAAGGATATAACGACAATAGACAGAAGATCAATTTTTGGGACACCAATCAGGGCTAAAATTTAAGCTTTCAAATAATTTTACCACGTCCGAATAAATTCAATCAATTACGGAAACCATGAAGGCTCGAACTCAGAAAATCAGATTTGCACTTTCAGAGGGATCTATTTCAGTAATTGCCTGTTGGAGTGCTAATCATAATCATGTCACATCCTTTTTTGGCGGGCTTACAACTAATTAAACCTTAGTCTCATTCGTGTTTCAGAGATCTTTTAGCCCAGAATAACGCCTCTTTGGAAAAAATGACCACTCTGAAGTATACACGGGAGCCTTATTTGGCCAAAAATCCGCCCATGCAACGGCGCTTTTGGGCCGACAAAAATCATCCAAAGGCGACTAGCATGGCGCCCAAAAGTCGTAAAAAGAGGCAAGTCGTCTCGTCGATAACTACAGTAATACCAGCGACTGCAGCGTCGATTTCGACCATTAAACAATTGGACAAAAATCAACTTTTACGCTCATCTATTAGCGATTTGTTCGCCGACGCTCCGTCTAGCCCTAAAATCAAAAATGACCAACGCGTCATGCGAAAAGAGTACCGAATGATGACTGACGAAGAGCGGCGTCGCTACCATGCGGCGGTCAATCGTCTGAAAACGGAAAAAATCGATGGCGCCAGTAAATACGAGTTGTTCATCAGGCATCATTCACCCGAAGAAGCACCCGAAGCTCATTTTTCGGCCGCATTTTTGCCTTATCACAGGGAATTACTGAAACAGTAAGTTGTGGGGCTCGTTCATCGAAGACTATTGGGAACTTTGCGAGATGGCACAAACAAAAGTTGGTTACTGAATCACTAGAATAGTTCAGTCGTCAGTAGACTCATACAGTGGCTAAATAATACAAGGAGTCCCGTTCAATCAAAAATATATAATCTGTTTCTTCTCAATTGCATTCAGGAATGAAAACGGAAAACCGGTATTATTCCATTTTTTGTCATTTTCTACACTAAGCGTCATATAGAGTTGGAAATTTCTCATCTGCAAAAAATTTGATAAAAAAGGCTCTTGTTTGATGGAGCATCATTTAAGTGGACATTGGTGACGCAAAAATCAATCAAAACATGGCTTCACATCCTTTTTGGCGGGCACAAAGACACCTCACAAAGACAACTCAACACCTTGAGCCACATAACAAGATGCGAATCATGTTGATGTTCACAAGTTTGGTTCAGGGCCATTTATTTTCATAGTGACCGAAGAAAATGTCCTAATCAAACAGTGAGTATCACAAGAATAAATTTCAGCGTTGCAAAAAAGCGGATAAGTACACGTTTTTACAATCTTGGGGACTCCTTGAACGTGCACTTCTGATTTCCAAAAAAACATTTTATTCTTTCAGATTTGAGGTGGCGCTTCGAAGCATAGATGGGACTGTTTCGGTGCCTTACTGTAAGTTTTGGAAATTTTTCTCTATGATGGATATCATCTTCTGTTCTCAGATGTCTCACAAGTCATCAAGATTCGGACAATCAGGGTCATTTCCACACGTACACACATAGAACAAAGTTGAGTGGAAGAAAACCTGCGAATGAGCAAAAGAAAATGCTCTGTCTGAGATACCAATCTTAAAACAATCTTTTGAGAAGATCATTTTGAAGTCACCTGCTGGCAAGGAAACTTTAGGAAGAAAATTGATTTTTTCGTTTAGCGGATAATTTTGTTGTACATGTGATTTCTGTGCACAAAACTGCTGAGTGAAGGATCACTACATGTCTAAAAAATATCCTAGGGGACAGTAGGATGGATCACGATTTGCCAGACCCGAGGGATTCCATAGTATGGACTGAGGAATTTTTTGGCAACGGTCAAGGCTACGTGACTACTGGACCGTACGCCCATTGGCCTACGACTCACGCCTACAAAAATCAATTCGTTCGGTTGTATCGAGAGACAGGGCAGTCTATGCAAGGAACGTTGTTCAACGAGTCTTTCATCAGAGAAGCTATTTCTTCGGGCCGATACGACGATCTGGTCTATTGGTAAGAGGGACCTTAACAGTTTGCTATTTATGAAAAGCCTGTAAATTAAACAACGTCAAAAATAAGTAGTCTTCAGAATCGTTTACATGAATCTTTTAATGTAGAATTCACTAAAAAGCACTGTCAATGATTTAATTCAGTACTGATAATTTTGAATTTTCGTACGGTCCGTCGTTTGACAGAAAATGAGAAAAACGTCAATTAGTACCTTTGTTAGCAGTTTTTCAATTATAAGGAATCAAAGTTTTACGTGAGTAAAAGGCTTCCAATAACTGCGCATATAACAACTGTGGATTCCTAAATCTGTTCAAAGATGTGCCCAAGGAAATTTTCGAAATCAATTCGTGTGGACCTGACTTAAACAGCCTGAATTGAGCGGTTATAACTCGGTCGACAGAGTCTTTATACATCCAGGATTGTCTGAACTTCTTGACTTTTGATATAAATTTCTCTACCTTATGAACACCAAAACAATTATTCGTCTGCAAAATAAATTCGCTAAAATTGATTTGAGTAGAAACATTACTGTGAGCTAATCTTGTTGTCATATAGCAACTGAGCACCAAGAGTTTTGGTCATTCTTTTTTCATTCAGAATTTGAAAGCTGAATTGTTAAAATTCCGCTGCAGTATGCTACAATAAATTAATTCTTGAATCTTTTCACCGTACTTAATTTATTTTGAAAGGATCGATGCAGCTATTCCATGAAAGTAAGTTGAACATTGGAAAAAAACTATAGCTCATGCGGTTTAAAATGATAAATGCAGCGAAAGCGAAAACAGTAAGTTAAATTTGATACGCATTTTTCGTTTAGTGGAAGATTTTATACTGTGGAAAACGGCAAAATGTGTTCCTGAAAATGAGGATGATCAATCATTGAGAAACATCATGTTATCTATTGTCGAATTGAACAGAACTGCATTGATACTTAAATGCTACTCGAGAAATTTTGACCGCTTTCAACCAGATTATAGAACGAAATTTTGCTTGTCGCTCACTAAGGAAAACCTTTTCATTGATTACAATAATAAGCTTACCAGTTTTTTCCGTATCGAACTTACTTTCATAAGATCGGTGCATCGATCGTTTCAAAATGAATGAAGTACGGTAAGCTAACTGCTGTAAGCATTTAAAAGAATTTTTCTTCAGTGGGCGGCAAAAAGAACAGATGATTCCTTCGATTACCCTGTTAAGTGGTCAAAATTTCTCGAGTAGTTCACCAAGTGTCGACTTAATTCTATCCAAATCAACAGAAGTATGATGTTTTCCAATGATTTTGGCATTATCATTGCCATGGAGAAATTAAGTGTTTTTCAACAATATAAATGAAAAAATTGAAATATTTCTTTTTTGGTATGTCGCTGGGTCCGAAATTGCATTGAATGGGCTATAGCTACAACTGAAGAACGTTTTTCATGTCACTTTTGGGCTCACTAGCGCGAATGAAACCTAATCTGCAAGGGCCGTATCCACGAACGCCGCTAACTTTAACATGTGAACTTAAGCGTGTTAGTTAACACAGTGTTAAATTGCTAACACGGCTTAAATTTAAGCGGTATGCACGAACGTGGATTAACGGCCGCTTACTTAACTCGGTGTTAAATTTCTTAACACTGTGTTCAAAATTTTAAGCCGCGTTAAAGTTCCAAATTTAACCTTTGGGCAACAATAGACTCGCCAATAAAAACTACATAAACAAAAAATAGTCTTTCTTTCCTATTCATCTAAGTGAAATTTGGTTCTCTGATTCTGTTGTTTTTTTGTACATAGATTCAGTTAAAAATCGTGAGAAAACTCATAATTTTGACGTAGGAGAAACCGAATTTTTATTGGAATGCAGTTCCGAACGTGCTGACACTTTTGACACTTTTGAAAATAAAAAAACTGATTCGAAATCGGTGCATGCGAAAAATTCAGCATGGGATGCCATTGAGGAAGCGTTCAAATCTAACCCAAAAGTTAAAAATCTCTCCAAAGAGCAATTATGCGGCAAGTGGAGGAACTAAAAAGCGGCAATGGTTTTACATTTGAATTTGATGTACTGTATCACAGACTTTTCAAGTGAAAACCATGCTGTAGATTAAAAGTAGTGCCACAGTTCAATTCTGAAAATAATGCAAAAATTATGCAAATTAAAGTGATTAAGCAAAAAGGGAACTCATTGAATTTGAAAAAAGAAGCCGCAGCGACTAAACTTGATTATTATAAGAAGAAAATGGCATCGTTGACTGGCTCAGCCCAGTCCCATGCGCCGTCGTTTCCCGAGTATCCTGTGTTCACCGATTTGACAAAATATAGTGGTCCGTTTGCATACTAAATTTTTATGTAATTGTACCTGTAAAGCAGCTGAAACAGGGAACTGCGTTTTGTGTAACGATTTAAATTTTCTTCCAGTAAAGCTATCAATTGAATTGCGTTATTTTTGGCCAGTTTGTATCTTATCCAAAATTCAGTGTCAGAATATCTTTCAAGTGAATTTTTACGATCCGAAAAGTCCTGATTCGAACATAATCATCAATATCCTCTTCATCCACATCTTCAAAAATGTCCAAAACATCCATCACACACAAAAAAACCACCTATTCCAGATTTCAGAAGAAAAGTGCACTAACTCACCGTTAATCCTGGGGGAGAGCAGAATTAAAATCTCGTGTTAATTTAACACCGTGTTAGCACTAACTCACGTTTGTGCATACCGCTTAACTTTAACACCGCTTGTGCCATTTTTAACACTGAATTAGCTTAAGCGGCGTTCGTGCATACGGCCCTTAGTTCTGATAGTTCTTTGTTGATAGACGTATCAATTGTTGAGCATTTGAATACCAGTTGAACTGAAGTGCATTCCTGTCGACAATAAAATCGAGGTTTAATTGAAAGCACATTATTTTCACATAACTTCTTTATCCATCAAATGTGCACATCTTTGACTAACCTTTCGACACTCTGCAGGTCCTTCACCGTTATTCACTACTTTTTTTTAAATAGCGTCAAACCCGACTTCGAATTAGCCCACGGCGGCGTCCACATGTGGGTCGGCGGCCATATGTTCAATCCGCCTGTGTCGCCCAACGACCCGGTCTTCTTTTCGCATCACGCCTTCGTCGATTTCATATTCGAAGAATTCCGCCGAACGCGACAAAGACCCAACGAACGGCAAACATACAATGGCGCCTTGTCTTGCCCGGCCACGCGGGGCACTGACAAGGCTTATCTTCCCATGTCGCCTTTCCGACCGTTACGTAACGTCGACGACATGAGCAATCGGTACGAAGAGCTCTACACTTACCAACCGCGTCCTGCTTGTTCTCGAAAGGTGCCCACTTGCTCATCGCCCTATCTTTTTTGTGACGCACGATCGGGCTACCGGTGCGTGTCGAAAATTAAGCCGGGCGGAAACTGTAAGGGCTTCGAGGGCACGAACATTTGCTACGAGGGCGTTTGCCCTACGTTCAGCATCTGTCCGAAAATCAAGACGCGAAGTGCAACTCCGAGAAAACAGCCCCAGCTGCCAACGAATGCTCCGTTTGTTCCTGACGCAAGTAAAAATATAAAAAATAGTTCAATGTGGTCTAAAAATTGATCAATTTATTTATGTGCCTAAAAATTTAACGTTCTACCATTTTTTGGTCAAAGACGGCCATTTGCTATTATAACATTGACACTTTTCAGCTTTGTTCGCCCCTGAGGGGACCCATACCCTAGCCCTAACCATTTGATTGTAGAATTCAAGTAGGCCAATCCCGTTCTGGTGGATGGGGAATTCATATATGACGCTTCCTCTTACATAGTTCTATGTGTGCGCATCGTAATCTTCGAGCTTTTTGTGTCATCTTTGCTCAAAGTCCACAGGCTGAAATTAAAAACTTGATGTTAAACCACGCATTTTTCTTTTCCTCTTAGATGTCAGGGGCGAATTTCTAGAATTCATCAATTAAAATCCTAATCCATGCTAAAATGTCAAAGGCTTTCATCGTATGGTTCATGCTATAGTCCATTTACTATGAAATGGCGGGCCGCCCACAAGAAAAAAAGTAGATTGAATATAACACAAAATTTTCACGGAGAGGGAAACTTTGTACGATAGAAAAAATATGTATCTCTTTACATACGACATCGTTTAAAAAAGTAAAAATTAAAGACTAAAATTTAAAAAAGCAAAGTCTTGTTTATTTCTTTTTAATTAAGATTAGAACTTTCACCGACGCCTAACTGCATTTAAAAGGGTTATTAGAGAAAATTATTAGCAGGTCCGTTTGTCGCCGACGGATGAAAATGTTTTTCTCATTGATTACACTTAGGACCTCTTGATTGCCAGAAATTTGATGAAAGCATAGGATTAAAAACGGGAAGAAGTGGCCTATTATAATCAAATAAAGCTAGCAGGTACTGCAGTTATATGACTTCTAAGTCTGTAAAATTTTTTAGACAATGCTAATATTTTCGAAATGAAATGTTCCGATCCGACAGACTATCCAGCTCTTCCACAGTCCTAAATTTTAGTGCTCCTGAAATTCAGTATGTTACGTAGATGAAATGACAGTTTTTTCTCTTCGACCAGAGAATTCACTCATAAAATCCCTATCAATTAAAAAATGACCGTTAAAATGAACACGTGCTGTCTCGGAACATCGTTTACAAAAGCCGTTTAGTGAAGAATTTTTTATTCATGAATTTTTAAGGATTAATTTAGTTAATTGACAACTTTTAAATTACATATGACGAGTGATTTGAAGAAAACTGCAAAAATAAATCATTTGCTTTATTATGTCATCATTTTTCAATCATTTGAGGAATAACGTACTATAGTCTGTTTTTCTTGAAATGCTTCTAAATATTGTAACTGGAAAGCAAGTAATATTTCATATTTTTACGATTTTTTGCAAAACCAAATGTCGCATAGGGTTAGAGATCACTCTACTAACATTTAAAAATTTTGTAGTAAAAATTTCTTCAATAAAAGACCTGTGTGGACAATCTTGAATAGAGTAACAATCTCTCTCATTTTACAGTTTACAAGCATTTCTTTGAAAACACTTATGCGTTCGTGTAATTTCCAGGAACGACGAAACATTTCGTACCCGCCATCGGGTTAACGCTGAATCCGGGACCTTGGAACAACAAAAACCGGGAACACTTTACAGGCCCTAAGAGTGTTCAAGAAAGATCACCCCAAAGGTGGGAAAGTCCATTGATGACAACAGTTAGATCGATGCATCAGGTATGCTAGAAAAAACTGTCCATTCTACGGAACCCAACATGAATTCAGTATCAATACGACTGCTGAAAATACGTAGGAAGAGTACGTATACAGTCGGATATTCAAAGTCTGCGGCTTGATAGTTTTTACTTTTAGAGATTGAAAAAATTCACGTATGAGGGAGGTTGAAAAGTTTTGCTAACTCCCATATGACATCGTATACGATAGTTCGACGTTTAGTTATAAAAAACGTCCGAATCTAAGCTAAAAAACGCATTTAACCCAACTCTAAGGTCAGAAGTCGTTATGCGCCATCAAATTTTTGAATTGGTCATTTAGCCTTTTAGGAAGCAGTCCAGTAGCAACTCATTTTCGGTTTTAATCTGACATTTTTGCTTGACGGCTTCACATCATATGCTCAGTATGTGGTGTAATATAAACCTTAAATGAACGCTTAATTTCACAATAAATCAATAGACATCAACCATTTGCATCAAGAAAATCATGTTAAAATTGTCTTTTTAACTGATCTTGTGCATTGGCCTTGATGAATGGTCTTTACTCCTTGAGCAATCACAGCCCCGACGGTATCTGGACCTCAGGGTTAAATGACAACATCCAGACTTCAATTCTCATATTCATGCATGAGTTCCAAATTCAAAGTTGTTGAATGGTCTTCATGTTCACATGCCACGCGTTTAGACACCAATTTGACCTCCACGTTCAGTAATCTCAAGCAGATGTTGCAAGATCAAAACTATTGTTAAGCTATAAATCCCTAGATCTTCCTCTATGTCTTCCAGCAGCTCGCTTTTTCTGTTGGCCTTGATCTTCTCCGTGGATGGACACTTGTTAACAACTGTGCACTCGTGGGATCATCTTCCATGCTGTGATGGCAATGATTAAAATGTGTCACTGACTTTTTGCGTTACCCCAAACTTTCCTCGAATTGAAGTCAATTGGATTTGCATTCCTGCCAGAGTTCACCAAAATTTTGACTATGGCTCTATGGTGAAACTTGAGATTTTAAGAAAATTTCTCAAGTAGAGTCAATTCAACTCATAATTGTAGGAGCACGATGACTATAAAATGATCATGGACAAAAAACTCATATCGTGCGACTACTCCAATGTGAGCGTTTGCGATGCAATGTAAATCAAATTACAGTGAAGTTCGATTTATTGGCTTGCAAAACTTTTCTATAATCTGTTTTTCTTGAAATGCTTCTAAATAATGAAAGTGGAAAGCAAGTAGTATTTTAGATTTTCACGATTTTCTGAAAAACAGTAGATCATATAGGACTGGAAATTTGTCAGTATACTGCCCTCACCTTCAACAATTTTTCGAGCGGAAAATTTTACGATAAGGGCTCTATATAAACGCTTTTGACGACAGTACTGCTTTGTGTCACTTTTCTATTTTGGAAGCATTTTATAAAAAAACAAACTACAGCTACCCTATTGAATAAAGACTTTTCAAAATCACCAAAAGCCGATATTTTTGAAAATTTGTTCCATTTCTTGGCCTTGGAATGGGGATTATAGTTTGGGTTAACATCACTCTCTTATGGGACTATTGTCATATGCTCAAATCCATGTCGTACACCCAAATCCACATGGCCGGCGCGTCAGAAGAAGTAACGGTCGGTCAGGGGCCCGAACCCTTGACCCACTGCATACCAGGCAGACGCGCTACCAACTGCGTTAACCAAGCCACGTGGATGGTTCGGAAATTGTAGTTGTAGTGGTGATGGATTAGTGCGAGGCATGCCGCGTAATGAACAGCCGGACGCACTACTACAACATCCACGTGGCTAGCGGGTCAGAAAAATAACGTTGACGATGGCTTGAACCCTCAACCTATTGCGTAATAGAAAGACAAGCTACTGACAGAGCTAACCCAGCCAATAGTTTAGAAATTGAGATTGTAGTGGTGATGGTAGAGCTGAGAAAGCTGTGTGATGAACAACGGGGCGCAAAACTACAAACACTATGCCTTTTCCGGTCATATATGGTTTTGGAACATGCCAAGTTCATTTTCGACGACGATCACAATTCTTCTAAAAAGTTTCTTATTTTACGATAGAACCTAAATCCGTGGCGGAAAAACCAGCAACATAAAAATTCACGAAACGACACCGGTCAGCCTAGTTGGAACTGGCAAAACCCACGATTATTCCCTAGCAGCAGCGTCTTCCAGAACCCGAATTGGCCTTCCACAAACGTTTGGCAGAACCAAAACCAACGACTGCCTCCAGCACCGCAAATTTTTTTCACCTGTACTATAATCAAAAGGGACGGTAGTTCTTTGGACGCTGCGGGCATTGAAATCTCGAGTTTCCAGGGTGAAAGGAGTCGCGGCTTTTTAGTTCCGGGAATGGGACTTTATCCCGCCTACAAAGGCGGCGCCGTTCTGTCGGCCCGTGATCCTGATACCACGCAAGGCCGAGTTAACGTGGTTACTGTAGAGGTTAAAGATCGGTACGGTAAAAATTGTCAGGCCAAATGTTACGAACCGCGGTTCAGGAGGTACGTGACGTGCCGAGGTCAATTCAGATTGTCGAACGATCGGCGATCGGCCGATCCGATACAAATGACTGGAACACAAAGAGAAGCTTTAGAAGGAATGTGGGTGCGGAATGGGAATAATATGTATCGTCTGCCCGATTACTGTCGTTTTGAGTGTACATAGTCTTGATGTAGAAAGATTTGCTTACCTAAGGTTTGACCCATGGTACTGTATTTCTGTGGCTTGATTTAATATTATGTCGAATTACAGTAAATTTTGCTCTCCTGGAAGTCTCCATTTTGAGGAAAAATTAAGCCGAAAGTGATAATTTGTAGTTTTAAGATTGTTTTTTGTTGTTTTGTTGATGTGAAAATTACCAAATTTAAAACTTCAATGTGCATCTATGAAGGTTCTCATGCGTGGTTGAGGCCCACTAAAAAGAGGTGGACTAGTTTATTAGAAAATGCCCCGATGGGGCAGAAAAAAGGAGAATATACTTGCTTGAATAGTTGCCAAGCTAGAAAAAAGATTGAACTATAATAGATTTTTGAGAAATTGAATTAAAGTTTGAAAAATCCACTTTTGTTATATTGGATATTTAGTCTTTCTCATTAAAAAAATTTTTCATTTCCGTGAAAAAGTATATTCTGCAGCTGAGTGCATCAGCACACCTACCAACCATTGATGCACATAGGGTGTGGGAGTTAACCCTTCCATTGAGACTCTGGATAAACCCGGCTGGCCTCTGGAAAAACTCGATTGGCTACCCCTGGACTTTTTCAAAATCTTAAAACAGATGAAAAAACAGGGGCCGGTTTAATCAAAAAGATTTAAGCTCCAGCTGAGCTGCAGCATAAGGTGTAGCTTATCTCTATATGTTATGCCATTACCGTTAAGCTGCAGCTCAGTTATAGCTTAACTCATGCACAGAAAACATATCGACAAAGTTAAGCTACAGCTTGGCTGCCCTCTCGAAAATTCTTCCCATGCATCTCTTCTTTCAAGCATACATGTCCAGCTCTGGAATTTGGAGGAAAGGTGGTTACAGAAGAGATGGATCCTGGTTTTTTGAGACCAAAATCCCGGAAAGTTTACTAAAAACTTTTTTCAACTCTGGGTCCCCCATATCATCCCTGCACATGTTTGCTTCCAACCGCACTGAGCTTTAACAGATGAATAAAAAATCTGAAATTCAAAAATAAAGATTGCCTTGGAACATTGCCTTAAAAATATGGCATTTTCATTCAACAGGCGCTATATGTATACTTTTCGATCAATGTGATATACAATTCAATGCAGAGGTTGAGCAAGAAGGACTATAATACAAGATTTCATGGCATAGAGTAGAGCAAGTTTGCCCAGAGATAATATCTCATATGTGGGTGCGTGATACAATTTTGTTTCATTTAAAATCAAACGTGCACCCATTTAGAGACATGAGTTTGGCGATGATAAAAGTGTCAAAGTAGTATCTGCATGGCTGAATCAAAAACTTTTTAAAGGCATTTTTGTATGCTTTATCCTGTTGCCCTGTTTGCAGGAAGTGTGCAATGACTGTAACCAAGGTACATATCAACTGAAAGTATAACATCGAGTTCAAAAATAATCTCGAACAAAAGAGCAACCACGTCAGTTTAGTTGCACTAACATGTCAATGATATCAAGTGTTTGTTATAATCTCGATGTCTCCAGGATTATCCCCATCTCGAGCTGTTGGGTTGCACTATTTTCTTAAATTTTCTTATTTCTAGACTGAAACCCCTGAACCTGGGCTTACACTTTAGTATTAGCTAATCTTAAGCCTGATGTGAGGATTGTTAGCTCTGCAAGAAAATAATCTTGACATTGGGATTAGCTGAAACTGAGGATTAGTGCTTTAGGGCTTCACACTTTGAAAATCTTATGACCTGGGTAACCAGTCTTCCCAGTACTCATGTTACCCAGGTATTTTGCTTACCCAACCTGAGTACTATATTTAAGTATACTTGAGCATTGGAGTATATAAGTGTTTTACCCATAGAATATCTTGATAGAAATTCAGGTAAACAGGTCACCCGAATACCTAGGTAGCACTTAGGTTTCATTTTGAAATTGACCTGGGTAGATATACCCAGGTATCCAAAATACCTGGGTACTTAGTATCAGACTACCCCATGGGGAGGGGTATGAGGAGGGTATTACCCCTGCCTAAAGTCCTAAAAATTCATCACTAGTTGCCTAATTTTGAGACAGAATGACGTGTTTAGTAGACATTTATAGCTACACTACCCTTGCGAAGTTTCAACTTTAACCCTGCCTAAAAAATCTGACCTTGGGGACCTCTGCTTAGTATGAAACACGGCCAAGGATCAGTAATTTAATCCAGACGTTCAGATTATTCGCAGATTGGGTTAGTCCAACTAATCATAGTGTAATGTACATGCTAGCGCAGTACTGTAAATATATAGTGTACACTATGTGATAATCAATATTAAATATTATTTGATTTTGTAATTTATTGTCTCAAGGGTGTCTGGGATTCACACCCAAACATTCCTGTAAAATTATGTGAAGTACTTTATTTTGATCCTTCCACACCCCAGTAGCCGCTATTGACCCAATTAAGACGCCCCAATTAATTTGCACAATGGCAGCTGGTCCCCTAGAATCTACATTAAAATACACATTCCACGGCTACCGTAATTCCTCATAAAAATCGTAAACAACACCTGCACACAGTAAAAAGTAAAAGCCCCACCAGACAGTAGTCTCAAGTGCAACGGTAGCGATGGTCCCACAAAACATGTGTATACATAAGAAATAGATACAGAAGCAGGCACAGAAGCACAGAGGTGTGGCTAAGCCCACCATAAAAAGCAAGCATAGGGAAAACACGAAAAGCATACAGTACTAGGAAAGCATTGGAAGGCGTGACCAAATTAGTGAAAATAATGAAGCAAGAAGCAGCGATTGGTGGAAGAAGATGGACCGAAGCAAGACCTCCCGCGACGCCCAGGGAGTGGCCACAGAAGCATATTTAAAGAGAAGCAAAGCATGATTCCATCAGAATTTTCGATTTTAGTTTTATTTGCAAGTGCGTTCCCCATAAAAGCGTGATTTTTCAAAAGCAGTTAAACCGTGTTGTGTTATTTGCAAGCAATCGTTTTGTATTTTATATCGATGAGCAAGCGATCATCGAGTCCGCATTTAGTTGACCACCATTATATTCATACTCCATGTCCCAATTGTTGGTCGCACTGTTCTCCTTTGGATCAAGTAAAGTATCACTCAGAACTGGTCGTTACATATTTTGGTGACTGTACCAGGGGGCCCCTTGCCTGCCTCAGCAGGGAGAGGGATGTTGTGATGAGGGCGTCACACCTCCCTAGGAGGAGAATGTGATGATGCGTGACCTTCAGGCATTTTCCTCTGAACCTGTAGACTTGATGTTTCTCAGCCAAGTCACAGGCCCAGACCTGGATTTTTGTGATGGGCACTGCTGCAGTCGCAACAGGCCATGCTGCATCTTTTATCTGGGCATCCTGTAGCATTAATTACATACAGTAGTAATCATTTCCTACAGTAAGACAGACATTCGTAGAAAGCAAACTGGAAATCCCCTCCAACCCAACATTGAGCGATACATTTTTACAAATACAGCGTGAAGCGAAAATTGAAGCATTTAAGTAGAAATCCCAGTGTAAACAAAGAATGACCCACCAAATGCAAGGTTGTTTAGGAGAAATCGTCAGATAACAGATAAACGATTTATTTTCTGAACATTTTTGTACTGTACACACACAATTGAACCAGAATACAGTAAACCCTACCCTAATTGACAATCCAAGAACAGCAAACATTCGTAATAACATGGCAAATAATTTTTACGCAAAACCTACAGTATTCACGGGTGGCATGACTCAACATTTTGGTGAATGGAATAAACGCTTAGAACAGTTCATGGCACTCCAAGGCATGAAAGATACAGACGTACAGCTAAAATTAGCATGCTTAGAAATTCATTTAGGAGGAGCTGCGTTAGCACAATTCAAAAGTCTAGCCAATTCCAAAAACCCTCTCAACACATACAAGCAGTATAAAATTGCATTGCAGGCCTTTTTCCCAAACAATCGAGATAATGAGCTACATCAACAATTTTTGCGAGAGAGGAAACAAAAATGATCAGAAACAGTAACTGAATTCTTGTTTGATCTAGAACACCTAGCAACCCTCGCCTACCCAAACTTTAACATGGATGCACGAGAAATGATCATAAAACCATTTTTTGTTGAAGGCATACAAAAAAAATCAGGGAAGCAATTAAGTATAGATGGTTCACAACCCTGAAAGAAATGTCCGATGAAGCAGCTTACATTGAACAGCAAATTTTTAGAAATGAGCTAAAATCCAACACCCTTCCATTTATATCTCCAAAACCCGAACCCATCTTTTCACTAACCAACAATACTGACAAACAGGACCTTTTGCATCAATTAGAACAACAAGTAAAAGACTTAAAGTTACAGATCAAACAAAAACCCCAACCCCCACAACAGAGTAACTACAACAGTTTCAGCAACAACAACACTTTTAGCAGAAATAACAGTTACAGGATCAATACTACTCTTAGGCAACCCATATGCTTTCAGTGTGGACAACTCGGACACTTAGCTCGCAATTTTAATTCAGTAGGGACCCGAAAACCATGTCAAATTTGTCTTCATAATAATCACATTACATGCGATTGTAAAAGCCGATGCATTCACTGCTCCCAAACAGGACATAGATCTGATAACTGCCTTTCAAAACCTTACTCCAATTTTCAATGTTTTCTTTGCAAGCAGAGAGGTCATACAAGTAGGTACTGCCTCGACCAACAAAGTCGTAATATTCAAAATTGCATTGAGTACAGGCAACCCTAACCCCTAATGGACATTGATGACCCTGCATTCTACTCAACCTTACCCACCATAACTAATGGCCCTCAGAATACTTTAGGGACCATAATGCTGACTACCCATCACCGTAGTCAGGAGGAATACATCCTCAACTTGGACATTCCAGATTGGTGCGCAATGTCACCACCCCCGACACCTAAGGTCAACAAAACTGTAAAACTGCCACCCACCATCCCCACAAACTACAAGATCCCCCAAAAACCAACCATCACTTCGCCCACCACCCCAGAGACACCCTCCAAAACCAGCCACAACCTCTTGTCCCTCCTACACGGCCTCACCCCCGAACCCTACAGATTTCGCCCCCAATAAACATTATTGCTGACCCCCATGAGTAAGCAAATCCAAACCCCATCCCATGACTCAACTTCTAAAATTTTGCAGACTGTTCAGATTGTAAACTGGCCACCCCTTCAGTTCAAAACCGCAAAACACCAACGATGGGCACACCAAACCAACCAGAGCAAAAAAAATACAATGCCCCGCCGCCTTCAATAAAAAATTATGTTAATCTTTGTTTTGTATTTTTTTCTGTATAATAATCCCCACATTGTGTAGCACCCAATTTCAGCTCTGTGGCACTTCATCGAGTGGTCACTCGATCAGCATACCAAAAATTGTATCATGCATGCCCCCTTCCACAGTAGACAAACCAGTATAGACATTCGGAAAAATCTATATCCCCTCCACTAAACCTCACATACGAGATGCATACAAATGCAGTGTTCGCAAACGGAAAACTTGTACTAATACAGGATTTCTTGGCTCAAAAGGTATTGTTTTCGACCAACCGAAATGCAAAATCTAACCCCGCATGTTTGTAAGGCAATTGTTATAGACAAAGAACACAATATTCAAAAATAATACGAAACCCAACCAGGATTTTGGTCAACAAACAACTCCCTAAGCATAGAATACACATGGTGTTGTACAGACCACTGTACGTCTGTAACTAACATCATCATAGACATAGGACAAATAGCATCTTGGAATGGAAAAATAATGACAGGTACATTAGGTGACCTGGGGTCATGCAAACTGACATCGGGCCATTGCGTAACAGCCAATGGGTCCATTATCTGGAATGAAACAGCATTCGAAAATCTATGCCCTTTCGAATACAAAAATACACATCCCATAAAACTGACGCAAACCCACATGATAATAGAAGAGCTACAAGGTGCATTCTCCGTTAAAAATACACTCTTTTCGAACCCCAACTGCCCAGAAATCCAAGACAGTGTCCTAACTGCACAAGGCATTGTTGTACAGTTAGATAAAAGCACCCCACATCGTAATGCCTTTTTAACCCCAAAAATCAAGGAAACCCATACTACACTATACAATTTTGATGATTTTGAACCCATAAACGCAAAACTAAACTATCTAGTGGACAAAATCCAGGAATTCGAGATCCAAAATTTCAAAAACGTCTGAAGTGAATTATGCAGACAGGCACAGCGTCACCTTGATCTAGTATGGCAAATTTTACGCCTCGATGCAACCCTTGGGGCGTGTGCATTCCTACAGCGAACTGACATAATAGCAGAATTCACAGGAGATGCCCTCACCGTCTGGCCCTGTAAGCAGGTAAATGCATCTAAAGTCTTTTACAACCATAAAATCAACGAAACATTACCTATTCTGGTAGGAACTGAACTCATGTTTTCGAATCCAGGAGGCAACGATTTGACCCCTTTCTCACAAACCATTGACTGCCATCACATGCATGTAGCCCTTTACAAACAGAATAATACATGAGTCAGCGAAACAGGATCCCCCCATGTCACAGATCTACCTTTAGAAATCATCTGGAACCAAAACTTCTCCCTCTTTCATTTTAACACACCCGCAATTTTTCATGACCAACTCGCAACAATATCAACAAATTTACTATTCTTAAAGCAATACATTTATGAAACTCACACCCTTGAAAATGTCGTTAAAAAACTCATCAATTATACTGCCCAAATGTCCCTTAACTTGGATACAGTTTACAATATGATATCAGGCAGTGGTCAAGCAATCAGCAATACCCTCTCCAGTGCTGGTCAAGGCATAGAACATGTAATAACTGGTACTACCCAAAGCCTCACAGACGGTTTAAATAATTTACTCAAGGGACCCTTGCGAATCATTATTAACCTCGCTGTTATCACTGTAGTCATTCCAGGCATCTTTTACTCTTTTCTCATTCTTCAAAAATATTTCCCTTCCCCAAAGCATCATGTTACTAATGAACATGCATACGAAATACCATCACACACCAAGCATTTGCATGATACCATTCCCCGGTCATTCGGCCATGCTCTCTTAGAATTAGCTAATCATTGTGGGGCCCAAACTCAGCAGAAATATGTCCTTGTCGATATTGACACCCTCAGAACTCCTGCAATCGAACTCATAAATCAAATCTACCAATCTGGATCAAATAAGTCACCCCAAAACGTTACACTCAAACACCACCTCAAAAATAAGACTTTTACGGTACATGTAAATGAAACAAACCCCTTCTATCGTCCAGAACTTCCCTCTGAAACCACCCCGACCCCCTCTCACCCTCCAAACCCTTGAATGAGGACATTCAACTTCGGAAGGAGGGAAATGTAACGTACATGCTAGCGCAGTACTGTAAATATATAGTGTACACTATGTGATAATTTTAATTAAATATTATTTCATTTCATAATTTATCATCTCAAGGGTGTCTGGGATTCACAACCAAACATTCCTGTAAAATTATGTGAAGTACTTTATTTTGATCCTTCCACACCCCAGTAGCCGCTATTGACCCAATTAAGACGTCCCCATTAATTTGCACAATGGCAGCTGGTCCCCTAGAATCTACACTAAAATGCACATTCCACGGCTACCGTAATTCCTCATAAAAATCGTAAACAACACCTGCACACAGTAAAAAGTAAAAGCCCCGCCGGACAGTAGTCTCAAGTGCAACCGTAGCGATGGTCCCACAAAACATGTGTATACATAAGAAATAGATACAGAAGCAGGCACAGAAGCACAAATGTGTGGCTAAGCCCACCGTAGGAAGCAAGCATAAGGAAAACATGAAAAGCATACAGTACTAGGAAAGTGTTGGAAGGCGTGACCAAATTAGCGAGAATAACAAAGCAAGAAGCAGCGATTGGTGGAAGAAGATGGACCGAAGCAAGACCTCCCGCGACGCCCAGGGAGTGGCCACTGAAGCATATTTAAAGAGATGCAAAGCATGATTCCATCAGAATTTGTGATTTTAGTTTTATTTGCAAGCACATTCCCCGTAAAAGTGAGATTTTTCAAAAGCAGTTAAACTGAGTTGTGTTATTTGCAAGCAATCGTTTTGTATTTTACATCGATGAGCAGGCAAGCGATCATCGAGTCTGCATTTAGTCGACTGCCATTATATTCATACCCCCCTCATCCTGATTGTCCATTGCACTGTTCTCCTTTGGATCAAGTAAAGTATCACTCAGAACTGGTCGTTACAATAGGTTTTTTATAGTGCTCAATGACGCTTTTTCAATCACAGACATAAGTTGAGGAAAACAAAATGACTATAATATGCCACTCGCTCACTATTTTTTAGCTGGAGTTGGAGGCTTATATTCGGATCAGTCCAGACTCACATGCTATTGGTTCAGTATTTCTCCGCATTTGAGTGAAGTCAATCATTAGCTTGCATATAATTTTCACCCAGAAAATTTTTTCTGTGGTTGATACAATGTTATGGGAATACAAAATGCATGAAGTTGCAGAATATACTTTTCCGCAGACATGAAAATTTTTTTATTGAGAAAGAATAAAAATACAATATTACAAAAGTCGATTTTTCAAACCTCAACTCTAGTTTTCAAAAATTCAGGTCAATCCTTATCTAGCTTGGCAAGCAAGTATATTCTTCTTTTTTCTGCCCCATCGGAGCATTTTCTAGTAAACTAGTGGATAGGCCATTGAGCTCTTTTTCGTATGTTTCTATTATTTTCTTTGAGCTGATTCCAAGACTCACTCTAATTTGAGAAGAAATTAGTGTGCTAATTAATGAGAACCATACGTACATCGTCAGTGAGCAGAACCTAGACGAAGTCTACGGAACGGAGCGTTTATCAAACTTTCTTATCTATTATTTTGCATGACATTTTTGCAGACATCTGCAAATTTTATTATACCTCAGTCATTTCGGAATGATCGACACAGCGATTGGAGTTCCAACAAACATAGCCTTTAGAGATCACGAAACAATTTCGATAATCATGATTGAAAAGAATGATCATCAATGAATCTTTATTTTGAAGGAAAATTTTATTGAATAGTCAACGAGCCTACCTCGCTGCATCATCATTGCAAAATAAATGGAGTACGGATGAGACGAATCCCAAGACACAAATCGTTAGATATTCTGACAATAAGCTTCTGATACAAGAAAGCAGGACTAGATTTTTTCTGCCGAAATCCTCTTTCTCTGCACAATCGGCTAATTCGACGAAAAAAGAACTTTAGAAAGCTTCTACGTGTTTTCATAAATATAAAGAATTAAGCAAATGTTAAGGATCTGTTCGAAAAAGGAAGAAATCAAAAATCTAGATTGCAAAGCGGCTTGATTCCGTTGTCCATGGCTGGCATCGACGCCAGAACGTAAATTTGACCGAGCTTATTGGCGTGCATTTGTCGGCAAAAGAATGCACATTTCGACGACATTTCACGAATTGCCTCTGCAAGAAAAGAATTCACTTTTACTGATATGCTGATATAAATTTCCTTTGCGTTTCTATTCAATTTTCGGATGGATATTCCGCTTCGGGAATCATTTGTCTAACGATAATTTTTTTTCGAGAGAATATGTTTCGAATTTCATAATTTTCATATATTCTTTTAATCATACTCGCATACTCTGCGTTTATTGGAATGCTTGTAAATAGTAGTCGAAAGCAAGTACTATTTTGTACTTTGAGGATTATCTGCTGGACTGTCTGTCCCATGAGAATAAAAAATTGTAAGCTTACTTAACAACCCATCAGTTTTCTGAGAAAAACGTCTATCAAGCTTAGTATAAACGATTTCGACGACGACGCTAATTTTTGTCATTTTCCGATTTAGAAGCATTTTATTAAAAAAAAAACAGACTAATTGAATTGACTTCACTCTACAGACGTCATACTTGTCGATTATCTTGAATCTTCACTCCACCCTCTACAGTCTGTTTATCCCGAAATGCTTCTAAATAATAAAACTGGAACGCAGAGGTACTACATATTTTCAGATTATCTACTAGACTATTGTACATGTCATTGTGCGAATTAAAAATCAACTTTTGAGTAAAAAAATTTATAGCAAAAACATTGTGTGAACGATTTTGACGATAGTACTAATTTTTTTACCGTTCTGCAATTTACGAGTGTTTTACGAAAACCTGACTATGTATATAGGTCAAAGGGTCTACCTTCTAATAAAGATTCAGCGATGTTGTACAAGATTAATTTTCCGCAAAGAAAAACCGGTTGTCCGAAAGGAATTTCGTCGATAGCCTCCAAGGTCGTCCCTGCGGCTCCAGCTCGAAGTCTGACGCTAACGCTCTTCGTCGATATCAAAATTGTCTGGCTTTTAGTAGAATTGGAAAATATGACTCCCACCTAAAAAAACGTCAGCTGCTTCAGCTCGTGGTTTCATGTGTAGAAAACTAAATGCCTGGCCATCATCTAAAACTGATTCCAAGAACTCTTTAGAAATAATCTAATGGGTTTTCTGGTCAAGATAGACAGAAAGCTAAAAATTTGGATCGATTTCAATTCCATTGATAGGCGTAACATCTCAGCCAGGATAATTGAGATACTCGGTGTCATAGAGATAAGATCGTTTTTATACAATTCAACCCACCATGTGGGATCAGGGATCGATTTTCGGGCCATAGCTCCCCATCTCCCTCCATTACACGCATAAGCTTCCGTTGTGCCAGTAATATGTACTACATCTTTCAAGAAAATGCATGGAATTAAGGATTCTGAGTTTGGATTCTAAGGATTAAGAAGATCAGCGACAGTGTTGATGTATGTTGTCGTCAGAAATGTGGTCAATGAACCATCTATTTTGATATTCTACTAACCTTGGGTACATTTGTTACATTTTCCATCAATAAATGGTAACTTATGAAGTTTAGTTTCAAGCTGGAAGCCAAAAAGCCGATGTGGAATGCAGCCTCGACGGCCTTTTCGACATTTTTCTGACTCGATGCTATAAACAGAAGAGAAAAGAAACTGGCGAAATAATAGCTACAGAAGGCACACATACCTTTAAAATTCTGAAGCAAAAGACGGTCATTTATCACAAACTTCGTCCGTTTTAAATTTTCATAAAACTACCAGCGCAAATTGAAGCCAAAAATTCTAAGGGAGGGTACCTTACAAGAATTTTCAAATATCCAAAACCATGTGAACTTTTCACACTGTCTTTGTCACAATATACCTAAGGAACCTGATGATCAACAAGTTCGACAAAAGTTCTTACTTATTTCACCTGTAATAACGACATCGACATTGACCACGTCATTGCAGTCTATTAAACTGGTCAATATCCGTGATCCATTTTTCACTGCCTCCAATATTTCCTTCATTTTGGGAATGAACGATACCGCCAAAAGTTGTCCGTTGACCTGAAAAATTCAATAATAGAAATCAAGCCCCATTGGGAATGCAACAGGAGAGTATATAAAGTCAGAAAACTAGAAGTTTTCTTTGATATTTCTTCATCATCTGAACTCACTAAAATTACTGTAAAAGAGGTACGATTCTGAAGAAATCATGAATTTCATCGAATAGATCAATCATCACTAGTCTATCGAACCGCGTCAAGAACGTCTGCCGAAAATGGCCCACCTGTAATTCGAAAAACTGAGATGTTGAACAAAAAAGCTAGTAATTCATAAAACCAGAAAACAAATATTATCACATAACTTCGTCATTTTCTGCTAAGTCACATTTAATACGAAACAGGAAGAAAAATTTACCAGAATATTCCTAATGTAAAGGCATGTGCAACTGATTTTGAAGCACTGCTTGGTTATCACATCTGACAAACACATACGATAGTCGAAATTTACCGCTCCCATTAATTGCTCTCCTTTATTGTAAGCCACGATTTGTTCGGCGATTTCTTGAGCTACTCTGTTTTGCGCTTCGACAGTGCTGGCGCCGATATGAGGCGTACAAACGACATTTTTGTGTTTCGTTAGGTCGTGGTATTTCGGAGGTTCCTAAGTTTTACATGATTGATCTACAGCAAGAAGTTGAAATTTTCATCCCAATAAAATATATAATTTACGTCAACGAAAACGTCGAGAGCAGCGCCAGCGCATCGACCGCTGTTCAGAGCGTCCAAAAGGTCGTTCTCGTTGACGATGCCGCCACGGGCGCAGTTTATGATGTAGATACCCTGTTTGCATTTGGAAAGCGCGTCTGCGTTTATAAGATCTGCAAAAAATCATAATTCGAGCCTACTTGCCTAATTAAACAGGCTTGCTTTACCATGAACAAGCAGATTGTTGTTGCAGAATATCTAACTTCCACAAACCTTTTCAAATAGTCTTTACGAATAGGACAACAACCACTAATTTTAGTTGATAGACGGTTTTCCATATAATCGTGTCCCATATCAATGAGTAAATTTTCACTTCAAAACAAGCTATGACCATAGCTCTTGGCGCAAATGCAGCAATTATTCCGCTATAATTGATCGTTTTAGCAGGACCTACGTACCATGTTTATATTGCTTCTTTATATGGAAAGCTGTATTTAGCATAACCTCATCCTCGAAAATTCTTTTGAACGCCTTGAGCGATCATCTTTCTTCGAACATGTTATGCTTTCAATGGTCAACATAACATTCAACATTCTCTGGTGGCAGTATTCATGTTCAGCTGACTATGATAAATTTTTATTTTCGTCAAATCGTAATTATTTTGAACCCGCATTCCCGATTCTCGATCACCGTTGTCACGAGAGTTGTCAACGAACATGGAACTCGACTACCTAATCCTAAGTGCATTATAAATCTCATTTTTAGCGTTTGAAGATTTTAGTGTGTAGTCTGTTTTTCTGAGAGTCTATAATGAAGGTAGAAAGGAAGTGGTGTTCCATATTTTCAGGATTTTCTGCTATCACATAGGACTCAAAATTTATAAGAATGTTCAAATAACGTTTAACTAGAGTGAGAATCAATTTTGATGACAGTACTGATTTTGGTAATTTTTCAATTTAGAACCATTTTAAAAAAAGATACTTTTTTATCTTGGTGTTTTCGAAATTTTTTCATCCTATCGAAAGTTTATGATTCGTACTTAACGAGATAAAAATATCAAAAATAAGTCAATTTCACCTAAATTTTAGTGAGTTAACAATATCAGTGTTGAGCATCAGTATTCACTTCAACTAGGTTTTTTTATCTATACCAAAAATGTTTGAACTCTTTTTAGGACCTTCACAGATGTCATTGATTGGGGAAACAGCCACTACGAATGTCCCAGAAATCTTCGGCCATATGGCTTAGCCACTGTTTGATCCCCAACAAGATTTGTCAATCACATGACTAGTCATATGGTAGTCATAGGATCGGAAAAATACTGAAAAATATAAAGAATTATCATTTTTAAAGAAAAATAATTAAAAATTCAATTTTCTCGCCACAAATATATTTTTTACTGTTTTTTAGATAAAAATTGCTATTTTTTGAACCGTTTTTCAGACCTTTTGGGTGAAAAATCAAATCTGTTTCCCTCATGGACTCCGTTAAAATGTTGGGCAATCGATAACCCTCCGCCCCCAAACAGTCGCTTGACCCCACTCAGACCTCGGTGCTCCGTTACATGTATGCATGGATCAATAACAGGCCTTCAGCAATGCTTTGGTAGCAACTCGGTTTCAGAGCAGTGAACTATAATGAACTCCTAACCTGCGGTTTCGGGGATAAGCGGCACGTGAACGGTTATATAGTCGGCCTGATTCCATATTCTGTCCAATGGCAACCATTCTACGCCGAATTTATTGCTCTCTTCTGCACTGATTATTGGATCGTAACCGACAGTCTAAAAATCCGATTACGAAGTTCGAAATTTTTGGATGTACGGATAACTGAATAAAATTTATTGTGGTCAACTGTCGTAGGAAAATCTTTTAGCGCGTTGGAACAATAATAAGCTTCAGTCAATTTTGGCTTTGGAGGAATAAGCTTCTGCTGTGATATTAGCAGACATTCCGACGGCGAGCTCCGCAGAAACCCGACATCATTCATTTTTAGAGTGACGTTTCAATAACCGAGAATACTTCCCAGACATTTTCATCAATTTTTATTTGTCTTACTGTATGTAACTCATAAAATGAATCTGAAAACCACACTACCTCTAGCACATTAATAGAAGACAGGAATGTATCAAGATGTGTCCAATTTCCTTACTTTCATTCCGAAAGCTTTCATGCGACAAGCAACTTCTCGGCCTATTCTACCCAGCCCTACGATGGCCAACGTTTTACCGTACACTTCGTTGCCCATGAAATTTTTTCTCTCCCATTTTCCTTCTTTCATGGAAGAATCGGCTTGCGGTACTCGTCTGGCCAAGCACATGATCATAGTACACGTGAGTTCGGCGGCGCTACGACTATTGCCCGTCGGAGTGCTTGAAAAAATGAAAAGAAAAAATAAATAGAGAAAAAATGTAAAGAAACGAGCCCAAAAGAGGACTGATCATTATGAAGGCAAATGCTAAAATTTGTGGAGTGGGCAAAAGGTCAGTGGATTTTATGCATTTCTGACCGTTTTGATGTCCCAGACTACCTTTTAGAATGCAATGATACAGTGCGTTACCGTATACCAGCAATATTCAAAACAAATATGGCCGTGCGAGGTCGCCAGATTCCTGTGTCTCCATCCAAATCAACAGCTCAAATAATGAGTGAAGGTTCAACTGCACTGAATATCTAGTCATTATGACAGATATCGAAAAAATCCGCAAAATTAGGGCCATTTACATACTTATACAAATACCGGTTACCGGTAAAATCAAAGATTAGAATAATTTTATATTAACATACGTCTTGTGACTTTGGAGCTCAATAATAGCAGAATTTTGTAAAACTTGAAAAAAATTGATGATTTTGCATTAGGTCATAATATTTTCAAATCAAACTCGGGTTTTCGGATACAATTAATACTGATTTTGCTGTGATTGATTTCACAAATTCAGTTAGTCTAACTGATAAAGTTCAGGATTATTCTGATCACTCTAAAGATTTTCTCAATATTCTCTTCTGTGTTTTCTGTTGTTTTTTTAAATAAAAAATGCTTGTAAATTGAAAAAAGAGAAACGTACTGAACAATGCCTTTTCTATGGTTTTTTTCAAAAACATTTTCAAACGTTAGTTGAGTATGTGTACAAATGTCCAGTTATGATTTAGCTGAAAGTTGTAATGAGAAATTTTCGTTCGAGATTCGTCATTTAGAAGAATTTCGAGAAAAAAAAACTATATCACATTTGTTGCTAAAAACGTCGTTTAGCTTTAAAATTCTGCTCTCATGCGCATAGCTTTTTAAGTTTATTTTGCGATCTCAGCATGAAAATTCTTGATATTGTAAAAGATCAGTATTACTTCATAACGAGGATTCCGGCCTTGGTAGCTGCGTTGAGGTCGATGTTGTCCACACCGGTACCGGCTCGACCGACTAGCTTCAGATTTTTACCAGCTCCTATCACATCTTTAGTTACTTTAGTGGCACTTCTAACAATCAATGCATCAAAATCCTGGAGAAGAAAACTTTCAAAATGTTTGAGTAAGAAGTACACATCTCGGCCGGGTTGGGTAGGGGTATCAGGCCTCGTAGGGGTGAGGGGATGAGTTGAAGATTTTTGGAAAATCCATTAATACCTTGGATATCTTTTACACATTTATTCAACCTTCAACCCATTTATGGTGGATAGGGTGGGAGTGGTTGAAGGAAACCAAAATTTTCGGTGGTGTCCCCCATACCCTATTTGTGGTAAGGAGCCATCTGGATAGCGGTGCTCTTTGCTAGTCTAAGTTTTTCGAAAATCACAATTATTTTCCTCGATGAAGTTCGATGGATATATATTACTCCAAAATCTGACATTAAGAATCGCATTACCGTTTTATCTGACGTCTGCAGATTACAGAAAGTAGTACGCATAATAGAAAATTTATCGATTACAATGTGATCAAACTTGCCTTTATCCGTTCGCACAACTGATTTTTATCCAATTTCGTATCAACTTGAACATGTACACCATTTGCTTTCAATAAATCGGCGCAAACTTTATCGATATCGTCAGAAATCAGGACGTTTTTAATCATGTCGTCGCCGGTTATTACCGCGAATCGATTTTCTTCGAAAGTACAGATGCCTAAAAATTGTCGATAACAAAAATGTTTATGAAGAAAAGTTTACCACCAAGACAAGTAAAATGATGAAAAGTTTGTTCACTGTTTCGTATGAAATAAAAACAAAAAAACTGCCATAGACTATGCGCTGGCAGTGACAGTGTAGAAAGACTGCTTGGTTGGCGAACTATATAACATTGTCGAAGGTCGGGGGTTGAAATAATCTGCATAATGGATGATGTCACAAACGAACAATAAAACAAAGAAAAGAATCCGAGCGAAAAAGATAAATGGAAAAAGAAAAGAAACAAATATAAAACGAAAGGAATCCTTTTTAAAAGGATTAAAGTTATTCAAAAAAATTTTCCAAAGGTGTATCGCCTCGAGACCTTGAAATTGTAGGCATTGTCATTGGTCGTTTTTTCCAGCTTTATATTATCGTGAAATGAATATTTTCATGAAATGGGCTGGTTAGAACTGTCAATGTGCCTTATTGAAACAGGCCCTAGTCGAACTCGAAAGCTTGTAATTCACAAGGTAGCGTTATTCTACCCCATCAACGCCCCCTACGGCCCATTTTTTTCTTAATGAGACTTCGAGTGCAAGAAGATGGTTGGAGTAGAGGGGAATAAGGACACAATCAGAAAAAAACGATCCGAAAAGGAATGAATTTCTGTATTTCAGAGAGGGTACCGACATTCTCGATATTCTAAGAAGTAAAGGAATAGAAAAGACTGTTGCATGTATTGAGGAAGCCAATAGAAGTTAACAAAATCGGTGTCAGTCGAATGATGACTGGTGGTCATTGTTGATCTGACCTGAAGTTCTGTACCTACACATAGTAAAGAGCGAATTTCTGATCAGCAGCCAGAGGAATTTGTAGCTTCGTGTTTGATAGACATATTGGTCAATTTTATGCATCCTTCAGGTCCATTTAGTTCATTTTCGTGGCCTGTAAAAAAGGTGTTACATTCCGGCACAACATTTATCATTCTACTCCAAAATCCGATTTTAAGTTCAAAGGAAAGGTGTTGCAATGGAGTAGGGACCCAATGATATGTTTTTGCTTTTTAAAATTTTTAAGACAGGCTTGGGAACCGATACCCATTTTAGACTTGGGATCATAGACAAAGAGCCAAGTTGAAGCTTGAGAACCTTGATTAAGAGGCAACTTTAAAAAACCTTCCAGAGGAAATCCCACTCAAGTGGCTATCCGACGTGATTTCCACCCGATGGGGTTGCCAGCTTCTGACACGCCACCACGGACCAATGCAAGGAGTTTTTTCTTAATAAATATTACATTGCAATTTTTCGATTTTAATAAGAGCGTCCGTTAGACATTATCAATAAAGTGAGAATTGGTGAAGGCACTCTGATGATGAAATTCCGAGAGGCACACATACGTCAAAGCAGAGCTATTGTTTTTATGCCTGGAGGTTGACATTGTTGCCTAACTTCAAGGTCGATTGTTTCTTCAGGTCTTACGAATTTTGTTCACGTTTCTTTCAGATGCAGAAGTGCCTTTTTAAACCAAATGGGGACCATGTATTTTTGCCATTTGCGTTTCAAAAGTTCATATACTTGTATATTTTGAATTTCGTCACAAATTCTAACCTATGTGGTGCATTGACAACTTATCAGCGAAATCCAAAATTTTCAGGCATGAAGTCACCTAGTGTGTATATTACAATGGTGGAGTATCACAAATTTCCACTTTACACGTCATAACTTATGGACAGCCTATAGTTAGTGCATGAATTATCAACTATTCGATTTTAAGTCCACTTTACACTATTTTTCGAAAAAAACTACGCAATGCAAAATTTTATAAATAGCATAGCTGAAATCAGAACAAAAAGGTGTTTCAGGCTACACACTTCCTAATTCCAATCTAAATATTCAGGGTAATAATGTGCCCCGAAAGTAGGCAGTTTATTTCAGTCCGGAAATTTATTTTTCAGTCATGGATATTTGGAAATAGTCAAGAACATGGATACTTTTGCGTTTCAAGTCCGTGAAAAGTCAAAGTGTAAGCATAATGTTTCTTTATTTTTTGGCCTCCATGTTGTGGAGAAATTCAAAATTTTTCTACAGTATAGTTTCCACTACGTGAAAATTGCGCGTCAAAAATAACCTACTCTTTTTGTTGTCTGCGCGTCTGGGCTAAGTAAGACGGCCACATACCGACTGCTTATTAGTTTGCATGAGCTTCTTTTTTTCGTTCCGGAATAAATAATTCGGAGCTCATTTTAAATTCAAAAGTTTGCGCTTTAAATTGTATTGCATTCTCTAGCGTTTGTCACTTTATCTCTTTTTCTGAAATTCTGGAAAATCTCATACTGTTACTAGTCTGCTCTTCCCCAAATGCTAGTTATTTTCGACATTTTCTTCAAAACCATATTTTGCAAGAAGTGAAAATTTATGAGCCTATTCAGCTTTGTCCATTTTTCAAATGAGCCTCCAGAAGAAAAAAGATGCTCATTCAAATAATAAACAATCTGAGTACGGGGTCGCCTCTTTCTTCAGATTAACTAGAAAGAAAATTTTGGATAACGACGCAGGTTATTCTTTTTCCGATGCCGACGTATTTCTTGGACTTTTTTTGTGTTTGGAGGATCATCTGAAAACGAGCAGAGTATAACTATGATTTTTGAGTAAAACATCCTACAGTAAAAGCTTTGTGTAAACTATAGTCTTTTTTCGAAATGAGCCTCGGCGCCCAGAAAGATGTTCATGCAAATAAAAAACAACCTGCGTATACGGACGCTTTTTTCTCGATTTGACCGTCAGTTAGGCAAACTGAGAAATTAAAATTTCGGCCTACGATGCAGGTTTACCGTCTGCGCACCAATTTATACGGATTATTTTGCTTTCTGAGGCTCATTTGAAAATGAATAGACTATAAACTGAGAGCGAGTTTTATTTTGTGTCATTTTTCGATTTAATAACATTTTATAAAAAACAGACTATACAAAGGACGATATAAATTTTGTCATGTCGAAACAGACGTCATCGCAGATAGGTAAGGTTCCAGTTGATCCCGTCCCTGGTCATTAGGAAAGGCGATAAAAGAGCCAACAATTATCGAAAATTCGGACAATCAGGACTTTGTGGCAAACTATTTCTATTGATGAAAATGCTACTCAATTAACTCAGCCAGATGACATTTACTGTAATCTCATGACTTGACATTTTTTGACGTTTTTCGTTTGATCGGGCGGCGTCGTCGTTCGTCTTTTATCTCATTCAATTTCGAGAGTCGACTCATCTGTTCAATCTGATTTTTATTCTGAATAGAAGCTGTTATTGTTTCAATAGGTTTTCGATTATCCAAGTGCGTAATATTTTTTCAGGAATGGCTGGTGCTGCCCAATTACAATTTCCGTCGGCGAACGCGTTCGGCGATGAGGAAAACACAATTAGACATTTGACAAATTTAAGTGAGAGCTAAGCAAGAATGAAGGGTCATTTATACTTGCCTTTTTTGGCGGAATGGAATGGAACGGAACCGACCGTCAACAGCTTCAAACGTTCAGCCTGAAAATCCCCTTTCGACCGGAGAGGGTAACTGCAATTTTCTAGAAAATGACCCACGGTAACCCTCAACTGAACCGAACGGAACGAAAATTTCCCTTTCGATCAGAAAAGCTGTGTCGATTTCTTTCCGTTCCGTTCCGCCGAAAAAGGCAAGTATAAATGACCCTTGAGCTTCTGATTATTTAGCAGTGCGTCACAACGGAATAGCCGGCTTGTGGAACGGGGTGGGCGGATGCGGACGGAAATTTATTTTTGAGTTGATGTATTTGGGAATCAAGCCAAAAACATGGATATTTTTGCATAGAGCCCATGGGCATACCTGTACTTGGGGGGGGGGGGGGGGTTGGGGGGAACCCCCCCCCCAACTTGGCCGACCCTGTACCCAAAATCATTCAACCCCCCCAGCACTGTTTTTTTTCCACGAACTTTTTTCCACAAATGTGGAAAGGGGTCAAATTTTTTTTCCACATGTGGAAAAAAATTTTTTTCGTCTTAAAATCCTCGTTTTTTGGCTTAAAAATGCTCACAGACGCTTTATCGCACTGTTTTGGAGCTTTTTCAAGCCTTCCGGTGTTTTTAGAAAAGTTAATTAATTAAAATTGGAGAAAAAATTGAAATCGACTTTAAAGCCTAATCTACAAGCATTGTTGAACAAATTTTCTAGCAAACTATCCAAGAGCATAATTGTCTTGAATTAGACAAGAAATCAATAGTCAAGTCCTCTATGATGACTAGTGAAAGCCCAAAAAAGAAGGTATTCTTTCCGGCGCGCAGCGCCGGAAAATTTTTTGGGTATATTGACATTCTGGGATGCTGGAAAATCAATTTTCCGAACATTTATTTCAAGAATTAGATTCCAATTTTGTGTTCAAGAGTCGTAATTTCTAGAATTTCACAGAGTATAAATTTCCGAAAGATATTTCCATGAAGCTTTTGAATTGATTTTAAGTTAGCAAAGAAATAATCGCATCATAAATCATAGAGACTTGACGCGTATTGATCTTTCTCAAAAGGAAAAAATGCGAATCTTCATTGAATATTATGATAAAATGTTGAAGATTACCAATTAAAACATGAGATACTACGTTTAAGATGATGAAAACTATTATAGATTAACTGATAAATGAAGGTAGACATGATAAAAGCCGCGCCTGAGCTATGTAATGAATGATGATGATTATTAAAGTTATAACCGGCGCGAAGCGCCGGAAAATTTTGAGATTTGAACCTCCTAAAATGCATCTTTTCAATATGAAAACTCCAAATTTTTCTTCCACATCTGTGGAAAGACCTCAAAAATTTTTTCCACATTCCAGATTTTTTTTCCACATTATAGTGCAAATGTGGAAAAAAAACAGTGCCCCCTAGTTTGGAAAGAATTAAAAAAATTTGCAAAAATGTGTATGTTTTTTGGCTTTTTTCGGGAAAAATTTCGACTTTTCTCTACCCCCCCCCCCAAAATTTCGGATTTACCCCCCCCCCCCCCCAACTGGTCGGAGGTCTTACAGGTATGCCCATGGGGGAGGTTCCCCCAACTTGGTCAAGCCTATACCCAACCCCTCCAAACTCGGAAAAATGTGGAAATAAGTATACCTTTTTTTGCCTTTTTTATGAAAATTTTTGAAATTTTTTCGACTTTTTTGTGGTTTTTCGACCCTCCCGCAAAATTTTGAAAATTTCCGGACTCCATCCCAAAAGTTTGGGTTTTTCCCACCCCCCCCCCCCTTAACTGGTCGGACCTCTTACAGGTATGATAGAACCTGTCCAAGTCAAAAGTGAAGGAGCATGATGTTTTTTCTATTTTTGGTCTCCACGTTGCTATCATACCTGTAAGACCTCCGACCAGCTGGGGGGGGGGGTCGAAAAAAGTCGAAATTTTTCCCAAAAAAAGGCCAAAAAACATACACTTTTTTGCAAATTTTTTTAATTTTTTCCAAACTGGGGGGCGGGGGGTTGGGTGATGTTGGGTACATGGTTGGCCGAGTTGGGGAGGGGTCCCCCTCAACCCCCCCCCCCAAGTACAGGTATGGTTGTTATGAAGAAATTCAGCGTTTTTGTACATTTGCTACGATCTACAGCGTCCCCACATACCTGTTATTGGAGGAGAGGTTGGGGGGAACCCCCACCTCAACTTGGTCGAACCCTATACCCAAATGTCAGAACCCCAACCCCCAACTTGGTCGATCCCATACCCAACCCCCCCCCCCCCCCCGAACCCGGAAAAAATGGGGAAAAGTGTGGCTTTTTTGGCCTTTGTGGAAATTTTCGAAGTTTTTCGACTTTTTTGGGAATTTTTCGACTCCCCTCCCCAAAATTTTGGAAATGTTGCGACCCCCACCTCAAAATTTTGAGTTTACCCTCCCCCCAACTGGTCGAACCTCTTACAGGTATGCGTCCCCATGATGTTTAATTATTCACGCTAAAGTCCATCGTCTTTACTTTTTGCCGCAAATCAGACACAAGCGATTAAAGCGCTCAAAATTGAACAAGTTTAATGTTTTTTCTTTACTGTGTGCAACGAAGTCGATGACGGATTCTACCCACCGTCTTTTCTTCAAATGGGGTATTTTGGAGAAAAAGAAGTGAGGAAAAAGTCTGTGGCATGGTCCTCATTGTGGAAAAAAATTTTAGAAGTTGAAGGCCAAAAGGGTGCGTTCTGTTGAACTCTAGAGTCTCAAAACCTAATGATTTTCCGGCTTTTTCAACAGTTTTTATTAATTGAATTACATCGTTCTTTTTTATCGTTAACAGTCTATATTCCGCCCCAAATGGAGATTTTTCATCAGTCCTCGCAATCATTCTCTCGCTTCGTTTAGAGTTTCCCAAACGTTTTGAACGCGAACTTTCTCATTGGAAAACAATGAAAACATAATCCCAACACCGTAAATTTAAGGCTTGTATTCAGCCATAATTGTTTCAAAGACTCATTTTCCAGCGTTTTAGAATAAAAAAATCCGAAAATAACTTCAATTCAATATGCCTAATCAGAATCACAGAAATGCCAGTAGTAACTTAATTCCCTGTAAATCTATCGTTATCTTTACACTGTTGTATAACACCGATTGTTTCGTTCTCTAACACAATATAACTGACTTTTTTCTGTTTTTTCATCCTTTTTTCGGGCTACTGACTTGGAAAACATCAGAATGTTCAGGTATGCATATAAAATGCACGAAAAAATTTTCCGTGGTTACATTATAAAGTTTTTAAAAATGTGGAAAATTTTTGGTTATGGTTTACATGTGGAAAAAATATTTGAGGGAAACACGGTGTTTTTACCCATCGAAGTATATTTCACGAGTAAAATTTAGAAATTTAGACACGTATCAGCTGTTTCCTAAATGTCTTGCGTTTCTTACGTTTCTTCCGTCAAAGCTGAATTTAGATCTCACAGTAGCAGTGTTTTTTTCTGCACCGGGCTTTCTGCTCAGTGCAGAAAAGTCAAAAAAAAAGTTTCTGCACTGCAGTTTTCTCCTGTTACCACGGTTTTTTCTCCGGGCCTTTTCCCCAAAGGGGGAAGGGGTCAAAGTTTGTTTCCATTTTTTCCCGAAGTCGTTTTTCGCTTAAAAATGCTCTTAGACACTTTATTTATGTATTTTTGAGATTTTTCAAACCTTTTGCCGTCTTTAGAGCCTTTAATTCCTTAAAACTGAGGAAACATTTGACCAGCAAACTATCCAAGAAACCAGCAAACCATCCAAGAGCATAATGACTTTGAATTCCATGAGAAATCGACCGTCAAGTCCTCTATGATGACAAGTGAGAGCCCAAAAAAGATATTGATCTTTCCGGTGCTAAGCGCCGGGAAATTTTTTTTGGGTATTGACATTCTGCGACGCTGGAAAATCAATTTTCAAACATTTATTTCGAGAATTAGATTCGAGTTTTGTGTTTAAGAGTCGTAATTTCGAGAATTTATATTTGAAAATTTTTAAAACCAGTAATTTATTCGCAAACCCTCATGAACGTGGCCGAAAAGGTATGAGTAAGAAGAATAGAAATTTCCGAAAACTACTTCCATGAAGCAACTACTCCTATTGATTTTACATTAAGAAAGGAATAATCGTTTTAAAAAGTTTACAGACTTGAAGAATTGATCTTAAAAAAATGTTTCAAGGAAAAAATGTGGATCTTCATTAAATATTGAGATGAAATATTGAAGATTACCAATTAAAACATGAGATAATACGTTTAAGATGGTGAAAACTATTAAAAATTAAATGATAAGTGAAGGTAGACATCTTAGAAGCTGCACCTTAGCTAGGAAATAAATAATAATGCTTATTAAGGTTATAACCCCGGAAAATTTTGAAATGACCTGTATCCGATGTGATCAAACACACGACTCAAAAAATTCTGTACCAGTGCAGAAATCAAAAAAAATTCTGCACGAAGCCTAAACAGTCTGCACTGTGCAGAAAAAACAGTGCACAGTAGACATGTGCTGAACTTGTTGCATACGTATCATTTGATTTGAAATTTCGTGATTTACCTTGCGATCCATTACATAACCGAATTTGTCCAATACTTCGAACGCAAATCGCTTGCGTCTGGTTCTTGGCGACGAAAGTATGGATGTTATTAAACTCGCCTTTTTCATTATGGCCTAGAAGTAGTTTAATATATTCAATTCAAACAATCGTTTTGTTTCAATATTCATTTCTTTATAGAATGACAATCAACTTGAAAAGTTTATGTCGATTAACTATCAGCTAGTTAAACAAATTCACTTTTTTGTCTAGTCCGCCTTCTTCGTGAGAAATTAATTGTATAAATGTCATTCATCATACAGCAAAATATCTTGTCTTGATGGTCTGTTTTTCTACGCGATATCTATTATTTTTAGTTCAGTTTTGCTTTAGTTAAAAAGCCCGTCGTCGCAAATGACGAAGAAATTATTAAACAGCAAGAAAATGCGATTGTCCAACTTGGCACATATTACGCTAATCAGAAAAAAGCCGATGGTGAGAGAATACTTTTCTTAGTATTCTTTTCGAAGTAAATCAGTTATTTTTCAAACATTTAGCGTTACGTAAGATGATTAAAGAGGATACGAGAGAATTTCTGATGAAAGCGGGAAAAGCTAAAGCGGCGAAAGTTGTTCGCTTATTAATGGACTTATACTTGAGTATTGAACCGACTGGAGCTATGGAAATTGACAAGAAAGATCAAGCCTTAAAAGTGTGTATGTGATCCACTTGTTCAGACGATTGACTGAATGTAAATTCGTGGAAATAAGGAGTTTGGAGTTAGAGTGATGAGTGCCATGACAGATAGTCGTTATTTACGAAATTTTGTTGTCAAATCACTCAAGTCTTCCTATGCTATTTTGATTGCCGTTTACAAGTATTATTGCATGGGCGAAAGATTGTTAGATGTTCCCTTAACTCTGTTATAAATTTTCGAATCTTTTCCAAAATATAATGCGAAACAGTTATTTCCTATTATTGGAATCGGAAAACTTCATTTTTAGGTTGCTCTCTGCCAAGAATGTATTCAATGGGCTTCTTCTGAAAAGCGCGTTTTTCTTCGACAAACTTTAGAAGCTCGATTAGTCCGATTATACAACGATATTGAACAATTTCAAGAATCCGTTGCGCTGAGTAATTGTTATATACTATTATTTCTGCTGAACATTTTAGCCAAAAGTTTTCCTTTTCTACATCTAAATTTATTGACAAGTTATTTTGAACCTGTCAAAATTTTAGGCAATAAGTTGGTCAAAGAACTCAAAAAACAAGATGATAAAGACTTAATAGTCGAAGTTCAATTGGAAGAAAGTAAAGCCCATTACAGAATGGGCAATTTGACGAAGGCTCGTGCGGCCTTGACATCCTCCAGGACGACAGCCAACGCAATTTATGTGCCGCCTAAAATGCAAGCTGCTTTGGATATGCAATCAGGTAAAGAGATATAATTCTACTTCAGTCGTTGAAAATTTAAAAGATCATCTATTACTCTTTAGTGACAGCATAGCAGAGGTCCACAAGGTCGAAAATTTAGGTAGGGGTAAAATCGTAAATTTTAAGGGTAGTACTTGAAACAGGGCCGTGCGCAGGATTTTTTCATGGGGGGGCGGACTAGATTTTTTCACTGAATAGCTCCAGAAAATGTTGATCTTACGTGGATATACTGTGTGCATCACCGTTTTTTTCCTCTAAGATTTTTTTCCACATGAGAACCGGACCCAAAATTTTTTTCCTCATTTTCCAAAAATTTTCCACATTTTTAAAAACGCTTATAATGTGGCTACGGATCCTTTTTTATGCATTTTAGGAGCATACCCAAGCATTTTGTTGTATTTGTAATCAGAAACCTGCAAAAATGAGGAAAAAATTGAGAAAATTCTGGTTATGTTAGTCAAAATGAGCTCATGAAGAATATGTTGGTGTTCTATAGAATGGTCCGGCGCCGAGCGCCGGAAAAATTTTTTGATTTTCACTTTCTAAAACGCTGGAAAATGAACTTTCATAACGTTGGGAAATAAATTAAAATCAGACTGATGAAGCGTAATTTGCCTCCCATTCCGGCGCGTAGCGCCGGAAAAATTTTCGGGTTTTTGTATTCTAAAACGCTGAAAAATAAATCTCTCCATCAGATAATTCGTGAACAAATGTTTTGAAATCGCGTTCTAGAGTAATGTCTTCAATTTCCACCTTCAATAAACGCAAAAGTTCAGATTACAAACGTTAAAAAATTCCAATCATCGAGAGAAAAAATTGAGAGACTTGATGAAAAATCTCTATTTTCGGCGATATAATTGACTGTAAACGATTAGAAAATGAAACGAGCTAACTTGAGTGATAGAAACTGTTGATCATTAATTAGTAAGTCGAAGTAGATATGCTAAGGGCCGCGCCTGATAGAATATAGTTATAATTATACCCATGACCGGCGCAAAGCGCCGGAAAATTTTGAGATTTTGACCTTTTAAAGTCCACCAAAACGCATGTTTTCGGTTTAGAGTTACTGCCTCAATGGGGGGGCGGCCGCCCCCCGCACCCCCCTTGCGCACGGCCATGACTTGAAATATGCCGTGACCTTTTTTTTTGCTCCCAACTTTTTGCCAAGGAGGGGGAGTTGTAGTACTCTAACCACATAGAACTTACATAAATGAATAATACCCCTACTTTATGCTTTTTACAGTCAAAAAACATTTACTAGTTCAACTCCATTTTCCAGCTCCCAATCATGCAACTTTAATGCACTAATTATACGTACAGAATAGTCACACTTTGGAGACTGTTGTGCCAACTGAATCGAGCACAACATACGTTTGGAAACATTGTTTCAACCAGCATCTTCAGCAGTATGGGCTTATCCCATCGCTGATTAGGCTTGGAACAGTGCTTCCAATTGAAAGTCCTGATGCTGAATGTGACTTTAGTATTATTAATCCCATTAGACTATGAACTACGAGTTTGAAACCAAGTACCACTCCTGATCCACGTCAACAGACCTCACATGTCTTAACTCATAGCAGGAAAGTATGCCACAGCTTGGGTAATCATATGCACACAGAAGACCCAACGCAGAAGCGGGGAAAAGGAAAGGAGAGCATGAAGAGGCAGAATTTTAAGAACATAATGTTTTTTTTCCCAAGGGGCGATTTTTTGATTAATCACATATACATAAGTCATTATTTCATCTCCCAATTATATTTATAATGATTTCCTACAAGTAGTATATATTAGTGTGCTGATATCCTTTCCAAAAAATCGCTATATGGCACAGAAGTTGCATACTTTCCCATTATCATTTGCTCAGTAAATGTGTCAAAAAGAGCAGTGAGTAATTCCTCAGAATCACACATTCTGCAATTTTTCTCGAATTAGTATAACTTACTGGGGAGAGGATGAAGTCTACCAAAATTTTTTGGTATAGTGAGCTGTTTTTATGGGGGTAGTAAATGGATTTTCAAATCTAAGACGGGGTAATACCCCCCCCCATACCACCCCCCATGGGGTGCTCTGCAGCATAGCTATCCGGATCTGCTCACCCGAATATCCAACCTACTTTTCTGGATACACTACTGTAGCCGCGATAGTGGTTTCCATGCATCTGAATCCGCTGTTGTCTAGACTTCAGATTTGGTCAGTGCATCAACATAAATTTAGCATTTTGCATTATTCCAGTTTCACAAAAATTTCAAACCAACAGTCGCCAAAACGAACAACTTTTAAATCCGAGATTATACTTGCGCCCGCCCAAGAAAAGAAGGCGCAGGTGCAACATCTCAGAAATAGAGTATCCAGAGCAAAAAAGTGCGCTTACTCTGGCGCCTGTGTATTTTCGTGCACTTGAAAGTAAAGCAGCACAGTAGCACCGATCAGTAAATAATGCCGCCATATTGTTGTTTTTATTTATTCGGTCAGTTTTCGTGGCGTGGCATCAAGGTGTGAAGGCAGGGTTTTTTGCACACAGCAACCAAATTTCGGGCTGTGTAACCAAGTTTTTCCGATCAAGTTGCACAGTGCCACCAAGAGCCGGTGCATTTAAGCAGGTCGATTTCTGTCGAGAAATTCATTTTTAGACGTTTTAAAATGGAAAATGTCAAAAATTTCTAGGGCTCCGCGACAAATTTAACTTGAATCATAATTCTTGGTATTATTCCTGTGCATGGTTAGAAAATGCCGTCCTACCTCATGCTTATATCTTTTAAACATCGACATATCGTGAGCGGTACGAAAAATCTATCAACGCATAACCTAGGATGACATTTTCCTACCGCGAATTATAAATCATTTGAAATCCAATGCGCACCCCTGAAAATTTTTAATGTTTTCCATTTTAAAATGCCTAAAAATGTATTGCCAGACAGGAAATTGAATAACTTAATCAAAAGGGCCGTCAAGCTATTGGTTGCACTGCGCAAATTGGTCGGAATAATTTGGTTGTGCAGCCTGAAAGTGCGTAAGTTGATAAATTTTTGAAAATTCGGAATTTTCACCAAGAACTCAAAACTGAGATGAAAAGTTTTCAAAGTGAGTAAGAAAAAAACATTATTTTTGTGTCTTATTGGATGTAAATTGAGCTCAAAATCTATATACATTTGCGATGATAAATTATGATATAAAGACATATATTTCGATAAAAAACGAAAATGATGTTAGTGTGCGGGCAGATTTGCGCCCGCCCAGCGATGAGCGCACATTTCAGGCCTAAGTATAATCTCGGGTTAACTGTATCATCCTTCAAACGATTCATTTTCGAATCGCGGTAGGACAAGGTATGATTTGGTGAATAATTGTCACACTGACGAGATTTTACTAACATATTCAAACCCAAAATATTCCTTTCCTTATAATTACAGTAAGTCAAAAAATAAACTTGTAATTATTTTCACTCGTATGTCCGATGCTTGCCGCGCGAAATCTAGCATAAATCATAGAAAAAAATATCCAGCGGGACAGGATCTTTGCAAAAACCGCGTCTACTGACGCACCGTTAGCTTACAGAATGGTAATTCTTTTCAATTCATCTTATGGGTACTTAAGTACATACATATAACTTAGCCCCGAGGTCTGGGGGGGGGGGTTGGGCCACTTTTTTTGGGTCGGGGGTCAATAATTCCCAAAGTTTTGGGGGGAGGGGCTCTGAAGGAAAAAAATTCGATTTTTTTAACGAAAAAAGTCCGAAAAACAGTTCAAAAATTGACATTTTTCCGATCAAAAGTATGGGGGTCCCTTGGGCTACCCTATGGCTAGCCATAGGATTGGAAAATCCTGGGGGGCGGTCGCCCAATGGCTAGCCATATGGTCGACGATTTCTGGGGGGGGGGTTGCCATCATACATGTAATTGGGAGGGGAAGTGCTATGGGAACCCTCCCCCCCCCCCCAGAAATCGTCGACCATATGGCTAGCCATTGGGCGACCGCCCCCCCCCCAGGATTTTCTAATCCTATGGCTAGCCATAGGGTAGCCCTAGGGACCCCCATACTTTTGGTCGGAAAAATGTCAATTTTTTGATGGAAAATGTCGATTTTTGAGCAAAAAATGGTAAAAAAACGTCCATTTTCTCGGCGCTTCGCGCAATAAATACACTTTTTTTATCATTTTTGAGACAAAAATTACTATTTTTTGAACTGTTTTTCGGAATTTTTTCGTTAAAAAAATCGAATTTTTTTCCTTCAGAGACCACTCCCCCAAAAATTTTGGGAATTACTGACCCCCGGCCCCAAAAAAGTGGACCAACCCCCCCCCCCCAGACCTCGGGGCTCCGTTACATGTATGGTTCATACTCGTAAGACCTCCGACCAGTTGGGAGGGGGGGGGGGGTAGAAAAAGGTCGAAATTTTTCCCAAAAAAAGCCAAAAAACATTCACTTTTTTGCAAATTTTTTTAATTTTTTCCAAACTGGTGGGGGGGGGTTGGATGTATTTGGGTACATGGTTGGCCAAGTTGGGGGCGCCAACCCCCCAAGTACAGGTATGGTATGGTTCCCATAGCACTTCCCCCCAATTACATGTATGCTTACGTATGAGTGGTAACGGCTCGTAGGTGAGAATCGTGATCGCCGGCGCGAAGCTGCTTGTCACCTACTAAAAAAGAAAATTATAAATCTTTATATTTCATTTCTTAAAGTACCATGCGTGTGAAACTATGAAACATCAAGATTACGGATTAAAATGGCATTGTGCATATCATTAAGAAAAGTGGTCCTACGAGTGTTAAGTTTCAAAATTTCCTCAGATTATCATATGATTTGGCTCTTTCTCACTAGTATCTTTCGATCATAAAAGTTTCCACTAAAAATCCCTAAATCAAGATTTGCGCACTATGGCATCCCAATTTTGATTTCCAGACAGAATGATGTTCTAGTTACGTAAAACTGCATGAATATCGGATTTTGAGGGGCACTTATCCTTTAAAAATGCGTTTGACGGTCTGCTATCAGAAAGTGTCTCTTTAAGCTTTTCCTGAATATAATATTTTTGTTGTATATTAAGTAAAATAACATTGGTTAATATTATACAGGTATCCTCAACGCAGCCGACGAGAAAGATTTCAAGACGGCCTACTCATATTTCTACGAAGCTTTTGAAGGTTACGACTCAATTGGAAGTCCCGAAGCATTAAGAGCCCTTAAATATATGCTCCTTTGCAAAATTATGTTAAATTCGTAAGTCACTTCACATCTACTGAGCCATTAAATCGAAAGTCTTTCGAAAGAATACCAACGTTCTGTTCTGTCCTGCAAAATTTTTCATGTGTGATCAACATTTCTATATTTCGTTCAATCTTTTTATTAACTGACTGAGCAAATGATAGAGAATCTTTATTGCGTTTTATGTTCATGTTGACTCATACCAACTTTTTTTTCTAGTCCCGATGAAGTTACCGCGCTCATTACGGGAAAAATTGGCCTCAAATACGTTGGTAAAGACGTTGAAGCGTTAAAAGTTGTCGCGGCTGCCGCTAAAAAGCGCTCACTAGCAGATTTTACGGAAGTAAGCTTTTCTTTAATACGTTGTACGCTTATAAGTGCATGTATTTTCGAATTCTATTTGCAGGCCTTTGCCATAACTTATAAAAACGAACTACAAAAGGATCTAGTAATCAAGTCTCACTTCAACACCTTATACGAGAATATGTTGGAAAAAAATCTTTGCCGCGTCGTTCAACCATACTCACGGGTACAAATTGATCACACCGCAAAATCCATAAATTTACCTAAGGTTTGCCAAAGAATTTGCACCTATTTGTATGCAGCCTTTTTCATGAATGTATTCATTTACAGCATTCGGTTGAAAAGAAATTATCGCAAATGATTTTGGATAAAAAAATCAATGGTGAGTACAAATATAGACTTCGTAGTAAAGCACTTAGAAATGCCTCAAAAGTAATTCTCGCAACATTTCAAACATCAAGGTTTTGGAATCGTCTGTTTGAACTCAAATATAAGCATAGCCAATAATTTGATAACCAGATTCATTGCTGGCCTAGCATTTTGGCAGTATTCAAAATTTGTTTCGTACCTTGAATGTTATCATCGTATTATTTATCGAATGTGACTCAAAAATCGTTATTCTTACATCAAATTTTTTTCTTTGTTTGAAGTTGGCTGGTCCTTTAGTTTATTTTGTCTCAAACATGGAAACCTACTCAAACAATGATTGCAAAATTGTCCTGTTTTCTGATTTTCAGTTCGATCGTTATTGCCTTATAATAATATGTTCAGGTATCTTGGACCAGAAGGACGGTATGCTCATTATCTATGACGATGTCCCTGTTGATAAAACGTACGACTTGGCAGTTGATACCGTTCACGAACTAGGAAACGTAGTGGAAGGGTTATTTCAAAAAATGAAGAAGTTAAACTAGTGAGACGCATTTGAATTATGCTATGAAATGAATATACATGCGTTTCGCCACTACGTATTCTACAAATCGTTTCTCCCGTTCCTTTCAGATACCAATAAAGTTGATGGAAATAAATTTCAATTCACTGAAAACTAAATTCATCGTGTTCGTTTTCTATTTGTTATCTCGTTCGTCATCATTTTTTCTGAAAAAATGTACAGTGATTTCGCATCTTCGGAATAAAGTTGCTTAAATTTTTGACTTGTTTTGATTCAACGAGTTTTTCGAGCCAAAAATGTTTGTTTAATATTCAAATTAGGCCAGGTTTTAAATTGAGTTGGATGATTTTTCATTATGGTGATTGAAGGCTTTTTTCGGAGTCGTAACGATGGTTCAGTATGAGTTATTGTAGGGTAGTTGAGAAAATATTGGTGCTATCAGCATATTGTTGACGGCATGATTTTCGTTGTTTCATAACGATTAAGCGGGGCAGCTTTATATTGGAGTGAATACAAGCCACTAAAGATTCTTGGAATGTCAGTGCTCATTATATGAATATTCTCAATGGGATAAGTTCATTATCATGTTCACGAATTTTACATATGCAAGGTGTTTTATTATGATTGACCCTACCCTTGCAGCTAAACGGGTCGACGCCACAAAAAGTTTCAATTTATACAGAATTAGACTCTGCATGAAACAACTAACATCTAGTACTCTTTATATACAATTTTTACACAGTAGGAAAAATAAGATCCATCGTAAAATCTTATTATATTGTGTTTCTCGAAAATGGGTTTTGATTCTGAATCTACTCGTCTTATTGACCGAATTCAGGCTTTTGCATATTATCAAGCTAAGTTAGCTGATATCATATACATTTCCAGCAATTGGGTTGCACAAAAGTTTAGATTTCGCATTACGATGAGTAATGCGAAATTGGAAAAATTAACCAGCTGACTGTTTTTGTTTCCAAATTGCGGCCGAAACGAAAGTTTGCTTGAACCTCGTTCTAACCGAATTAGAATTTGACACGGTACTGTTTCAAAACTCTTTGTGTTCGATTCCAGAACGTTTTCAACAAGCTAGGAATTATCGAATGGTGGTGAAGCAGATTAACTATTGTCTGAAATTATCCGTTAGCTCTTCAAGCCCAGAATTGAAGTCTCTACAAGGTGGTATATAGCAGTTCTGTGTAGCGTTCACCCACATTGCTACAGGAGTAGGGTCAGTCATTATGAAATACCCTGTAGTTGGCTGCCTGCAAAAACTTCGATTTTTTCCTCATTCATTCGCCTTGGAAACAGATGATGAACGTATATCATACTGGCCAACTTTTTTTCTTTCCTTGGCGAACTTCAACTGCAGTAAAAAAGTAAGCTCGTATAGTCGGATAGCCAAAGAAGTTTCATATTCTATCTAGTCTAGAAAGACAGAGAGTAAAGGCTTTTCGGATTTTTTGGCTGCAGATGAACGTCGTTCAATCAATCATCAGCTGATGAGGAATGTTTCTAAAAATATCGAAGTTGTGGAACTGTAATTTGACCAAATGAAATTCAATCATCGTTGAAAACATGGGACTACGCTTTCTTTGCAGACTATAATGCATATTATGGGGCATTGAACATTGACCGAAGTTCTAAAAATAGCAACGACGGCTTTTATGCTCGGAAATTCTATTCTTTTGTGCTACATTCCGGATAGAGATTGTTCACAGTTGCGACGATGATGAACGTGCCACATAGGTTGCCGATGGAAAAAAGCTGATTTCACAACCATGTCTACAATTACCGCCGTTCGTTTCAAACCTTCAGAGATTTTTACTATTCATTCGTCGAGATAGAAAAAAGGTAAATTTTTATTTGTGAAATGAAAATGGTCATTAATTTTTCATTTCGATTGAAATTTAGATATTTCAGCAGCTACACTTTTCAGAGAAATTGTTTCTGGGATAAGGCATAGTGTCTGATACTTGCTTATTGATATTTATGAAGTGTGATATTTCGTTCGGGTCATATCATTGGTGTCTGAAAAATTTGTTATGACTTATTGTCGGAACCTGTATATATTATTCCATACTCGTGTTCTAAAAGTGAACTTTTGTAAAAACTTTATATGAAATCTTTTACGACGAATGAGGACTGAGCCGTCTTTGCTTCCATCATACATGCACGTGGGACAGTTACCCTCAGCAGATCTTGCTTGACTCTCTGCAGATTTGACTTCCCCAACAAGAATTGGGAAGATGAAGGGCAATGATCAAGGGATGAGAAGAGGAAGTCATCCAGGGATGATATTGTAATTTAACAATTTTTCCCGACGAAGCATGAATATACTTGGTTCCAAAAAAGAAACAGCTTAAAAATGCTGATCTAGCAAATATAGCTTTACATGTTTGACATATAAACCGGAGAATATGTTGTTTTTGCAATAGTTCTTTCATCATAAAGAAATTCGAGCCCACTCACCATGCTAACCATACGGTACATTGCTCGATCACGTGTGGAACACTGTTTTACCAACAATAGAATTCGTTTTATTTTCAAATGATTCATATTTTTTAAAAGAGTGTCAGGTGCCGACGGAAAGCATGCACGTAATTTCGGACGTTCCCTAAAAATTCCGCCCATAAATTGCGGTCATATATCTAGCATAGAGATAATGACCATAAAAGCTAATCACAAAAAATGTTGAATTTTTTAAAGCTTTTTGCTGTTATTAATAGAATTTTTGAGACATTTTTGACCTATTTTCGACATAATAGCTATTTTTTGAAACATTTTTCTGATTTTCGAGACCCAAGTTCCTCCTTTCTTTTTTTTAAACAACTCCCTCTCTAAATTTTTTGCGGCTCCGTCCGTTGGAAACGTCGCTGATCCCCCAGAACTCCCTACTTCCGTTACATATATGACGCAGAGAGAATGTATATTTTGCTTCCTTTTGACGTAGAATTCCAAACTATGTAAATTTGGTCAAAATTATTGTTACTCACTCTACACTCTCTCTACAAATTAAGTCTTGTCAGACTTCGGCAATTTACTGACAGTCGACGTTTTCGATCAGCTAGATAGTAAACAGCACAAAAATTTAATTCTGGGCTGAAAAGGGGCAACCAAAATTCAAAAAATCAGGCAACCAGCCAAGGAATTGAATTCTTCAACTACCAGGAACTTATGTCATTACCCAGAACTGAACTCCCCATATAATCAAATGAGAATGCCTGATACCATTGATGCATACAGTTTGGCAGGAGGGAAATTCGTGGCACGTACGACCTTCGGAGGACGTTCAAAAATGGTCGTAACACAGCCCAACATAAACTTTTGAATGTCTCAAAAATTTTAACAGTCCACGTTTTTGGATGATCGAATTTTCCCACTGGAGAATTTTTGCCATTTATCTTTTTTGTAAGTTGTCTTTACTTAATCGACTCTACCTACCTACTTTGTTCGATGCTTCTCTGTACCCTGAGTTCTGATTGACCCGAATTTTTTTACTACTTACTTAGTTTTAAGAATTGGATGAATGGTCATAATTAGGTGAACCCACTTGGTTGGTTTGCGCTTACTATTCAGACATTTTTATATGATCATTCTGGATCAAGTTCCCGATGGAGAGCCTCAGCTTGAGGACTTTTTGCATGAGAAACAGTTATGACAGATTGGGATTGTTGCATCAGAAACCAAACCACATTGCTTAAATTATAATGGTGTCCACCAGAATGTGGCAAATTATGGTTTCTCATGGTAATTAGCATTTTATCGACGTTCCATCCTGTTCTGTGGTCTATACAGTCTGTTACATACGTATTTCACGTGGGTATTACTCTTAATTATGCTGTAATTTTCTTGGGGTGGATTTTACTTATGCTCCACTGGAGTGTGACGTCTATAGGCCAGTTTTTTTCTCTTGTAAAACTTCTTTTGTGCCTTGGCCCTTGGAAATGATGATTAATTAACCTCGAATACGTATCTGTTAGGTATGTTTAATGTCAACGAAAAGCCGATTAACAAACTTATTCGTAGCTCCATGAGATTACGAGAAAATATTGTGTTCCTAGTTTGTTCGGATTACTTGCTGATTGGGCCATTTTCTCATCGTCTGTTAAGTAAACAGTCTCCTGAAATTGCGTCTCGAAAAATGGGTCTTCGTGTGTCTAGAAAATTTTCTTGATGAGTGAAAGTTAGTTTGATACTTGACGTTTTTCCCATGAATTATAGCCATTCCTTGTTAGTTGTTTTGAATTTTAGGAGTTAAAAGTATAATTTTTCGTGACTTAGCAATATGTGTGTGAGGATAACTTCAGTATTATTTTACAATTCACAATGGGTGGTGAAAGCTTATCTCTAAAATGCTACGTTGAAATACGATTTCAGCTTCATTCTTTAGCTTTACTTTATACGATTGGATGTTAATCAGTGGCACACCAGCTACATCAGAAATACGAGCAGGAGCAGTTTGAGAATCGATTGGTGTGTTTTCATTGATTGTGTAGCGGGTGGCCAACTGTGCCGTCTGGCCGACCGTAACGGCTGGCCGTCTGTAGCACATGGCCGACTGTACCGGATGGCCGAATTCAATTTGAAATATTTTATATGTAAGTCGAACCTTATGCAAAACGTTTTCGCACGAAATGTGAATAAAATGTTGCTAAATATAGGTTTCAATGCACAAGATATCATCAAAAAATGCAAGAGCGACACAAAAATATGCTAACTATCTACAGAAATATGCCCTTCATAATTTTTTAATTCATTATAAAAGCCTATATTGATTGATTCTATCGACTTTTTTTAATATTTTTGTAACAAAAAAACTATGAATAAAATATGTTAGAACTTGGCAAAAAATAGAATTTTCAAGAAAGATAGAACAACAACAACAACAACAACGAAATTTCGTCTAAACTTAAGTAAATTATCTGACGGTCGTACTCTGGAATGTCTCTGGCTCATTACTTTATTCACATTAGCTTAGCACAATTGTTGCATTCATAATACACGGTTTGCAAACCATCAAATCCTCGTTTAGTTTTATTCTTTTTGAAAAGCCAAAAATGATTGGATCTTGTGCGACTTTCGCACTTGAGCAATATCGAATTTCTATGAACTGTCACCTGATATTCTGCAGCCCTAAAATCATTTTCACTAATTTTTTAAACAAATATACTCAACAAAGTGAACGGATACGAGGAAAAAATTTTTTTACAAAATGAAAAACTTTTGAATTCAAATAGGTATCCTTGTGTGCTTTTACTTAATTAGCATATTTTTGCGTTGCTCCTGCATTTTTTGATGATATCTCGTACATTGAAACCTATATTTAGCAAAATTTTATTCACATTTCGTGCAAAAACATTTTACATAAGGTTCGACTTATACATATAAACTATTTCAAATTGAATTCGACCACCCGGTGCAGTCGGCCAGCCGCTACAGTCGGCCAGACGGCACAGTCGGCCACCCGCTCTACAACGTTTTCATTGAGGAAGTTCGATAGTTATTAGGTGGAATATGAAAAATCGAGCATGTTTCGCTCAAGGAACGCAAGAATTTATTTGCATTCTTTGAATTTCTTAGTTGATGTATCTTGACCGACTGCAAAACTCCTCATTTGAGTTGATTTCTAAATACTAGGCCCTGTAACGTACTTATATGGATATGGAAACGCAAGGCTGCAAAACTCTTTCGTTAACCCCGCTGTAGAAAACAGAAAATTCGTCTCTGTACTGTTTAAAATTTGGAGACAAAATTTTTGAAGAATTTTAAGTTGTGATGTCTCGTTGTCGACATTTTCGCCACCGCTTTGGCGCCTCTGCAGGTACCGTTGCCAATGCCTTGTTCATGGTATCTTAAACATATGATGAACAATTTCAAAAACTAATTTTTGACACATCACGTCACTGGAGTGCTTATGCTGAATCAAAATATGATCATTTTCGTAAGTGGTGAAAATCAAATTAGGGAAATCTAGTCAATTATAGCTAAAAATTTAGCCGCAATGTTGGAGTCTTCCAGAGCTACAGCTAGAAAACTTTGTTTCAGAATGATTTGTTTTTGAAAAACCGAATTGCTATTACATCTGTAGAAATATAGATTGTTGTGACTGAACTTGGTGTCCGTGTTAACTTGGCGTCCGTCCTAACTTTTAGACTTATGTTGGCGTCCATTTTATGTCCTAAATTGGCGTCCGTCTTGGCGTATTCTATGTTCTGGGTCAAAATTGACTTATGTGCTGGATCAAATTCACTTTTTATTGACAACTGAAAAGTACACATTTACGATTAATACACATATATGATATCGTTACGGTTGTAGAAGTTTTTCAATATGCGTAAATTTTACTCACATTGTTCTATACGTAGAAAAAGTTTTCCACTGAAGAAAGCACATAGTTTCAATAAGAAACATCGCATTCTGGCGTGCAAAGTCGTACGTTCCCAGAATATCGAAAACTGAATAAATTATCTACGTTTTCAAAATTTAACAAACTTCACGTGAAAATGTCCATTTGAATTTGAGTTTTTGAAAACGTAACAAATTTAATGACAAAGAACAAATAATAAGTAAATTCGAAGATCAAAAAGATGAAAAAATGGAATACTCAATTTAACTTTGATTTTATAATGCATTGAACGCCAAGTTGGGAATGGACGTCAAGTTACAACAGACGCCGAATGAGGATCTTTTTCTTCAACACGAGAGCTATGTTGAGACGGACACCACGTTAGGATGGACGCCAGGTTGAAATTTCTATATTTAATCTTCAATATAGCATTGGATGCCAAGTTAGGACGGGTATGGCCCATAAGCGCGAACGGCCCATTGGCGCGAAAGGGCCCATAAGCGCGAAAGGCCCATAAGAGCGAAAACCCAGAAGGGTTCATAAGCGCGAAAACTTTATTTCTACCCTATCATATTAAAACTGCCTGTGAAAAAGGCGTATAATATGCTAATGAAGCCCCGTCCTTTTGAGTTAGAAATAGAAACTAAAAAATATAACTAAGAGCTTCAGCAAAACAACAATACATTCAAAAATTTCACTCTATGGTTCAGTTTCGATAGATCAGTGATATAAATCATGGATTTTGGTATCTGTATCACAGGTATCTACGCCATGTTCGGCATCTTGTAAAAAGTCACGGGCGGTTATGACCGATAATTGAATGAAAACGACTTTTGTTAATTTTTTAGGGTAAATAAAATCTTAAACGTTAGCACAGATTAAATCGGAGACTGCAGAGTTTAAACATTAGCATACAATAACAGGATTTTTTAGCATTGTGCGAAAGGGAGAAATTTTAAAAAAAGTTCGAGAAGAAAGTTGAAGATATCACAAAATGATGGTTAAAAATCAAAATCGTCATTTTATCTCCTCATTGTCTTCATCACTTTTGCTTAGTGAACGATTGTGGCTCGAATCTGAATCGTCTTCGGTTCTAACCTCTTGAACACTACTTTAATAATTCGAAAACAGCTGTTTTGGCATATCATAAGTTTACACAAATTAGTAATAGTGAGAAAGAACTAGTTGAAGCGCAGTTCCAGATACAATAGAAACATTAAATTTTATCCCAACAGAGCATGACTAGTGATTCCTAAAAGTTTTACTTTGAAACTAACCCCTGAACTTGTCGGTTTACTAACCAAGTGCGTAGTAAGAATGAGCTAATTTAATTAGAACCAGATGACTGCCTTATTCCTTTTTAAGTTACCAACATCAAGCATCATTTAATGAGTTGATTATACAATAGAAGCAGTTTATCAGAATTAACAAGCCTAAAAATTAGTTTGACACAAACAAAGTAACATTTTTCAACCGTGCTATCTGTACTAATGAAATATTTCTTCATTAGCACGAATGCTAATGGGACTCTTGCTAAAACACACTGTACCTTAAGTTCCTTCAAATTAGATAGGACAAATTTTTCGCGCTTGTGAGCCTTTCGCGCTTATGAGTCTTTCACAGCAGAAAAGATAGGACACGCTAGAGCATATGCTGTTTTCGCGCTTATGAGCCGTTCGCTCTTACGGGCTCATTCGCTGTTATGGGCCGTTTGCGCTTATGAACCCCAACCGTTAGGACGGACGCCAAGTTGGGACTGGCGCCCAAGTGGAATAGAACAGAAATGATAAGCACAGAGCTCTTGCTAAACTGGTCAGAAAATTTCCATGTGCCCAATCAACTGGACAAGTCAGTAGTAGTTAGTAGTGTTTGTTTTGATTCCGAAATAAAAATTGATTAAGGCTCAAGTTGACATATGAGAAGACAAATTTCCAGCTGGTTGTCAGCTTTTTACTTTAAAAATTGAGTTCGTTTTACTTGCATTGTTATTTGCGTGCATGATATACCTTTGGATTGCTGATTTCCATCAAAAATTCACTTTCATAGTGTACATCATAGTATTTCACACTGTTTGCAAGGGTGGTTAAATCACCGGTGCCAAAACGACTGGCTAAATGACTAAATAGACAGGAACTTGAGGTTCACTTCAGTATTTTTCTTCTAATTAAAATCTTCGTGAAACTAGTACCGTATCTTTTTTTAGCCACATTGATTATGAATTTAACCACGGCCCGTCAAAGATTGGCCCAAAGGGCCCTACGCCAACTAGACGGCGGTTCTCCTCTCACTCCGGTTTTCCATCGGCACCAAGTCACTTCAACAACCAGGATAGCTTCAATATTGGGCTTAGACAAGGATTCATCGAGTTCGCCGAACGCCGTCTGTTCTTCTTCCAACTACGACGAGAACAGTTCCTCGCCCGTAGCCATTGTACAAAAACACGGTTTTACTATCGAAAAAGTTGAATCTTCAGAAAATATATCAGATAGTGCGTGCCTTAAAGCCGAGATCTGGATGGGTTTGAAATCTAAAATACCTGCATGAAATATAAAATTCATTTGGTGTTCCGTATATTCTTTCGAGCTTTTCAAACAATATTGTATGCATTTAAAATGAAACATCGAAAGATCATAAAAAATTGTAAAACACTATGCCTCAACTCATTTCATATAGTGTTTCTAAGTTTTTGAAACGCTAAGGTGTGATCACGTAGCGCGTGTCAATTCCTGTCGTATATGAAATCAGAGTCGTTCCAGGTGCTAGGATGCCAAAAGTTAGAGCAGTGATTTTCAGAGTGAGTGATAAAGTCCAGCATGCTTCTTGTCGAGAACTTCAGACATTCCTTTGAAACGGTCAAATACGTGACGTTTACTATTTTGTTTCAAGAGATTAATTGAATTATTCTTATGAGAATCTTTTTACAATATTATTCAACGCTAATATTGAAAATTTGATGACGGAATTCTTGTCGAAGCATTGATAATAAATGATGTCATTTTTCAGTATTTAAAGAGCCAGACGAATTACGAACTTTGAGCGTTATCGTCGCCGAAGGCGACCATTGTTTATTCGTCAATAGAGACTATATGTCTTCGTGGAGTCAACAATTCGAAGAATTTCACAAAAGTAAAGATAAATCTGCCGCAACCGAACGATCGTTCATTCTAAGCAAAGTTTCGAGGCAAGAATTTCATTTTCCGGGCGACGAATCACAACTGATCTTGCTTTTGAATGCCGTCTGGCCGGTCAACAGACGTTTGTCCATTGAACATATGGTGGTAAGCAGAAGTAACTGAATAAAAATATATCTCGGTTTTATTAGAAAGTATTCAATTGTTTTTTGCCTAATTGTGATGAAGCGAATAGTGGCATTTTTGCAGAAATTCATTTTAATGATCGTCAAACTGTTTTCAGACAGAATAGAAAAAAATTTGTTGAATCTTAGAAAATCCAAGTAAAGTATTTTTCAGGATATTTTGAAATTATGTAATCAGTGGGTTACTTACGAAGCTTTATCCAACGTGGCAGCCTATTACTTACACAGTAATTTACAAATCGGATGCCCCGAAAAATTGAAATTAGCCTCACAATGCGGTGATATGTTGCTTTTGTACGGCACCTTGAAATATCAATGCAACCGCGACACTATTTTCGACATAATCAAACAGAGCCCCGAAGAATTTCAACAAATTAACAAAGGGCCTTTCACGTCGGTGACCTTGGCCAAATTACTAGAACACGCCGCTGGCGAAAACGACGAGGAATATAGAGCTAATTTAGGTACGTATTTAATAAAAAACATCAGACATCGCCATGAAAATTTGTATGATAAAATGAAAATGTCGTGTTGAGAGGCAACCAGCACCATTACTTTTTTTGACCGTCAGGCTGATTTGATTATTAATGAACATTATTTTTAGGACGAAAGTAACTTTTAATTTCGACATTTTTACCCTAAGTACGCCTGTTGAATTTTCTCTTGTGAAATAATCCCACAGTGGCCATAAAACGTGGCGATTATTGTAGATCTTTGGTGAAATTCAGAACTATTCTTGGAAAATTTAATGGAACAACGAAATGTGAATCAAAAACTTTCAGGATAGTCAATATTGACATTACGACCATTTGGTTCTGAACGATTTCAAGTTATCTGTATCCTATATATATGAAGGAGGAGGGAAAAAAACGGTCATATTCGCCTTCTGAAATAGTATAGTTGGCTTTATAGTAGGGGCGATCATATTTATAAAACATAATGTAGCCAGTTAAATTGTTTGCAAAAACAATTTTTTCCGGTTTCATTATCTTCTCTTAAAAAAATTTTTTGAGTCTCAGTTGTATTACACTACATTTGTCAGTTTTGGAATCAGACTTTTTCAACAATCCTTAGGAAATTGATAAATAAGATGGTGTTATATATTACACTAAAAATTGTTCCATTCTTGTCTCATGAAATGTGTTCGAAAAAATTGATTCAGGATTTTAATTTCATTTAGAATCGAAATGTTCGGACTGGTCGTAGTAAAATTTAAATTTTATTCTATCGTTTTTCAGTTTTTCGGCGACCATTTCGTTTTTCAGTTGAAATTAAAATATTGTGTTCACAGATGTTCACTTGGATCGAGAATTGACGCTGTTTAAACGACGCTTGGCCGAAATGTACGACTTTTCAAAGCCGGACGATTTTCGAAGAACGGAGCTAGTTTACGATAATCAATCATTTTTTATCAACAAATACTATTTGGCAATATGGTCGCCGGTTTTTTATCGCATGTTTTTTGGCGATTTTCGTGATCGTTGCCAAGAGCGATTATATTTGACTAGCTTGCCGCCGTCTCCATCGGCAACGATAACACCCGATTCGAAAGATAACGCCGCTGAACCGTGGCGAGCGTTCAATCTATTTCTGTCGTTACTTTTTCCGTCCACTGCGTGCGCAGCGTTGAAAATGTTGCCTCACGATTACGCGAGAGATTTTAAAAAGAACAAGTGGTTGGACGAGCTATTTTCGACAATCTTTTGTGGTAAATCTGTGCGATAAATTTATGTTCCATCCTTAATTTTGGTTGGAAAATAATTTTCATACTATTCTATAATCTATTTTTATAGGTTATTCTTTCTTCCGTTGTATCTTCGTTTATATTTTCACTGATTTTCCTATGGTTTCACGCTTTTTCACTTTATTTTCACAAATTTCACTCTTTGTATGAGTTGGACTATTTTCAAAAGGAATGGTAATGCGTCATATTTTTCGATACATGTTCTGACATTTTCTTGTTCTAATATTTTCCATACTTATTCCTCTTTTTTATTTCGTCTGTTATTTTTTATTTCGTCCCTTCAATTTTTTGTCGATTGTTTCCTAATACGTAAGTCATTTGGTCCTTTTTAGTTCAACAACTTCTGTTCTCAGTTTTGAAATACTCGTTTTTTTTGTTTCTATCCCGATCTATACGGGTTTCCGCTCTTTAATTGTAGGTTTTAAATTACTTTTGATCTTTAATTTTCTTCCATTATTCTGTCTACCTTTGAAAGTTCCTTTTGTTTCGCTCTCTATATGTTTTAATTTGCTTGTTTATCTTTTATTTTTATCGACTTGTTCCGTTTTCATTTTCATATGTTTCCTTTTTACTATTATACTCTCATTTTCATTTCCTCACTTTCGTTTCTTCGTTATTCCTACCTATTAACTACTCTTGTTTTACAGACGACCCGGATCTTTTATTGTCGGTTTTCAAATTGGCGCATAAATATCAAATTACTCATCTAATAGACGTCTGCCTTTTGTTTATCGAAACAAAATCGGATATTAGTTTGGCGGACAAAATTTTAATGGCCGACGCCTATCACTTACCGACGCTAATGGCATTATGTGTCTCGAAAATGTCGTCACCGCGAGCCGTCAAGCGTATGGTCGTCGAAAACGAACATTTTCTTGCTAATTTGAGCTGCAAAGCGCACCAGATTTTATTGGATAGGTTGTTAGCTTTAGTCTAGTTTTTAAAAAGTGGCTTGTAAATTTTTATGTTCATAAGTGTACTCCATTGATGAGTTCAGACACGGAACGGCTCCAAAATGTGAGGTGGGAGTAATCGGGCCTTAGGTGGGGGTCAACGATATTAAAATTTTGCGCTACGACAGAACAATAGATATCTCAGGGGAAGGGCACATTTTGGGGGACCTGTGGAGTGAGTATCCAGACCTTTGGTGATGTGTATCCCCACTCCATCCATGAGATACACGGCAGAGATGTAGTAATGGATGGGATATGTTCACTAACTTTTTTTTCGAGGTGGTATAACTTTAAAATGAAACTTTACTTAAAAGCTGAGCATATGGTTTTGACAATTTTGATTACTTTGATTAATAGTATAACTTTCTGTACGCGTAAGAATCTAGCGATTTGTGTCTGTTAATGTCTGATAGGGGATGGGTCGAAGTAAACGAATTTTTGTGACGTCAGCAAGACACCTGAACAGCATTTTTCTCTTGCATGCGTCATTCACAGTTTATTAATGTTCTCAGTCGTAGTATTTCGGTCACAAAACAACTGTTTTTACCGTGAAATAGCTATTACGTGCTTTTTCGAACTGCCATCTGTATTGTTGCTTATTGTAGATCTTTTCTTGTATGATAATTATATATGAAGGGGATTATAGTCTATTTATTTGTAAATGGCAAATCCAGCGAGGCGATTTTCTATTTAAATTCTATTTGAAATTTAATTTAAAAAATAGTAAGCTTATTACTGTAATGAGTGAAAAAACTATTGTCAATTAGCGAAGAATAGACCGACCGGTAATTTTATCCAGTAACCTAGTCAAAAACACTCAAGTGTCGGTAACAATTCTACCTAAATTAAAAATGGACAAGCAATCTCGTTTCTTCGATTTTAGCCGACTTGTCACAAAGAAATTTATATTTTTTATTTATACAGTATAAAGTTGGTCAGTTTTTAAAAATTGTGCTTCAGATTGAACTCACCTCTTGTCGCTGCTTCTGCCATTTTAAGGTAAATGGATTTCAACTACGTTGTAGGTTACATACTCGGTTTATTGTTTGTCGTAGTAATTCTAGTAAAACCTGCGGGTTCTATAAATTTTCTTCGCAGACATCAAGAAAGTCTTCAAATTTGAACACGAGTGAAATATGAAGACGAAAATAAGAATGGAATTAGGGCAAGAATCATCACTGTTTTCAATAGGTCCTTCCAAGCCAAAATTACCCGTAACTTGTCTTCCAAGCCATGAAAGCCAATATTTACTGAACTTTTTTTCCATCCGCGAGCAAAATTGTACTCCATTTATTTTGAAACGATGGATGTGTCACATTAAGTAGATTTGGAGCCATGTCACATTAAACGACTTTGTGGCCGATCACATTGATGGGAAAACCCATGCCATATCTATAGAAAAATATGACCATGTCACTGTGAGTGACATGCTGTGACCCCGTTGGGTGGCTTTGTTTGGGTATCTACTTCGGGAACCTAACCCAGCTAGTTCTGGCTATAGGAGGGCCTATAGGGTACCATGGTGCTGTCCTTGGGTTCTGCTGTAGAGTAATGGACAACGCCGCCAGGTCAGGGTTGGCAATCCCTGATTCCATTCAGTGAGAATGAAGGACAAGGCCATTTGTGAAATGGCCTAATTTAGGAGACCCGATTATAAACCTAAGTCCCCTTTTTGGCCCTAACCCATGAGGTATGAGGGCTCCTCTAACTGAGGGGAATCTCAAGGCAAAACCGACTTGGGAAAGGGTTCCCCAAAATACACCCTCAACAACAATAATCCCCTGAGAAGACTTACCTAGTCCTTTTCTCAACTACAATTCAGTGCAGGGCGACTGGTTCACTGGTCCTGGACAACAGGAAGGGGGGATGATAGCGATCCAGTTAGGTTCGGCACTGGGTGTACTGTAAATGGGTCCGCGGGTGACGCAGGCGATCCAGGGGTGGAGTGGCAGGAGGTACTAGGTGGGAGGGGCGACCTATATACTCCTATATAGGATTCGGGCAGGAGACACAGTAGACACAAGAGCGTATGCAAATTTATTGATGCAGGAATGAGGTGGTGAATGCAATGTAATATAAAATAATATTCAAATTTGGCAACGGACGCGGAAAGCTAAAAACGCAAAGGAGAACTTCGATAGCCCAAAAATGAGTACAAAACTAACGAAACAGGCCCTTTAAAGAGCCTCATAAACCTACAGTATGCCCTGGGCGGAGCTAACAACGCCCAAGCTAACTTCTGCAGCAGAAATTGCTGCAGAAGATGCCTATGGTCACATAGACATTTTCCAGTTGGAATACGTTAAGCATTGGGGTGAGTTTCACTCTCCATGCTAAACATATGAATGTCTTTTAATGAGAATTTCCAAACTAGTCATTTTGCGTTGCAAAACGTTGCTAGTTTTTACTGATAAGAGGTGCATGTAATGCTCCAATTATAGCGATGAGCTCAGAGAGCTTATCTCTGGCGGAAATTCTAACTAACGGGTTACATACTGTAGTCTACGTGGGGAACGGAAATAATGAAACGTAAGGGAAAACAAAACAGAAACAAAACACAAAAATGCACACAAGAACGCATGTAAATCATAATGAACAAAACGAAAAATAAGAGTAAGTAACTATTAAACAAAAAGTGGCAAAAAACAAAGTATCGACATGATGTAAATCACGTGACATTGGGCAAAATTGATCAGCAGGTGACAGATGCATCAGTCGGAGTTTTGGCATACCGCAGATCAGGAAATGTTAGAAAAAATTATCAAGGTGATCTGGCACTATGAAAAAAAATTTCTTGCGTGTATCAAAAATCTACTGCATAAATCGTTTCCGTAAATAAATACAGAGTGAGCACTTTTCAATTAAAATTCAGCTCTTATGGTGCAGGTTGCCTTGTATGCTCAAGCATACCTGTACTTGGGGGGGGGACCCCCCCCCAAATACAGGTATGTTTAAGCCTTTTCAAGCCTCCTGGTGTTTTTAGACCCGTTAATTCATTAAAATTGAGGAAAAAATTGAAATTTTCGAGTTCAAAATTTAATGTACAAGCATTGGAACAAATTTTCAAGCAAACTATCCAAAAGCATAATGACTTTGAGAATTACATGAGAAATCGATGGTTAAGTTCTCTATGATGACAAGTGAGAACCCAAAATGAATGTTAATCTTTCCGGCGCGAAGCGCCGGAAAAATTTTTTGGGTATTGATATTTGTCGTGCGTGAGAAATTGAAGAGAGATGACGGAACGCAAAGCTGTGTAGCTCGACGATTTATCGCGCGTTTAGAAGAGACGTACGGAACGTAGAAGAGTGTGCAGAACGCTGTAGACGAAACACTCGGAGTGTTTTACGAAATCAACGCAACGATCGTCGAACGCAGGAGATTGACGGGCTCGTAGAGAGCGCTGTGTCAATTTTATCCAGGGATCTTCGCTCAGGTCGCCAAAGGTTTTCGGATGCCGAAACTCGCGCCGTATATTCTTAACCGCTTAGGAGTTTCACTCGCTCACTCAAACTATTTTCCAAATAGTTTGACTCAACTTAGAACAGACTTTTCACACAATTTACTAATGTACAAAGCCGCCACACACTTTTCAGACAAAACCAAAAAACACAACCGTTCGGCTACAGTACAACGCAAACTAATGAAAGAACACTTTCATAATTTCTTCACATTGTAGCCACGCCTCTTCGGTGGTCTCGTCACGATCTTTCCAAATCAAACTTGCCGATCTTTTTCGCAAACGACACGAGCTTTACAAATACGTCAAATTGCTCCACAACACTCCTCCCCCTTTCGATCTAAATCGCCTCAAGCGATTTCGACGTGTCCTGGTGAATTTGCGTATTGATCGAATGAGAGCGTTTAGCTCGTTTTGGGCAAGTATCTTTCAACGATTTGTCCGTTTCTCTACTCTGCGGCTCATACTACACAAACAAAGAAAATTTAAACGATGTTATCACAAAATTGTTACAGCACAAAGTGATGAGCAAATGAAAACTAGTATTTAGCACTGAGAATTTAAAATTTTTAGAGATTTCAAAGAAAAGATTCTAGTGGAAAAAGAATAAACTAGTGAAAGGAAATGAGATGCGTTAGCATCGTGATACTTATCCCTTTTGACTCATTTCGGCGGAAATCCGCGACCTTTAGGCAAAACTTTGACCGGAGTTTTGCCCGCTTTCAGAATACCCGGCTGGGGCATCTGTATCGATTGGCTCGTGGTCGGTGCTCGCGGGGCCAAAGCTCGCTGCGCGGCTCCAAGTGAGGTTCGCACTCCAACCATCGACGGTTGAGTTGTCGCTGTCGTTGCCATAGTGATGATCGGAGCCGGTGTCATTTGGTACTTTGGCGGTACGGCCACTTTTGCCATGGCTTGGGCGTCTCTCTTTTTCTTTTCTTCGGCTCGCTTGTCCATTTCGATTTGATATTCGCGATGTATATCTCGAATGATACTCTTTCTTTCTTCCGTTGCCGGATAGTTCGGGGCTCGCGTGTCGGTGAGACATTGCAAGATGTAGCGTAGAGCCATCGAATACGAGTTATCGGTAGTTTTGTAATCGTAGGCTTGCCTGGCGTGGAAGAGGAACAGCGTGAGCTGTGTTATCACGATTGCGTTTTCGGCGCCGTAGTACTTATAGTAATCGCACATCCAACTTAGAAGAACTGCAGTGAGTTCTTCTGTGCAATGCGGATCTCGTCGCAAATATCGCGCTTGAAAATAGTCAGGAAAGTCCTGCGCTATCTGTTGCGAAGCCGCGGTGGCTTGACGTAGAATTACGGGATCAAAATCCAAATGAGCACGATTGAAGTAATTAATGATAATTACATCATCGGTCGTTCTCGGTTGGATTTGGGCCGTAATAGGTGCTGTAGGTACGCTAGGGTACCGTTCTTCCGGCGGTGTACGCTGTCTACCGTGTCGTCGATGCGCAACTTTGTATTCTCGAACGGTTCTTTGCGACTTTTGTTGTTCGCTAGCCGCTTCCGCTTGCTGCGACGTTGTTGGTTCCTCGATCATTGGTTCGGAGCCAGCCGTCGGAGGCTGTTGGCTCTCTAACTGTTCTTTTTTCAATTGATCGCGTTTTAAGGCGCTAGCCCATTCGATTCTTTTTTGTCGATCCTTTGATTCGCTAGGATGTTCTTGTCTATAATCGCGGTCTCGGTGAAATTTTCTAGGACGTTCATTCGACGCGTATTCACCATGCCGATATTTTCGACTGTCATAATCGTCGCTTTCTTTGCGAGCAGTAGACCGCGAGGGTCGTTCTTGTGATCGTGATTCGGTTTGTTTTCGTTCTCTACTACGAGTATCTTCTCGTGATTCGCGGCGTTTTTTGGATGGGGGCACGTAATTAGGATCTTCTGGGTGCGTGTCCAGATAATCCTGTATTGTGCGCAGCTGTTTATCGATGGCGTTTCGTCTGCGAAACAGTGAAAACTGATACGCTCTAACGTTGCGAATAGGTACGCCGTGTTCATCGCACAATCGGTTGTCTTTCACCTCCAAAACTGGAGTGGCGGTTTCGGTACTTATCGGGGTAGAGGTGTCTTCCTCGTTTTTCTTCGGTATCCGATATCGCGTAGGTATGATTTTTGGAGGTACCATTTTCGATTCATCTTCTTCTTCCTCTTCCATACGCGAAACATCGTACATCGATGAGGTTTTTACCAACGCGGCTACCTCTTGAATGTTTCGTTTCTTTATTTCCTCCGATTCCAATTCGAATGTACTGCTCGACAAGTTTTTGGATAGCGGAGTGAACGAGGACGTTGTTTTGGTTGTCGTTACAGGTGCAGTAGTATCAGCTGTGGATACGTCTTCTTCTTCGCTTTCGAGTTGTATGACGTCGGATTCGGATGGTAGTTCTGTTTTTACCGCGAACGAATCTTCGGCGGTTTGTTTGAGCAACGAATCGACGGCCATTGCCGTTTCCGCATCGAATTCGGTTTCCGCGGTGGATTGTGTAGGAGCCTGTGTAGGCGTTTTTGTGGGACTTTCTCCCGACAATATGGCGGTCGGTATTACGGGCAAGTTCGAACTCATTGTTAGAGTGTGACTCGGCGGAAAGCAAATGAGTTGCTCGCATTTTCTCGACATTAAAATCGGCGAATTGTAAGAAAAGTAGTAATAGGGGTTTTCCCTATACTTCTTTTTCGTTACGAGATCTGTTTCGTTGGAGACTGGAAAACAGTCGTTTTTGAATATGATCTGTCGCATAAAATATCGGTTCGCGTATATCGGTTTTTTACTATCGACGCAACTCTTTTCGTTATAGGGCAGGCGACTAGTCCATTCCATTAGTTCGAATTCGAACGTGCCGTCTCGTTTCACCCAATTTTGCTCGCAAATAAGATCTATGTCGATACTGTCACTACTCATTTTTGAGTATGGCTCGCAATTCCATTTCGGAATGTGGGGAGCAGACGTGAGCGACTAGCGGCATAGTTCCGCGAACAGCATTCATCCATTGATGATGGTTCGGAACTGAGTAGAGTGGCCTTAGAGCCGGCTTTTCGGCGATCTGATGGTCGCATTTTATTTCGTAGATAGGCCACGTTTCTGGAGGGCCGTAGGTAGTGAACGGATCGTTTACGGTTAATTCGAAGTTTATTTGTTTCGCGTCATCACTTGTCACCATGTTTTGGTCTATTTCGGAAAGAAATAGCAAAGACATAGGTGCGCCGACTGCGTGATGGATGCTAACTACGTCATTAGAGCGTAAAGCTCGCTCAATTACTTTCGCGCATTCAGCAGCGTCGTCATACGGTTCAATCTTTCCATCGTCGGTCAACGAAGACGTGTTGTTTTTGCTACCTTTTATCGTCGGTAGTTTTGTCGGATGCATTTTCAATCCGAGCGGTTTAGTGGAGTGCTCCACGTTTACGTGATTATACGTACAGTATCGCAGGTTCGGAACGTTATAGTCGTAGTATACGATTCGATTTAACGCCAGAATTTCGTCGCGCATGATCGCATGCAGCATACTCTTCGAGAGCGTCGGATCTACGACTCCGAAAGCGCCTTTTTCATCGCCTTCGCGATCGATGTTGGCGTTATCATACAAGTTTTGCGCAGCGATGTGTATGTATTCGGGCGGCAAGAAATCATGCGGAAAGATTTGAATGCTGTCGTAGACGCTGTCTACGAAGCCGTAGCGCCCGTACGCCAAAAACATTAGTATCGGATAGTACGCATCTAGAATCGAATACGTCAAAACTTGATCGTCGGGTTTGCCTGCTTGGGCGATGCGATCGTTCGCTTGCGGAAAATACAATGTGTAGCGTTCTACGTCTAGCGCGAACGCGTCGGCGACGATTCCTTTCAATTTTTTGTTTTCGGGGCACAAACCGATCAGACGAGCTCTCTCCCACTTTTCGGGTGAGCGTTCGATATTTTCTAGTATTATCTGGACATCGACCAGTATACTAGGCGCGAGCACGTTAGAGTGCGTTTTTCGAGCATCGGATGAGTAAAATTCTCGTCCGTGCATGTCTTTGAGACATTTCCAATCGTCGGCTTGATCGAATCCGATTACGATCGTTTTAGGAGCCGATACGAACTCGTAGAAAGCCGTCCAGTCCTCGGGTGTCGCTGCTAAGGCGTCGAACATTATAGTGTATCCAGTGGGAAAACCCAGCTGGACGAACCGAGCGACGTGGGTCGCGTTCTGGTTCACTATATTCATCTTCGTTTTCTTGTGTATGTACAGTTGAGTAGTCGAGATCTTTTCGACGTCGAATCCGACTAGCACATGGCCGCGGAAGTTCGGTTTTGCGTATGCCGATAGGGCGCCTTTTAATTGTCCGCTCTCAACGTATTGAGGGTCGCGTAGCACGTTGAGCGGTCTCGCATATACCGTCTCGAACCAACGTTCGAATTCCGTGATTCGGATCATTCTTTTGATATTGTATTCTAAAAAATATCATAAAATTTCGATTAATTTCTGTGAGATGTAGTTTCGCATGGAAACGTCACTCATTCGAATTGCGGCGTGCAAATCTTCTAGCGAAGTTACCGCGACTCCCATTTTCTTATCGACGGATCGATATTTTACTCTTCCCAGGGGAAGTGAAACCCAGAGTTTCTTTTTAGAGACTTTAGTCTATATGGCAGTGCAGAACTTACCATCAGCAAAGAAAAATCTGTCGTCTTGACGGTATTGCTTTTTCTGATACGCCACGTATCGGTCTTGATTGTTGAAAGCTTTTCGAAATATCGGCGGCGGATTTATAAGCGACGTTGATATCGCCGATTCTTGCGACGTCGTCGCCTCCGATTCACTAGTCATCGCTTTTATCTTTCAACTTTGTTCTTGAAGAATTTCAAATTCGATGCGACCGTTCTCTATCGTTTCAATTTTGCGAAATGAAAATTTAAGCCAAACTATCTTGCTATAAAAATGAAGGTGTAAAGTGGAAAGTTGTTAAACCACGAATTTTAATTTTCATGCACATGGCGAAAAGTGTAAAGTTCAGATTGGGTGGGACCAGAGGAAGATTTTCCTACAGCGCGCGCTTTCAATTCAATGTCTCTTCTGCGCAACTACTTATGGAAGGTCAATTTATTCGAAATGGACGTGAATAAGTACAAAATCACATAATAATATCACACGCATTCCTTTCATTCATTCCACATAGAATCTGTATGAGCGCGTTTTGCGCGTTTTTAAATGTTCGAAAATGTGTACTCATCGCTTTGCTCCAAATTATTAAATAGTTAGACTTTATTTATCAAAATTAAAAATTAGTGTTAGTTGAAATATATCAAAAATATTAATTTTAATGTTTACAAATTTTTGGAGGACCGTTGTCTTCCATTTCTAAGATTGCCGATGCCGTGCGAGGCATGTATGGCTTTACGCGAGAAAGTGAGACTTTCTGAGATTGTCCGGGACAATCTAAACTATCGATAGTTATGACGTTTTTCGAAATTTCGGAGTTTTCGACCACTACGAAGGGTCCGATATAGTCTTTGTCGATTTTAGTTGCTTTTTTGTTGTTAAGCAACAGTATGAGATCGTTTAGATCGTATTTTTGGTCTTTCGCTTTCTTATCGAAGTATCGTTTATGCGATTCGGACGCGTTTTTTAAGTTTTCGGAAACTTCGTTATATAGCGTTAGTTGTGCTTGCGTGAAGATATACTGATACGCATCATAGTTTAGCGGTAACGTTAGACTTTTCGCGCAGTCGAAATCTATAGCGATTCTGGGTTCGTACCCTCACAAAAGTCGAAACGGTGAAAAGTGAGTAGCTGTGTGAGGGACAGCGTTATAGGCGAAAGTCGCGAAAGGTAGATACCGTTCCCAATTGTCGGGATCTTCAGCGGTGAATTTTTTGAGTTGCGAAATCAACGTTTGATTGAATCTTTCTACCATTCCATTACATTGCGGGTGATACGCAGTGGTATTGATTTTCTGAACTTTTAGGAGTTTCGCGATGTCTTTCATCAAGTTTGAAGTGAATCCTGAACCCTGATCTGATAGAAGATGTTTCGGGCTGCCATGAACTAAAACTACATTGTTTACGAAACTTTCCACTATAGTTGCAGCTTTTTGATCCGGAATCAAATGAGCGCTTACCCATTTAGTGAAGTAGTCTTGAAATACGATGACGTATGATCTTTTCTCACCCAAAGGGGATATGTTTACTATGTCCGTTGCGACGATTTCAAATGGATATTTTGGGTGTATCGGCATCAACGGAGGAGGTTTCGGCAACTGAGAAGTCGTTTGTTGACATGTTTTACACGTTTTGATCCACTTTATTATCGATTCTTCCATTTTCGGCCACCAGAAATGCTGACGAATCATTGCTGTAGTGCGTCTATGACCTTGATGGCTCAAAATCTTCGCGCCGTGAAATTGATACAAAACACTTTCAATCAAAGTAGTCGGAACTACTATCGCGGAAGCTGTGTTAGCTTGTTTTGACGTTCGGTACACTATTTCGTTTTCGGTATGGAAAGCAGATGAAATTGTAGAGATTTGGTTTTGTTCTAGAACTTTTATCAACTTCGCGATGTACGGATCTTTTCTTTGAGCTTCTTTGATTTCTTCCGGCGTTTCTATAGTTATTAGCCGTTTCTCAGGCTGTTGAAAGTCTTCTTCGAACTTCGGCACTTTATTTCTTTCTTCTTTTTGCGTCATTGACCTTGTTATGGCTGCAGCGACAGTCTTTTTTGCTTCGCGAAACGTCGGTCTGAATATTTCATTTCTTACTTCTTCGCTAGTCTTTGGCTTTACTTTAGCGCGAGGTTCATTTCGTGATAGAAAATCAGCACAAGCATTTTCTTTGCCTTTTACATATTCAACACGATATTCGTAGTCTTGTAGCTTTATTGCGAAGTTTTGAAGACGTGAGTTTCGATGTTTTTCTTCTTTGATCCATTGCAAAGGTTTATGGTCAGTTCTGACCGTTACTTTTTGACCATAGACATAGTGTCTGTACCACCGGAAAGCTTCTACGATTGCGAGACATTCGCGCTCAGTCGTACTGTAGCGGGTTTCTACGTCAGACAGAACTCTACTATTATACGCGATGACCCATTGATCATTTTCATTTTCTTGATACAAAATCGCACCGATAGCAGTTGTGCTAGCATCAGTTTGGATGATGAATTTCGATTTTTCGTCGTTATAGACAGGATATCGCAAAAAAGGAGTTGAGGTTAGAGATGTTTTAATCTCGTTAAACGCTGTACGATGTTCTTCGCTTATTTCGTATTTCGCATTTTTTCGTAGAAGTTGATAAAGAGGTCGCGAAAGAGTGGCAAGATTCGGTATGAATCGTCTACACCATTGGACTAGGCCCAAAAAACTTTGAAGATCTTTTACCGTTTTTGGCATTTCATAGTTTACGATCGCAGAGACCTTTTCGGGATCAGGCGAGATTCCATTTTCGCTTAGCAAGTGACCAAGAAACTTTACTTGTTTCGGCACGAAATCGCATTTATCTGGTCTTAGCGTTAGATTCGCATCACGGAGAGCATCAAAGATCAGTTGGATATGTGCTAGATGATCGTTATAGGTTTGCGAAAAGACTATAATGTGGTCGATATAGACCAAACAGATTTTCCAGATGTATGGATGCAGGATCCGTTCCATTAGTCTTTGAAATTCAGCGGGAGCGTTTTTCAAACCGAAAGGTAGAACTTTGAAACGGAACAAGCCTTCTTGACTGACGAAAGTAGTTTTATCGCGTGAAGCGATGTCTAAAGGGATTTGCCAATACCCTGCTTTTAAGTCTAGAGTTGAGAAAAATCTTGCATTGCCTAGAGCATCTAGATAGTCATCGATTCTCGGGATCGGAAACTTATCGCTAGGAGTAACTTCATTTATACCTCTATAGTCGACTACGGGTCTCCAACTTCCATCTTTTTTTGTTACCAGAAACATAGGCGCTGCCCACGGTGATCGCGAAGGTTCGATGAGGCCTTTTTCTAGCATTTCTTGGATTTTCTGACGAACCATTGGTCTTTGCTCAATCGGCGCACGATAGTAGTGTTTTGCGACTGGTTTTGCATCACCGGTGTCTATAGAGACCGTTAACTCGTGAGTGAGAGTAGGCTGATCTCCAGGGAGACTGAAAACATCGCGATATTGCTTGAAGACTTCGATAGCGATTTTTCTATCTTCATCGTCGATATTCGACTTTTCGGTCATTTTTTCGAGAGCGTGTTGAAGTTTTTCTTCTTCCGACATAGTTGACTGATCTTTAATCAACGTGGCTGGCTCATAGTCTTCTTCATGATCGCTTAGCGACGCGATGGTCATTTTCGATTCTTCGAGTTTGAATTTAACCTCAGCGATGAGCTGGTTGGGTTCTAGATGGATACCGTTTGCACTATTATTGACGAATAATAGTGGACATTTGCCTTCAGTTATGTTGATTATCGCAAGTTCGATCGGATATTCGCAGTTTTCTTTTCCGAAGTTTACGGGTTGAACTATGACGCTTTTGAAGCTTTCGTTTGTGAAAGGAAAGATTTTCCCGTTTACCCAAGTCTGACAATTCGGTTCTACGTAGCATGACGAGATATTCAAAATCGGTAGCGATCTGTCGATTTTTACGATTTGCGTTTGACTTTGTCCCGTAGAAGTATTTGAAAATACTTCGTCATAGGGCGCTTTTTCGATCGGTTTCGAAACTAGGTTTAGTTCTTGTTGAACGTCTCCGATTCTGATGAAATTTTCGCGAAAGTTTATTACGGCTCGAACGCTTGGATGCACTAGGAAATCGGTTCCTAGGAGGCATTGCTCTCCTGTAGTAGGCAGAATCCAGCATCGTACTAGATGCGTTCCGAAAGATGAACTGATTTTGAAGATTATCGGACCTCTGGCATCGACAATAGCACCGTCGGCTACTTTTATCTGCGCGGATGTTTCCAAAGTATCATAGTCAATCCCCAAAGAGCGTTGAGCTAGACATGAGGAAATGACTGAACACTGAGCACCAGTATCGATCAACGCTTTCGTTTTGGTTTTTCCGATTTCGGCATCGATATGAAAAGCACGAGTAGGAGCGTATAAGCTCAGCAGTTTGATGTCTTTTTGCGAACATTCTTCGATTCGACACACGCTAGATCTCGCGATCCACGGTTCAGTAGGTTTTTCGATTGTGAAATCAGTGATTCCCGGAGCGACGAAGAAGTTTGTAGCTTTAGAAGCTTCTGTCGGTTCAAGCATATTAGCTGTACTAGTCGTCGGATTCATCGGAACGAAAGTTGTAGGTGAGTTAGACACCGTTTTGGTTTCTGATGGCAAAACTTGTTGCGAAGATTTCGGAGAAGTTAGCTGAGTCTGTATAGACTGTGAGTTATTCATCGGATAGTAGTAGTGCTTCTCGATTATCTTTTCTTGTCGGGATTCGGAATCGCAGAGAGAAATGTTTGCAACATCTCTCTGATAGTTTCGATTATCGCGATTGAAAAATCGGTTATTTCGGTCAAAATTTTGGTTCTGATTGAGCGTGTAGTTACGCGTATTTTGTTGAAAACGAGGACGCCAATTGTGGTTATTTTGCCATTGATGATTCGGTTGCTGTTGCCGAGGCTGAGAAGCCTGTGGTTTCAATTGATAGCATTCGGAGCTGTCGTGTTTACACTGACCATGATAGGTGCAATATTTTACCGGTCGTTCACGTGACTGATTTCGTTGGAAATTACGATTCTGAGAGAAATCCCGTATAGGAATGTTTTCTCTATTCCGAAAGTTCGAACTCGTCCCGCGATCGAATCGCGATCTTCGATTTTCGAAATTGTTAGCATTTTGCGAATTTTCTCGGATTCCGAACTTTTCTAGGACTCGTTTTATGCTTTCTTCCAATTCTTTCGTCTTCGTTAGAGTCGAATTTTCTTGAAATCTCACGCTATTTCGCTGTCTAGAGTCATCTCTGTTTCGGGATTGAGAGTTATCTCTGAATCGAGGTTTCGAATTATCTCTGAAGCGCGACTGAGCTGGTTGCTCTTCCGACCGATTTTCGAGTGTATTAACCAGTATAGGTTGTTCTACTCTGACAGTTGACTGTTTATTCGCTCTCTGGATTTTCTGAACTTTCGCGACGGCTATAGCTAAGTCGGTGATCGTTTCTAGAGTACTCGCGTCAATCGAGACTCTGTAAATTTCAGGCATTTTCCAAAGAAAAGTTGAGATAACTTTTCTATGGCGATACTGAGCGCTTCTGTCATAGTACAGTAGATGTACGTAGGTGCTGATTCGATTTAAGAAAGCTGACGGATCTTCGGTTTCAAACGGAGCGATAGACTGGAGCTCGCATTGGAGCGTATCTTGGTCGCAATTCGGTGCATTCATACACATCAAAATCTGTTTCGCTTCATCATAGGATCGGACATCTCTTATGGTGTTCAGAGCACCATCGCAAGTCAAGCGACGCAACGTGTGAAGTTTTACATACTCAGACGCATCAAGACTGAACTCGTTTTCGAGTGCAATGAAGAATTTCAAAACTTGTTGATTTCGAGTCGAATTATCTAGTTTTTGCGGCGCTATCTTTTTACAGATAGTCTTAATTCTCGTTTCGTCATCGGCGAAAGATCTATGCACCTGAGAAGGTGGGATAGACGGAAAATTTATCTGAGAGTTTAGCGCGTTTAGCGCGTTAGAGCGGTCAAACGTTTGAGTCGGGATGATTAGATCATCATCGTCGTCGATTATACCACGAAAACTAAGTTGACTTTTTCGATCGCTAGTGATGTTTTTCGGTTTTGTCGATTTTAGAGACTGAGCGTAAGAGCTCGTAGGTCTCGCGATATTTTCGATTTCGGGAACCTTCGGTTTCGTTAGCTCTTCTTTCTGAGCTCGCATCGCTTCGATTTCGGTTTTAAACTCATCTAGAAGTTTTCGCTGTTGAGTCGCGATAGTTACGATTTCGCTTAACGCGTTAGTAGCTTCGCCACGAAAGTTTACCATTTCCGCATCGCATTTTTGCATTACGTCGATGTACGCGTCATTATCGAAGATTTTTCGAGGATCGGTATCCTTCGGTTTCGGTTTTAGAAAGTTGAATTTTCGATTTTCGACGATTTTCGGAGATAGAGATCGCGAGGTTTTTCGCGTTTTTAACGGAGCGGACGTTTCTGGTAGATCGAAATTACGCTTATCTGCTTCGTAGAGAAGCGGTAGATTCGCGTTTTCGCAGTCGAATTTTTCGATTTCTAGATTATCGGGATTCGCTAGTTTCTTATAGAAACCTTTTTCGTAACCGAGCGCAGTAGAGCGACGCGTGCGGTTTTCTTCCATTTTTCGGATTTTCGATTTTTCGCAAATTTCGGCGTTTCCTCAACCTTTAGACGAGCTGGTACGGTCACCAAATTATGTCGTGCGTGAGAAATTGAAGAGAGATGACGGAACGCAAAGCTGTGTAGCTCGACGATTTATCGGGCGTTTAGAAGAGACGTACGGAACGTAGAAGAGCGTGCGGAACGCTGTAGACGAAACACTCGGAGTGTTTTACGAAATCAACGCAACGATCGTCGAACGCAGGAGATTGACGGGCTCGTAGAGAGCGCTGTGTCAATTTTATCCAGGGATCTTCGCTCAGGTCGCCAAAGGTTTTCGGATGCCGAAACTCGCGCCGTATATTCTTAACCGCTTAGGAGTTTCACTCGCTCACTCAAACTATTTTCCAAATAGTTTGACTCAACTTAGAACAGACTTTTCACACAATTTACTAATGTACAAAGCCGCCACACACTTTTCAGACAAAACCAAAAAACACAACCGTTCGGCTACAGTACAACGCAAACTAATGAAAGAACACTTTCATAATTTCTTCACATTGTAGCCACGCCTCTTCGGTGGTCTCGTCACGATCTTTCCAAATCAAACTTGCCGATCTTTTTCGCAAACGACACGAGCTTTACAAATACGTCAAATTGCTCCACAACATATTCTGCGACGCTGGAAAATCAATTCTCCGAACATTTATTTCAAGAATTAGATTTGAATTTTGTGTTCAGAAGTCGTGATTTCTAGAATTTTACTTGAAAAATTTTAAAACCAGTATAATTTATTTGTAAACTCTCATACTTGGTCGAAAATATATGAGTAAGCAGAGTATAAATTTCCGAAAGATATTTCCATGAAGCGTTTGAATTGATTTTACGTTAGAAAAGAAATAATCGCATCAAAAAGCTTAGAGACTTGAAGTATTGATCTTTCTCAAAAGGAAAAAATGTGAATCTTCATTAAATATCATGATAAAATATTGAAGATGACCAATGAAAACATGAGATAATACGTTCAAGATGATGAAAACTATTATATATTATATGATAAATGAAGGTAGACGTGCTAAAAGCCGCGCCTGAGCTCAGTAATGCATAATGATGATTATTAAAGTTATAATCGGCGCGAAGCGCCGGAAAATTTTGAGATTATGACCTTCTAAAATGCACCAAAATGCATCTTTTCTGTATCCGATCCCCAAAATTTTCTTCCCCAAATGGGGAAAGAGCCCAAAATTTTTTTCCCCTTTCCGATTTTTTTTCCCCCAAAAAGCACGATTTGGGGAAAAAAAAACAGTGCGTCAAGTCTCTATGATTTTTGATGCGATTATTTCTTTGCTAACGTAAAATCAATTCAAAAGCTTCATGAAATATCTTTCAGAAATTTATACTCTTCTTACTCATATATTTTCGACCAAGTTCATGAGAGTATACAAATAAATTACAGATTTTAAAATTTTTCAAGTAAAATTCTAGAAATTACGACTGTTGAACACAATTGAAATCTAATTCTTGAAATAAATGTTCGGAAAATTGATTTTCCAGCGTCCCAGAATGTCAATATACCCAAAAAATTTTCCGGCGCTTCGCGCCGGAAAGAATACCATCTGTTTTGGGCTTTCACTTGCCATCATAGAGGACTTGACCATCGATTTCTCATATAATTCAAAGTCAATTATGCTCTTGGATAGTTTGCTAGAAAATTTGTTCCACAATGCTAGTAGATTAGGCTTTAAAGTCGAGCATTTCAATTTTTTTCAATTTTAATGAATTAACGTCTAAAACCACCGGAAGGCTTGAAAAAGCTCAAAAACAGTGCGATAAAGCGTCTGTGAGCTTTTTTAAGCGAAAAAACGAGGATTTTAAGACGAAAAAAATTTTTTCCACATGTGGAAAAAAAATTTCACCCCTTTCCTCATTTGTGGAAAGAAGTTCGTGGAAAAAAAACAGTGCATCGGTGGGGTGCAGTTTTTTTCCAAAATCGTGCTTTTTGGAGAAAAAAATTCGGATAAGGGGAAAAAATTTCGGGCTTTTTTCCCATTTGAAGATCGGATACAGAAAAGATCATACTCGTATTCAGGATTTTTAAAAAAGGGGTAGACTATTATACCTGTAAGAAGTCCGACCAGTTGGGGGGAGGGGGTCGAAAAAAGTTGAAATTTTTTCCCAAAAAAGGCCAAAAAACATAAGGTGACGAAGGTTATGCGTGAAACCCTGCTGTGAGGTTGTCTACACAGCAAAAATGACCCGCTGACCTCAAATAGTTATCAAATGCCATGCTCTGATCAAAGTCACCCTACTTTACCTTACACTTTTTCGCAATTTTTTTTAATTTTTTCCACACTGGGGGGGGGGTGGTATATGGTCGGCCAAGTTGAGGGGGGGGGGGTTGCAGGTATGGACTTTACAGAATAAAAAGAAAATCATTCTTGTAGTAAGGCGACTTATTTTCAGGTTAGTTTATGTGTGCTCAGATTAGTGGCTAAATTCTATGTTTGACGAAAGTTATGTGTGAATATAATAATTTAATCTGGGAATTGTGATGTATAAGTACAAATGATATTGCTGAAAATTTTATTTAAAAAAATAAAGAAAAGTGAAAAATCTAAAAAAAATTTAGGTGGGGGTATTCCCCCCTTTTCGCTCTGAATACGGACCTGGAAAAGATGCATTTTGGTGCATTTTAGAAGGGTAGGAAATCCGTTTTTTATCCGTTTTTGACCACATTTAACCCATTGTAAGGGCAAATTCCGATATTTAGCAAGTTTAAGATTCGACTACTATATAAAGCACTAACAAAACAAAAAAATGGAATGCCTGGAAACGAATACTTCCATAAAATTTGTAATTCATAAACACAAATTACATTACAGGTTTACGGACAGCTTGTTCGAAATTACCCCCTTATTTTGTAAAAATGAAATTTTTAAATTTAAAAAGTCTACTTTTTCAAAACTTTATAAAACCCAAACATATTTTGAAGTTATTTAGTTCGATATATTGTTAGTTGGAAAACAAAATAATCAATTCACGAACTGTTACAGTACCGATATACGAGAAAAGTTTTGACACCACCTAAAATTTCTGAAAAATATTCTTTCACGAAAATCAACACGCTGAAAAGCAAACAAAGAATAAGACCAATAAATTTAAGTGTATTATTTGTGAAAAAGAACATACTTCCGGAGAAAAAAATTTATTCTCTATGAATCAATATTTTTAAAGATATACGAACCTGGACCGTCAAAAAAAGTTTCGTCCGAAATTACCCCACCGTCCGGAATTACCCCACTTTACGGTACTTCTTGTATTGAAATCGGTCAGTCTTCAGCAGCATCCCACGCCTTCAGGAATCGTTTCCGCTCATTCGGCATAAATGAAAAATGATCATCATAATTTTCTGAACAAGGTGAAAGGCTAAATTACTGTTTCGGCACTTCGTGACCAAACAGTAATTTAGCTAAAAAGTTTTGTGCCGTTGGCAGAAATTTTTATACATTTTGTGCCAATTGGCATAAATGTCCGTGCTCAAAGAAAGCACTGAGATTAAAATCTCAAAATTTTACTGCGCATCGCTCCGATCACGAGTACCGTTTTTTTCCTGGGAATTTTTTTAAGCATGAAAGAGGACCATATCAGCATATCCAAAAAATTTTTCCTCAGTTTTAAAAAATTTTTCACATTTTCAAAAACGCTTATAATGTGGCCACGAACGTTTTTTTTCTGCATTTTTAGAGCGTACTTAAACATTCCGGTGTTTATGGAGTCAGTACAGGATTTTTTTGTACGAGACAAACATTTTTGGCTCCGTAAAATTTTTTTTGATGATTTTTGTGCAAAGAACAAAGAGATTTTGTCGACATTAATTGGTCAGAAAACCCTTCTCCAGGCTCTATTCTCAGAAAACAACCAAAAATTTCCGGATTTTATTCCATAATTCGTTGCATTGGTCTATCCACTATTTTTCTACAAATCGGGCTATCGGGGGAAAAAATTCTGGAAAAGGGAAAAATGTTGACGGTCCCATATGAGAAAGACGAATTTCGGTGCATTTCAGAAAGTCAAAATCTATTTTTTGAACTTTTTTGTAACTATACTTTTAAACATGATGCCGAGTTTGACTTCAGAAGCATCATGGAAGTAATTTTCAGAAATTTCAGATTTACCTTGAAGTTTTTTAGATTAATGAAGGAGTATATATATATTTTCTTAATTTGTAGAATGATAGATGAGGAACATAAACTCAAGTGCTATCAGGAAGAAGGTTTGTACGAAAATACACGAAAGGTTGTGGTTTTTTAGTGTACAAAAGAATTTTCTTCGTACAAAGATTTTTTGGCCGATCTTTGTGCAGGTCCAAAGAGGTTTGTACAAAAATAAGAAACGGCGAGTCAATAACCTGAAAAATACAGAGAATTCTAGTCAGGTCACGTCACATTAAGCTGATGAACGACACATTGGTGTTCTACAACAGTCGAAAGCATATTAGCGATAGATTTCTCAGGAATTAATCTGTTATTAACATTTCTGCGATTCTGATTAAAGATATCGAATTTTATGTAGTTCGTCTTCCGCGAAGCGCCGAAAATTTTTTCGAATATTTATATTCTAAAATAATAAAAAATAGGTCTTTGCAACAACAATTGCTGAATAGAAGCTCTAAATTTACAGTCTAGAATGATGTCTTCAATCTTTATCGTTTAAAAATGCAAAAGTTCCTGTTGAAAATGTTCGGAAAGTTCCAAGGCAGCGAGAGCAAAAATTGAAAAGATTGATGAAAAACACCGTTTTTTCTTCAAATGGTGTCCTTTGATGAACAAAATTTGAAAATGAGGGGAAATATTTTGGGCATAGTCTCATAGTCAAAAAAAAAATTCTGTAAGTTCGAAGCCGAAAAGGTGCATTTTGGTGAACTTTAGAAGGTCAAAATCACAAAATTTTGTAGCGCAAACAGTATAATAGTCATTTTTCAATAAGGCGCATCCATTAGCATATGTACTTCCACTTACCAATTAACCTTTAGCAGTTTTATCGATTAAGTTGCTTCATCTCTTTTTTATTAGAAAAGAGAATATTTTGCCGATAATTGAGATTTTTCATCAATTCATATAATTTTTTTCTCTCGCTTTGTTTGGAGTTTTCCTAACGTTTTGAAACGTGAAGTTTCGCAGTCCGCATTGAAATACGATAGAAACGTCATTCTAAGACTGTAAGTTTAGAGCTTCTATCCAGGAATAGTAGTTCTGCTGAACATTCATTTTCCAGCGTTTTAGAATACAAAAATCTGAAAATTGATTTCAATTTATTTATAATTGTCCTTGGAGGAAAAAAATGGATTTTTCGCCAAAAAATTCCGAAAAACATTTCTAACCATTTTTTGTTCAAAAATTGGCATTTTCAAAAAATGGACGTTTTTCAGTATTTTTCGAACCAAAAGTATGGGGGTCCCTACGGCTACCTTATGACTAGCCATGGAATTGGCAAATCCTGTGGGAGGATCGCCCAATGGCTAGTGAACGATTCCTGGACGGCGTTCCTATGTCACTCCCTTCCAATAACATGTATGTTCGGGGCTCTGTTACATGATGCACATATTATGAAAGCTAGATTTACCACACCATTTTTCATTAATTCGTACTTTCGGATAAAACTCTACGATTCACGGAATGCTGAGAAAATTTAAATATTCTCGTTGAACTGTTCAAGAGGTTTTTATTTTCTTTTTATTTCCGGCTATTAATTTCTTTCTAACGAAATTTGAAAAATTGAGAATGTCTAGAATTGCTTACTTATGACGAATATCAAGTCGAAAAATGCATAAACGGCGATCGAAAAATTGTGCAAAAACAATGTTAGTTTTTCCATTTCAATCACTCACAAAAGAGAATTTCAGCTCCCAATCCCAATCAAAATAAGCATAGAAAGTTCCAAATTTCTATTCATGAATCAGTCATTAACAATCTATGAATTTGCTGCGATAATATAAATATACTATTCGACAATAATTTGCGCGCGCATGGGCCAAATAAATATTTATATTCATTGAATTTTACTGTTTCAGGCCGTGAATTGCCCAAAAAATCACGGATGTTAGCCCTTGCCTTTTTGATGCCATTCTATTTCTCGTGACCAAAACTGTGTTTTTGGAAGTTTACTGTAAATTTCAATCGCGAGAATCGTTGTTATTCATTTTCTAATATCTAGATTTCGACCGCTCCACTATTTGTGACTGAACAGAAGTGCCTCACTATTGGCTTAAATCTACGTGCCGTATAATTTTGAGTCGTGCACGATGACTATTCAGGAGGAAGTTATGGACGATGTCTGTATCGAAGAAGGAAATGTGGAAGAAGCGGCAGTTTTAGAAGTTATTTTTAAATTTATTTTCTCTCTCCATTGTTACAATAGAAATAAGTTGTGAATATATTTTTCTTTTAGGACGACTCCGAAAGCCTAAAATATTTCCGTGCGAGGGTTGGGTACTGTCACACTTGTGATAACGAGCGAAGCTTCAAGGAGAACCAGAAGGCTTTTCTAATTGTAGTCGACAGATGGAAAGTATGTATATATCCTTGTAACCTTTCCATTTATGAGTATAGCATACTTTTAATCAGGCCCGTAATTAGGGAGAACAATGGAATTCCCCCTGGAATGAAATTGAAACTACCTAATAATGCATTATGAGAATGTAATGACAGGTGATCGACATAACCGCTTCGTTAAATTTGAGTAGATTATTTTATTCATAGCTCGATACCAATTCAAAAATTAATTTTGATCATGAGTAGTCAAAATTATCCGTATCCATTTTCAGAGATTTTTCGAGCCTAATGTAGCTAAAAATCGGCTTTTTTGCAGCTCCGGCTCATACCCTACCAGTAGGCACTCAGACGCGCCATCCTGGACCTCTTATCCCGACATTCGGTAGCTACGCCACCTCACCGGTTCGAGTTTAGTCTATGTTAAAAAATTTTGGGATTCACCCTCAGGAAAAATTCATTGGTACGGGCCTGCTTATAATGACTCCTTAGCCCGATCAATCGGGGTCATGCCTGTAGTTGAGGGTTCTATGCCCTTAGTTCAGTCGTATAGGCAGTTATCGACGACCCTCTGCTTTGAAGCGGCCAAGGCAAGCGTTTTTATCCCTTACGTGCTAGAAAATTACCACGGCCGGGATCGGAGCCGGGGATTATTCATGTCACTTTATACGTCAACTATCAACTGCAAATGAAACGAGATCGACTGAATAAAATTCGTCAGCATGCAGTATCAAATTTTATTAGAAAGAAAAAATTGAATTTGCAGTCTGTTCTACAAATTGCTTGGGACATGAAGTTGTGAAGAAGCAGGTTCTTCAACTTTTCTCACATTAAGTTGTTTATCAGCAGAAGCTTTACCTGAACGCTTTTGATAATAGTAGTCAAAACAGGATCACAATTTTTATCCCCTTTTGATTTGGAATGGCAACAGGACAGAGAGTGTTGAAATCTTACCGCTATTAAAGTGATTTCATCCCAATCCAAAAGCAGGTTTTTCGAGTCCCATTAACACGTCCACTAACTTTCCTTAATTTGCATTACTTTCTCTCAGCACGACTAAAATTTTCATAGGCACAGGCCAACTTTAGCACGGTGCTAAAAAAAGAACCATTTCCGAAAGTGAAGTCAAGTGAATCACCTCGAAGTACTTTTGATCTTACTGTATAGATTAAACTAAAGGCAAATTTATCAAACCGAATCGAAATCTCGAATTTTAATTGCTTTCCTGAATTAATCAAAGGTCTAAAATATCGATGCTGCAGAGCCAATCTTGAATGTATGTTATAAAATACAATACGATCTCGATACATTCACTGCTTTCCAGAATTCGATTACCGAATGTGTACTAGGCGCTTGCGACAAAGGTTTCGGGTCTCATTTGTATCAAATGTTGGCATACGAGGATATAAAACTTTTCGTACTCGAAAGCTTAGTTGATTTGTTGGAAAAAGAAGAAGTAAATTAGATCATTGATCGTACGAAAAGTTCATTTCAACAATGATTTTATCATCTTTTTCTCCTTCTTGACAGGATAGGTACGAAACTTTTCAGCGGAATATTTTCGATCTTTTATCAAGAGTTCCACCGGTGAAGACGAAGATCTCAGACGTTCGAACGTTTTTCGCTCTCGGTATAAGCCCATATAATAAAATTTCTTCTTGAGGCATAATTTTTTATTTATAGACCAAGAAAATGGTTTGAAACACATATTAAAGCTCAAAAAGCTGAAAAAGATTTACTCCAAGGTTTGGTTAACGTTCATTAAAACTCAGGTGACTTTCTCAATAATAATTTTATTGCCTCTCGTCATTTTTCGATGTTGGATTATCCAGAATTGTCAAACAAGTTTGAAAACCTGCACCAGCGAAAAGGCCGTGGTTAATGGTGTGCTATTATCCCTAACCTTTTCATATTTGGTGGGCCTGAAAGAAGGATACCAAAACTTCACACTACCTCATAAGGGGATATAGAGTGGTATTATTGCTCCTACCTAGAGTCCTAGAAATGGATCACTGGGTGTCCGATTTAGAAAAAATAAAAAAATAATTAGATAAATGTAATAACGGCGCTCGGAGGTCTGAGTGGGTCAATCAGACGTTTTATGGGGACATGATCGATGATTTCTACGGGGGGGGGGGGGGTCCAACGAAACTCCTCTCTAAAGTAATGAACACACTGAACTGCACCCCCACCTGAAAATCTGATATAGGCGATCTCTGTCTAATTTCAAGTAGTTACCACGGGCAGTGGCGGATCCAGAAATTTTTTCGGGGGGGGGGGGCGATGCTCAAAATTAAGTATTTTTCCAAAAAATTTTCAAATTTGCATATAGGTATACAGAAAAAAATCGTATTTCAAAAGTTTCGGGGGGACGGCCGCCCATCCACACCCCTTAAATCTGCACTTGACCATGGGAAAGTGTCAAATTTTCTCGAAAAAATGCTCAAAACGTGCCTCGACGACCTTTTTGACAAATTTCAAAATGCTGAAATATAGAGTTTAAAGGTCGTATCTCCAGATGAACCAAAGGTCTTAGTAGGATTATCTTCACTACTCCACTCCATCCCCATGCGTTAATGTACCGTAAATAGTCGTGTATAAGCACTACCCTATTTTTCGGGTCGATTTTGAAAACTCTTCTGTTTCCGTGTATAAGTACCATTTTTAAAAAGTTGATATATTTAAAACAAATTCATCGATTCGTTTTACTCTATTCAGTAAGTAGATCTTTTTCTCCCACATTTTCACTGTTTTTAGCATTTTGGTAGCTCTAAGGGCGAGAAACTCATATAGTAATAAATTTAGACTGGAAGCTTTAAACTTTAATTTAAACTGCATGATGAGGCAATCACAGTTGTCCAAATTTTATGAAATATTGTTTATGCAAGCAAAACTTTGATTTCGCTTTAAAATTTGATGAAAAACGCTTGTTTTCGCGTTTAAGCACCGGTATTATTTATTCTCCCTAGGATGATTCTGTCTTGTGCATAAGCACCACCCCTATTTTTTGTACGATTTTGGCGAAAAAAAGTGTTGCTTATACACGGGTATTTACTATTAATTACGGAAGGATGTAATAAACTTCGAAATTACGATTTTTTGTTCATTTTTAAAAATACGAATCTTTCTCGGTCGTATTCTGTATATTTTTTTCTTTTTCAGCTTTCGAGGGAAGTCCATATGAATTGCATAAAGCACATTCCCGTTGAAGTTATGCCAAACGTATGCGAACCGATACTGTTCACGGATTTCTTTTTCAAATCGTATGATTTGGGAGCGCCGTTTAATATGTTGGCTCTGAACGGACTATTCATCTTGATCGTCAAGCATAATCTGTAAACTTGTTACGACTTGATTCCCTTCTTTTTGAAAGTGTCTACGATAATTATAGCGATTACCCGGAGTTTTTCAAACAAGTTTATAACTTATTGACGCCCGACATTTACGACTTGAATAACCGTGAACAATTTCTTACCCTATTGGATACCTTTTTAAGCTCACTGTAAGTGTGACTTCTGTGAAAGTGTTACACATTTTTCATCAACCTTTGGTTTACAGCCATGTGCCATCGTATATGGTAGCCGCGTTTGTGAAACGACTGGCCAGGTTGGCCCTGACTGCACCTCCGGATGTTTGTTTGACGATGGTCACTTTAATCAAAAATTGGATGATAAGACACGGCAATTTAAATTTCCTGATTAATAATGAGTCAACAGGTGACAGTTGTGTTTTTATATGTCAATACCTGTCACACCAAAGAAAAATTCGACAATATTTCACTACATATTTTGATTAGCTTTGATCCTCATTAGATCCGAAAAATTTTATTGGATTCCAAATCAAATGGGCTTTGGTAATTGTTTTGTGAAAATTGTTCTGCATACTATAGACTATTTTACACTTCTCATTTCATAATGTGTGTACTTTATGTTATTCGATTATTCTATATTCTGATTCCAGATTCCATGGCTAACGATCCCTTTGATATGGTTGAAAAAGATCCTATGATGTCGAAAGCCGCGGAATCGTCATTGTGGGAATTGAAGGTTATAATTTTACGGAATAATTTCAAAAATTTAGTCTAGCTGTACCACAACTATGTTACGTCTGTGTATTAGTTTTTTTAACACTTAGAGTAGACTTTGCATGGAGGAAATCTCTGGACTGTATTGTTTCTAAGAACAGGGTTCATACACAACCTGGAAATCCGGGATTGTCAGTGGATTTGTTTATTTTTCTATGAAACCTGAGTACCTGGAAAAGTCAGTGAATTTTAGATGAAGTTGAAACATAATTGCATAATTTTTCTGAAATTGTCTAATCAGCAGTATGATAGGCAGAAAGAATCAAAATTTTCGACGCTTCACGCCGAATTAAGATTATTCAGTTTTCTATCTGTTGTGCAAGTTTTTTCTGCACGCATTTATCTGCACTGCTGAAGTGGCTAAAAAATTTTTGCACCGAACAAATTTTCGCTGTTCTAAATAAAAAATAAATTCAAAATGTCGAAACAGTTACAGTAGTTCGTCTAGTGAGACGCGCGGACCGAATTGAGCAAGGTTTTTTAACTTGAATGATTTTCTTGGGCTATTCCGTGCTATAATGTGGCAAAAATGCAGGAATCCTTCAGTTTTCGTGCGCTGGGCCGAGTTTTCAAGATTTCTGAACGTCAGAAACTCGATTGATTCCTGATCGTTAATCGGTTCTAAAAGGATGATTATCATCCATTTATCCTTGCATTCATGTATAAATGTGTTTAGATGCCCAGAAGTTGAACACGAATGGACTTCAGGGACAAAATTGACAGCATTATTGGGTCTTATATTAATTTCGTGGGACTTTGGTTGGTCGAATGTTTCGCCCAAAGCATGAGCAGTTGTTGGGAAAGATACATTCTACCGAAAGAGGGTATTTTCATCTTCTAAAAACATAAAAAATATTGATATGAAAATTTCAACAAAAATGAAAAATGACTCTTGAATAACAATCCGGAATACAATAAAAATAGTTGAATTCGTGAAATTTACGTGAATTCAGCAAAAAACTCTTTCGGCCCGCTTGCAGTTCACGCATCACTGCGCCCTGCTGGGATATGTCGCTTGGCGCCAGGTGAGCGGGGACCGCTTGAATCAGATTGGTCCATTTTAAATTCTCTAAATTCCGGGTCTATCGAGTATTCTTATTAATTCTAAGAGCGTAAAAAAGAATTTAATGGAATATGAGGAAATATTTTAACTTGCTAAAAAGCCGAAGAAATTCACGTTTCCGTCAATTTCCGGAATAGAAAAATCCTATACTTCGTCATTTTTTCGATGTGCAGAAAATTTCTAAAAACAAAAAAAGCTGTTTACTTTTCACAAAAAAGCCTGCTCTTGTGGCACGACACGACTTTCATTTCTTGTTCCACTGATTTATTAAGTTTTTAATCTTATGGACATTTACTTTTATTTTGAAACAATTCAGTTCAAGAAAATCGGAGATTCAAACAAAAAATATGCACGAAATATAGTCTCTTTTTCTCGAAATGCTTCTATGTAAGAAAAGTGGGAATCAAGTACTATTGTTACATTATGATTTTCTGCAGAACTATATGTCACATCAGACTGCAAAGTTGTGTGCGCACTCTACTAATCTTCAGCAATTTTTGACCAAAAACTTACTATAAACGATTTTAATTACAGTATGAATTTAATTGTGATTTTTCAATTAGGAATTGCTTTACAAGAAAAAACAGACTATACATCCCTTAATTGAAATTCTAAATACAACAGGTTGAGTGTACAAATTCCCTCAACTTCTCAAATCAAACAGATAAAATTGTAAAATCAATCAAAGAACTTTAATTTCGTATTAATGATTAGCTAAGGATTAGGACATTGTTATGCAATTTTTGCTCTACGAAATAGACAGTGCTGGGCATCTAATTTTAAAAATTGAAATTAGTCTGTCAAGGGTTCATTATCCTACATCATTTTTAAATGAGCCTCGTAATGCAAGAAAAAACATCCAAATCTCAAGCGCATTTGTAAAATATGGACTATAGCATGATGAGTCGCCATGATGTTCAAATAATAGGATTTCGATGTCTGAAGTGGGAAGTGTAAGCTTCAAGAATTTACATTGTCACGAGAAAAATTATTGTGGGCTACACAAGCTAAAAGATTATCATTGCTGTGATTACCACTCCATTCAGTGGTTTGAAATGAACCATTTTTGTCGTGGATTGATTGTTTTGGTACAAAAATACATACAATGGAAAGTCAGGGGGGTTTATTTTGGAGAGTCCGTATGAACCTTGCAAGAGAGAATTCAATTTTTGATTTTTTAATTTTTTTGGCAAAATTACACTCTGATAAAATATCCTTACATTTGACGTAAACTTGGAACCAAAGCTTCCCGTGATGACAAGTTTTAGGATCATCCTTCACATTCAAGATGGTGAACGTTATTGATCGTCATATGTTATATTTTTAGACGCTTCAATCGCATTACGTGGTAAATGTAGCACGGAAAGCACTTTTCATCAATAGACCTCTCGAGATTTCCGAAGATCCTCTATCACAAAAAACGACAGAACAGGTAATGATGAGCTATGGTCAATCGGCCTCTAAATGAAAATAATTATAATCTGTTTTTTATAAAATGCTCGCGAATCGGAAAATAATAAAAAATGTTCTGTCTTCAAAAAGCTATAAAACTTTTCATGAAGACTCTCTCGAAGTTACTCAAGTATGCTCGCAAAGTTTCAGTCCTGCGTTACGGTTTGACAGACAGTCGTAAAAATTTGAAATAGTACATTTTTGCCGCTGCTACTATGTAGAAGTATTTCGAGGAAAACAAATTATATTCTATACTTTTTGTTTTCTAGTTGGAAGGAAAATTCTCGTTTACTCTTAATTTGTCCTCCGAGTTTCCATATGACTCGTTGAGATTCTTGAAATTAATTATTATTTTTATATTTTAGCTCGTTAAGCTCCATATGGGTAAACCCATAACGGAAAATGTAACAATGGCATTCGTACCACCGACTTCCTTGTTCAGAAATCCTTTATTTGACGACTGTTTTGTCGAATAAACATTTTGTTGAGAAATTTTTTCATCTTACCTAAATCTTGTTGATTAATTCAGCTTTTTTACTTTCACTATGGGGTAATTTATATAATGATTTTTCTAAATTAGCTAACTACTAAAAAGAGTTTCAAAATGCTTCATCGTCGTTTTTCTGTTTTTCGCAATCTAATTTACCCGTTCTTTTTCATGAATGTAATTCTTGACACTTTTCAGTCATGGACAATAATATCCAATTTGGTATGAGTCCGGACGAAGTGGACAACGTGGCCACGCCATCGGGTCCTAGTTCCGACTTTGCTCACCCCTTCAAACCGCCGAGTGTTTTGGGAGCTGGTAAGTATTTTTCTAAAGATAAGGATAAATATCACCCACTAAGACAAAAATGGATTTTATTTGACACGGGAATTTGAACCGCGATTTCGCCTTCTTGACGAAATTCATTTTCAACGCTAAAACACATAAAATGGTTTTTTCTTTCAATATTTTGAATTTTGGCTTGTTATTCTCGCTCTTATTAATTTTGTGTTGTTTTCTCGTGACTGATTTTCCAAAATTTAAATATTTATTATTTAAATCTTCCAAGGCGGAATCGGTTTGAAGAATATTGCTAATGCCGGCGGTAGTACTCATTCGTCGACAGCGCAACCGTTATTCCCACCCATGACACCGTTGGTGGCACCGCAATCTGTACACAGCGTGCCTTCTTACTTGCCCCAAACGCCGGCCGCTCCCGATCCCAATATGCCGGTTCCGCAGTTGCAAAATATCGTATCCACCGTTAATCTAGGTGACGTTCATAATATGTGAAATTAGTCTGAAATTTCTTGTCCCAAATTTTTTCAAGTATAGCTCGAAAATGTACCGGAAGTCATAAAGTTAATAGGACCTGAAAACGTCTAAAAATAATTTTTGCATTTTTTAAATTTTTGGCTTCAGCGTCTTCATTTAGCAGTTTTTTCGATGCTGCTCGACAGTGATAGATTCCTGGAAAAATTTGAACATACACATGTGGAAAGAGATTTTAATGAGAAAATTTAAAATTTCTCTTGTTTTCAGGTTGTAAACTGGACTTGAAAAAAATCGCCTTACACGCTCGTAACGCCGAATACAATCCGAAACGTTTCGCCGCCGTTATAATGAGGATACGAGAGCCGCGCACGACGGCCTTAATCTTCAGTTCCGGCAAAATGGTGTGCACAGGGGCCAAATCGGAAGACAGCAGCCGTCTGGCCGCCCGAAAATACGCACGTATCGTGCAGAAATTGGGTTTCGACGCGAAGTTTATAGATTTTAAGGTAGTAAATTTTACTTTTTTGAATCTTATTCATTTTGAATCTTATGAATCTTAATTATTCATTGTAAGTTCCTTCTTTGTGTATATCTTAAGGTTTAGAATGACGTAGTAACGAATTTATCTGATGAGCAGAAAATTTTCCAGGTACAAAACATGGTCGGTTCGTGCGACGTCAAATTTCCCATACAATTGGAAAGTTTATGCTTGACGCATTCGCAATTTTCCACTTACGAACCAGAATTATTCCCCGGCTTAATTTACCGAATGGTCAAACCGCGCGTCGTCTTATTAATTTTCGTTTCGGGAAAAATTGTAATAACGGGTGCGAAAGTTCGGCGCGATATAGACGACGCTTTTGCTTGTATTTACCCGATTTTGAAAGGATTCAAGAAATAGACGACGAGTGTTTTTTACTTTTTTCTTTCCTAAATGTGCAGACTTCGAGGTTGGAGTGAAATTTTCTAGAAACTACCGTGGGTTACTTAATTTGTATTGAATTTATTTTGCATTTATCTAAGGGTATCACTATACATTTTTGAAGTTGTCCTCTTCCCGAAATATACATATTTCGAATTCTAAATCGATAATTTCGTAGAAAATTTGCTTGAAGTAGTTCCTTAAGAACAATCTATGGTCTATTTTTCTCAACGAGTTTCGGCGCTCAGAAAAATGTTCATGCAAATAATAAACAACCTACGTGTATCGACACCTTTTTTTCTCTAGTTGACTTGCAGTTGAGCGAAAAAATTGAGATGAAAAATTTCGGCCTACGATGCGAGTTTGTTGTCTGCTCGCCAATTTGTACGGATTGTTTTGCTTTGTCTCATTTGAAAATGATAGGCGTTATACTTCACGTTCGTCCGCTATCCGTTCCCCTCAAGCTGTTGTGTAAAGGGTAATTTATACTTGCCTTTTCCGACGGAACGGAATGCAATTGACACAACATTACCGAACGAGAAAAAAAATTTTCGTTCGGTTCGGTTAGAAGTTAAGGCCCTGTCATACTTCACCGCACGGCGCCGCACGGTACCGGCCGGCGCCGCGCGGCGCCGGTTGTCCTATTCATACTAACAGGCGGCGCCGCGCGGTACCGTGCGGTGGCTTGTCATACTTCGCCGCGCGGTACCGTGCGGCGCCGTACGGCGCCGCTTTTTTACTTTTGGATTTTGCTCTTCTCAAAAAATGTGTATTGGTTTAGTTGAAACCTGATAGGGCGCCGCGCGGCGCCGCAAAAATTACAAAAACCTATTCATACTTCACCGCGCGGTACCGGCCGGCGCCGCTTTTTAGTATGAACAGGACAACCGGCGCCGTGCGGTACCGTGCGGTGAAGTATGACAGGGTCTTTACTGTCGGTCATTTTCTATAAAATTGCAGTTATCCTTTCCGATCGGAAGTTGGTTTTCTGGCTGAACGTTTTAAGCTGTTGGCGATCCGTTCCGTCGGAGAAGGCAAGTTTAAATGAGCCTTAAGCCCCGTTATCTATCCGTTTCGTGAAATTTCTATTGTCGTTAGAAATCGTGGCCGATCATATGACCTTGTAGTGTATGTGTACATCGTGCCCAATTTCCTTCAAAATAAAAATGCCTGGCTGGCTCCCAACGTTACTGCATTGTGTGTCGAAAAGTCGTTGTGGTCATGTAGGCTCTTGGAGCATAAACGCTAAAGTTCCTGTGTCAGTATATGTCAACCCTGACGTTCCTACGGTAACGCTATACATAGGATGGTATCATAGCACGTAAATTGTCTAAAAATAGTGATTCTTGAAATAAAAAACCTATGAAGATTCTTGAAACGGAATTACAAAACAATAGATTGAAAAAGCACATTATGCACGGGAACTGTGTAACGTACCTGCTAAAGCAGTACTGTAAATATATGTAGCATACTGTATTTGATAGACATTTATTAGATATTATTTTATTTTCGCATTTTATCGTCTCAAGAGTGCTGGGAATCACAGCCAAACATTCCTCTAAAATTATGTGAAGTACTTTATTTTGATCCGTTCACACCCCGGTAGCCCAATTAAGATGCCCCAATTAATTTGCACAAACGGCAGCTGGTCCCCTAGAACCTACACTGAACTACACATTCCACAGCTACCGTAATCCCCCGTAAAAATCGTAAACAACACCTGCACACAATAAAATACATAGAAGCCCCGCCAGACAGTAGTCTCAAGTGTAACGGTAGCGGCCGCCCCACAAAACATGTGTATACAGAGAAACCGATACAGGAAGCATGCACAGAAGCACAGAGGTGTGGCTAAGCCCACCGTAGAAAGCAAGCGACGCACAAAAAGCATACAGTACCAGGAAAGCATTAGAAAGGCGTAACTAAGAAAGCATAAAAAGCATAGCAGGAAGCGATGATTGGTGGAAGAAGATGGACAGAAGCACGACCTCCCGCGATGCCCAGGGAGTGGCCAAAAACGTCGTATAAAAGAAGAAGCAAAGCGTGATTTTATTATTCTTGTAATTTTCAATTTTCGACTTCCGCGCCCCATATTTGCAGGCGTTTTTATACTGAGAGCGAGCCTCATTTTTATTCGGAAGCAATTAAGCCATGTGTACTCACCAGGTTTATCATTTATCGTTTGTCGTATCAACGTCTAAAGCAGCCGTCGATTATTGTAAAGCCGTATCGCCCCGTATTGTACCGCCCGCGCCCCTTTGTTCCCGCCGTAGCGACCGTTGGTTAGAAGTAAAGTACCACACACAAATCTGGTCGTTACATATTTTGGTGACCGTACCGTACCATTACCCACTGGAACTCCCTGCCCCCAATTAGGTGTACTCTTATCCGGGCATTTAGAAGCATTCGATAATACAGTAGTAATCATTTCCTACAGAAAGACAGTATTCGTAGAAAGCAAACTGGAAATCCCCTCTAACGAAACATTAAGCAATACATTTAAACGAATACAGCGTGAAGCAAAAATTGAGACATTTAAGCAGAAATCCCAGCGTAAACCAAGAATGACCCACCAAACGCAAGATCATTTAGGAGAAATTGTTAGAGAACAGATAAACGATTTATTTTCAGAAAATTTCCGTACCCTACGCACACAATTGAATCAGAATACAGTAAACCCTACCCTAATAGACGATCTAAGAACAGCAAACATTCGTAATAACATGGCAAATAATTTCTACGTGAAACCTACAGTATTCACGGGTGGCGTGACCCAACATTTTGGTGAATGGAACAAAAGATTAGAACAATTCATGGCACTCCAACGCATGAAAGATACAGACGTACAGTTAAAGTTGGCATGTTTAGAAATTCATTTAGGAGGAGCTGCGTTAGCAAAATTCAAAAGTTTAGCCAATTCCGAAAACCCTCCCCACACATACGAGCAGTATAAAGTCGCATTACAGGCATTTTTTCCAAACAATAGAGATAATGAGCTACATCAACAATTTTTACGCGAAAGAAAACAAAAGCATTCAGAAACAGTAACTGAATGCTTATTTGATCTAGAACATCTCACAACCCTCCCCTACCCTAACTTTAACACAAACGCACGAGAAATGATCATAAAACCCCTCTTTGTAGAAGGCATGCAAAACGAAATCAGGGAAGCAATTAAATATAGACGGTTCGCAACTTTAAAAGAAATGTGAGATGAAGCAGCTTACATCAAACAGCAAATCCTTAGAAATGAGTTAAAATCTAACACCCTTCCCTTCATACCCCCAAAACCCAAACCCATCTTTTCCCTAACAAAAAATACAGACCAACAGGATCTTTTGCATCAGTTAGAACAACAAGTAAAAGATTTACAGTCACAAATCAAGCAAAAACCTCAACCCCCACAACAGAGTAGCTACAACAATTTTAGTAACAATACTTTCAGTAGGAATAATGCTTACAGGAACAATACCACCCCTAGGCAACCCACATGCTTCCAGTGTGGACAAGTCGGACACGTAGCTCGTAATTGTAGTACTCGGGATTGTAAAAGCCCATGCATCCACTGCTCCCAAAGAGAACATAGATCTGATAACTGCCTTTCCAAACCCTACTCAAATTTTCAATGTTTTATATGCAAGCAGAGAGGTCATACAAGCAGGTACTGTCCAAATCAACAGAGTCGTAATATTCAAAATTGCATTGAGTACAGGCAACCCCAACCCCTCATGGACATTGATGACCCCGCATTTTACTCAAAATTACCCGCCATAACTAACGGCCCTCAGACTACTTTAGGAACCATTATGCCCACTACTCACCGCCGTAGTGACGAATATGTCCTCAACCTGGACGTACCCGATTGGTGCGCCATGTCACCACCCCCCACGCCTGAAGCCGCAAAAATCGAAAAATCGCCGCCCACCATCCCCGTAGGCTACAAGATCCCCCGCAAGCAAGACACCACACCACCCACTGCCCCTGAAACCCCATCGAAAGCAGGCCGCAACTTGCTGTCCCTTCTCCACGGCCTGACCCCCGAACCCTACCAATTCTGCCCCCCCCAAACACTGCTACCGACCCCCACAAGTAAGCAAGTCCAAACCCCATCCCATGACTCAACTTCTAAAATTTTACAGACCCTTCAGATTGCAAACTGGCCACCCCCTCAACCCAAAACCGAACAACAGCAAAAGCCCCCACGCCAAACCGGCCAGAACGAAAATATACAGTACCACGCCACATCCACTAAAACATTCTATTGGCCGATGTTTTGTATTTTTCTTTGTATAATAATCCCCACATCGTGTAGTGCCCAATTTCAGATGTGTGGAACTTCATTGAGCAGTCACTCAGTCAGCATACCAAAACTTGTATCATGCATGCCCCCTTCCACAGTAGACAAACCCATACAGACATTTGGAAAAATCTATATCCCCTCCACTAAACCTCACATAACAGATGCATACAAATGCAGTGTTCGCAAACGGAAAATTTGTACTAATACAGGATTTTTTGGATCAAAAGGTATTGTCTTCGACCAAACCGAAATGCAAAATCCAACCCCGCATGTTTGTAAGGCAATTGTTATAGACAAAGAACACAATATTCAAAAATAATACGAAACCCAACCAGGATTTTGGTCAACAAACAACTCCCTAAGCATAGAATACACATGGTGTTGTACAGACCACTGTATGTCTGTAATTAACATCATCATAGAGAAAGGACAAATAGCATCTTGGAATGGAAAAATAAAGACAAGTACATTAGGTGACCTGGGGTCATGCAAACTGACATCGGGCCATTGTGTCACAGCCGATGGATCCATTATCTGGAATGAAACAGCATTTGAAAACTTATGCCCCTTCGAATACAAAAACACACATCCCATCAAACTCACACAAACCCACATGATAATAGAAGAGCTACAAGGTGCATTCTCGGTTAAGAACACACTCTTTTCAAACCCCAACTGCCCAGAAATCCAAGACAGCATTCCAACCGAACAAGGCATTATTGTACAATTAGACAAAAGCACACCACATCGTAACGCATTCTTAACCCCAAAAACCAACGAAACTCATACTACACTCTACGATTTTGATGATTTTGAACCCATTAACGCGAAACTAAATTATCTAGCAGACAAAATCCAGGAATTCGAAATTCAAAATTTCAAAAATGTATGGAATGAATTATGCAGACAGGCACAGCGTCACCTTGATCTTGTATGGCAAATTTTACGTCTTGATGCAACCCTTGGAGCCCGTGCATTCCTACAGCGAAATGACATAATTGCAGAATTCACAGGAGAAGCCCTCACAGTTTGGCCCTGCAAGCAGGTAAATGCATCTAAAATCTTTTACAACCACAAAATCAACCAAACATGCTACAAACTTTTACCCATTCTCATAGGAACTGAACTCATGTTTTCGAACCCAGGAGGCAACGATTTGACCCCTTTCTCACAAACCCTTGACTGCCATCACATGCATGTAGCCCTCTACAAACAGAATAATACATGGGTCAGTGAAACAGGATCCCCGCATGTCACAAATTTACCCTTAGAAATTGTCTGGAACCAAAATTTTTCCCTTTTCCATTTTAATACACCCGCCATTTTCCATGATCAACTTGCAACTATTTTAACCAACTTACTCTTTTTGAAACAATACATTTACAAAACTCACACACTCGAAAACGTTGTCAAAAAACTCATCAATTACACCGCCCAAATGTCTCTCAATTCTGATACAGTTTACAACATGATCTCAGGCACTGGCCAAGCACTTGGAAATACCCTCTCTTTCGCCAGTCAAGGCATAGAACATGTAATAACCGGTACCACCCAAAGTCTCACAGACGGATTAAACAATTTACTCAAAGGACCCCTGCAAATCATTATCAATCTAGCCGTTATTACTGTAGTTATTGCAGGCATCTTTTATTCTTTTCTCATTCTTCGAAAGTATTTATCCTCCCCAAAGCACCATGCCACAAATGAACATGCGTATGAAATACCATCAAACAACAGACATTTACATGAGACCATTCCCCCATCATTCCACCATGCTCTCTTAGAATTAGTTAATCATCGTGGGGCACAAAAGCAGCAGAAATATGTCCTTGTCGATATTGATACCCCCTGAACTCCTGCAATCGAACTTATGAATCAAATTCACCAATCTGCATCAAATACGCCACCCCAGAATGTACCCGAGAAACATACCCCCCATATTCCAATCACACTTAAAGGCAAATTAATCACAAAAGGCATGATTGACACTGGTGCAGTCTACTCACTCATTGATTCCCGAATCGCTCAAATCCTACAGTTAGACATGAAACCCCGGCTAGTCCAAGCAAAAGCAGCAAATAATCTTCCGATTCACTTTGTAGGAACCACTTTTGTCACAGTAACAGCCCAAACTATACAGGAAACAATAATGGTCCATGTCCAAAAAGATTGCACAGCAGACATCCTTCTAGGCAAAAACTTTCTCAGTCGATTTTCGGAATATACTATCAACAATCAAAAATCTCAGGTCAAATTTGGCAATGTCATACTACCCTGTGAGGGCCTAGAATATAGCCCCCTTTCGACCCGTGGTGGAACTTATTTAGACGAGAAATTAGAATTACCACCCCGTACAGTAACCGAATTTACTGTCCCCTTGCCCAAATCGTACTTACAGGTCAAACAGCTTGAATTCACCCCGAAACCCAAACAGAATCCTAAAGTCCATTTCGCAGCTTGTATCTCTGAAAACCAAAACAGTCCCATACGCATATCGGTCCTAAACACACAAGAAACAGCTCAAATTCTTTACCCTAGAACATGCATTGGTACAGTCTCATGTTACATCCCCAAACAAGATGCTTCCACTAAAGTAACCTCCTTAACGCAAAACCAGTCAAACCGTTTTGATACATTCACATGGTTAAAACAAAATGTTAATTTAACATCCAGTGACCTCACAGAAACCGAAAAAACTCAACTTCTATGCGCCCTATCGAAGTATCCTACATTATATGCTAAATCCAAAATGGAGGTAGGTAGAACCACTCTTGTTTCACATACAATTGACACCAATGGCTCCCAACCCCTACGTAGACAACTTTATCGGACTTCCCCAAAAGAAAAGCAAATCATACAAGCAGAAGTTGAGCAACTCGCAGCAGCAGGTGTCATAAGCCAGAGCAATTCTCCATGGTGTACCAACACAGTTTTAGTCCCCAAAAAAGATGGAGGCCATCGTTTATGCATTGATTTTAGAGGTCTCAATAGAGTCACAAAAAAATATACCTACCCCTTGCCAAGCATAGACAAAATTCTAGACACCCTCCATGGAATGAAATATTTTACGTCCCTTGACCAATCCAATGCATATTATTCCATTCTCATAGCCCAAGCCGACAGAGAAAAAACAGCCTTTAATTGCTCAGCCGGACAATATCAGTTCAACTACCTCCCCTTCGGTCTCACCAAGGCCCCAGCCACATTCCAAAGGTTAATGGATGTTATCCTCTCCGGATTGCAATGGAACACATGCCTTGTATATCTCGACGATGTTTTAGTCTTCGCAGATTCCCATGCCCAAATGCTGGAACATTTAGACACTATTCTTGCCCGATTCTCACAAGCAGGCCTTAAACTAAACATACAAAAATGCAAATTCTGCCAGCCCCAAGTCCAATACTTAGGCCACGTGATTTTTCAGCAAGGCATTTCACCAGATCCCCATAAGGTACAAGCCATCTATGACATACCCACACCCAAAAGCTCAAAAGAAGTTAAGTCATTCCTTGGCCTACCCTCGTATTATCGCAGATTCATCCCAAACTGCTCTCAAGTTTCTAGCCCACTCACATCGCTACTCAAAAAGAATTCGGAATTTTCTTGGGGCCCTGAACAACAAAACGCATTTGCCAAGCTAAAAGAATTACTCATTCATGCCCCAATACTGCAGCATCCCGATTTCACAAAACCATTTATACTGCAAACTGACGCCCCAAAACTTGGAATCCACGCCATTCTCAGTCAGCTAGATAGCAAAGGTCAGGATCGCCAAATTGCTTTTGGGAGTCGAACACTAAAACCCACAGAATGCAACTACCCGATAACTGAGTTAGAAACCCTTGCAGTAGTCGAGTTTGTCAAGTATTTCTGCCCCTATCTTTTCCAGCAACATGTTATTGTACAAACTGACCATACAGCAGTTCAGGCAGTTTTACAAAAGGAAAAATCGTCCCCTCGCATTGCCCGTTGGGGATTAGCCCTCTCTGGTATTCAGCTAGACATTCGACCTAAGAAAGGCACTGCTAACCGCAACGCAGATGCAGTTTCTCGATTCCCCTCACAGACAGCAAAGCAATCCTTTGACATTGATCACCTAGAAACCCGCCCTGAAATATCCACCATCAATTCTGTTCTTGAGGCCAAAGCAACTGAACAAGAAGAGCAACAGAAAAATTTTGCCAAACTCCAACGCACTGATCCAACTGTCAAAAGTATTTTAGCCAAAATCGCCCAAAAACACCCCCTTACTCGTATCAAATTTGCAGTGCATCAAAACATCCTCTTCCATATAATAGACAAACAGGCAAAACTATACATTCCCAAATCACAAATCCAGCATCTCATCGCCTCACATCATGACAGCAAATTCACAGGCCATTTTGCTGCCAGGAAAACTTTACACTTGCTCAGACAAAAATATTTTTGGCCTCAAATGAGCCGTGATATCAAACGTTACTGCAAAACTTGCCACCCATGCCAGACACAGAAAGCTCTCCAGCACAAAGTGCATGCAAATCTGGTACCAATTCAGCTGACGGGCCCATTTGATAGAGTCCGTGTTGATTGCATGGGACCGTTACCCCTCACTGAAGATGGCAACCGATTCATTGTCGTTTTTATCCATTATTTCACAAAATATGTGGAGGCATTCCCAACCCCTGACATTGCTGCAGCCACTATTGCCAAGTTATTCGTAACCAAAATTGTTTCCCGTCATGGGTCCCCAAAAATCATCCATTGTGGTCATGGCTCTGATTTTGTATCTGATCTCTTCTCACGGATCACCAGTTTATGCAATACTCAGAAAATTCATACTACCCCATACCATCCCATTGCCAATGGGGAAGTTGAGCGTTGCAACCAAACCTTAGCCACCCATATCCGCATGTACATCAATTCAAATCACACTGATTGGGATACTTATCTCCCATATGCCATTTTTGGATCAACATTCATAAAAATGATAGCACTTCGTATCCCCCATTTGAATTACTCCATGGTAGACAGGCTAATCTGCCATCAGACGCAGCCTTAAATTTTTTCCCCACGTCCTACATGGTTGATTTAGACGATTACGCCCTTCGTGTAAAATCACATTTTACAGAAGCACTCTCAACCATGCAGAAAAGTTTACAAAAAGCCCAAGACCACTATACCCATCAGTATAACAAGCATGCTCAGAACATACATTACAAAGTAGGTGACCTTATTCTTTACAAAAATCATTCATCTAAGCAAGGGCTGACTCCCAAATTCCTCCCTCGCCAAAACGGGCCCTATACAGTTACAAATTTCATGTACCCCAACGTTACACTCAAACACCCCCATAAGAATATCACATTTACGGTGCATGTGAATGAGACAACCCCTTTTTACCCTTGGAAAGCAACTATCGAATCTACCCCCACCCCTCCTCTCCCTCGAAAGCCTTGAACGAGGACGTTCAACTCCGGAAGGAGGGAAATGTAACGTACCTGCCAAAGCAGTACTGTAAATATATGTAGCATACTGTATGTGATAGACATTTATTAGATATTATTTTATTTTTGCATTTTATCATCTCAAGGGTGTCTGGGATTCACACCCAATAATTCCTCTAAAATTAGGTGAAGTACTTTATTTTGATCCGTTCACACCCCGGTAGCCCAATTAAGATGCCCCAATTAATTTGCACAAACGGCAGCTGGTCCCCTAGAACCTACACTAAACTACACATTCCACAGCTACTGTAATCCCCCGTAAAAATCGTAAACAACACCTGCACACAGTAAAATACCTGGAAGCCCCGCCAGACAGTAGTCTCAAGTGTAACGGTAGCGGCGTTCCCACAAAACATGTGTACACAGAGAAACCGATACAGGAAGCATGCACAGAAGCACAGAGATGTGGCTAAGCCCACCGTAGAAAGCAAGCGACGCATGAAAAGCATACAGTACCAGGAAAGCATTAGAAAGGCGTAACTAAGAAAGCATAAAAAGCATAGCAGGAAGCGACGATTGGCGGAAGAAGATGGACAGAAGCACGACCTCATGCGACGCCCAGGGAGTGGCCAAAAACGTCATATAAAAGAAGAAGCAAAGCGTGATTTTATTATTCTTGTAATTTTCAATTTTCGACTTCCGCGCCCCGTATTTGCAAGCGTTTTTATACTGAGAGCGAGTCTCATTTTTATTCGGAAGCAATTAAGCCGTGTGTACTCGCGGGGTTTATCATTTATTGTTTGTCGTATCGACGTCTAAAGCAGCTGTCGATTATTGTAAAGCCGTATCGCCCCGTATTGTACCGCCCGCGCCCCTTTGTTCCCGCCGTAGCGACCGTTGGTTAGAAGTAAAGTACCTCACACAAATCTGGTTGTTACAACTGAGTACTTTCGCTACAGCCATGCGAACAGATCCCATCGAATAGAATACATAATGAAAAAGTTAATCTTTTCCACTGTGTTGTCACGTGCCGACGAATTTTGCCCAACATCATGTGATTCACATCATGCCTTTGTGTTATGTTTTTCCCCACTTTCTGTCTTACAGTCACTTACTTTAGTTTTGCGTTTCGTTTTTATATTTTTACATGCATTTTCTGTGTGTACCGTTTGGGTTTCGTTTCTGTTTCATCTTGTACTTTCATTTCCGTTACGTTTTGTTATTTTTCCATTGCCCACGTGGCCTATGGTATGTAACCCGTTAGTTAGAATTTCGGCCAAAGATAAGCTCTCCGAGCTCATCACTATAATTGGAGCACAATGTGCACCTCTTATCAGTAAAAACTAGCGATGTTTCACAACATGAAACGGCTAGTTTGGAGATTCTCTCTAAATGACGTTCATATGTTTAGCATGGAGAGTGAAACTCGCCCCAATGCTTAACGTATTCGAACTGGAAAATTTCTATGTGACCATAGGCATCTTCTGCAGCGATTTCTGCTGTAGAAGTTAGCTTGGGTGTGGTTAGCTCCGCCCAAGGCATACTGTAGGTTTAGGAGGCCCTTTAAAAGGGCTTGTTTCTTTAGTTTTGCACTCATTTTTGGGCATAATCGTTCCCTTGCGTTTTTAGCTGCGTCTCCACATCTGTCAATGTTATATTTTTATAAATTTACATATTACTGCATCTGCCGCCAACTTATTAATAAATTTGCATATTCCTTCGGTGCCTCCACTGCGTTTACCTTACTGTATCCTAAACCTAGCAGTTACCCCATCACCCTTCGCTTAGGAATCCCCCGTCGCCTCCCTCCAGGAACGTTTTGCATCGCTCGCCAACCCCCGTCAGTACATATGCCCACGCCAAGCTGAATCAGATTGCTGTACCTGCTCCCCTCGTCCCCCGGATCCATGAACACCCTTGAACCTGTCGCCCCTGCGCCAAGTATTTGAGAAGTGGACTAGGTGAGTCCTCTGAGGGGTTATTGATGTTGAGGGTATATTTGTGGGAATCCTCCCTAAGCCGATTTTCCCTTGAGAATCCCCTCAGGTGAAGCAGCCCTTGAACCCTTTGGGTCAGGGCCAAAAAGGGGATTTAGGTTTACAATCGGGTCCCCTACAGTAAGCCATTCCACGAATGGCATTGTCCTTCCTTCTCAGTGAATGGGGACTAGGGATTGCCACCCCTGACCCGTTGGCGTTGTCCATTATTCTACAGCAGAACCCTAGGACAGTTCTGAGGTATGCTAGAGGTTTTCCTGTAGTCAGTACCAGCTGTGTTAGGTTCCCGAACTGAATACCAAACGGAGCCACCCAACGGGGTCACAGCATGTCACTCACAGTGGCATGACCGTATTTTATACGAAATATGGTATGGGTTTTCCCATCAATGTGACTGATCACCAGGTCTACTTAATGTGACATGGCTCCCCAATTCAGTTAATGTGACAGTGTCAATGTCTGCTCTGTTGTCTATTTAAGTCGGAAAATTGATGTAAAAAATACATTGAGCTTGGAAAAACTGGATGAGTTTCTTGTCTATTTATTTTAAATTGCTGGTTCAGTAGTTAGAGTAAATTATTTACAGTAGAACTTAACGATCGACAAATCTTTACACTTGTCCTAGATCTTCTGTAAATAATCATTGTCAATGACTCTGAATCGGGAAGAAAAAAGTTGTCACTAGGTCTGTTTTCAAAAACATTTGCAGTCTTACTGAATCTGTCATTTCAAAGAAAATGGATTGTATACACCTGCACTGTGGTTCGAATGTGTTTTTGAATCTGGATAAATGTCCAATCAATAAATATAACCCAGGGTCCTCACCCAACATATTATGAGAAAAAAATGCGGCTTGAAGTTCTGGTAAATTTTCATTGATCTAGGTTTTAATGTTTCTAAACGGAAGTGCCTTAAATGAAAAATCGAAAAGTTCGAAAACTTTCATTAAATTTCAGAAATTGAGTGTTTTTTTCAAATCCATTTACAGAAAAAAGGCAAGAGATATTCGGATACTGTTACTCTAACATCACGTGGTGTGAAACAGGATTCAACTGTAGAGCACTTTCGCACAGCTTATAACATAGGCCGGAGTCAGACAACCGACATTTATTTTGTAACATTAAACTCGCATTTTCGATTTTTTTCTGTCAAATTACTCAAAAGAGAAATTTTTGTTGCATCTCTTCTGAGACATGGTGTTACGCAACCATTGTAAATTGATCGATGAAATTTTACTAGCGATTCGACCCACATCTTTTCTTTTTAATCGTTCAATTTGAACGTTTTCAATGTTTCCTGCATCTCGTTGATGGCATATTTAGTGGAGTTAATCAGCATTTTTGTATCAGCTTTCAGAATGTGCAGACACCTACAGCTCCCAAAACGGTACATTAATTTGATTGAAATTTTAACACAACATGTCAGACATTAGTGGCTAACAGAAATCAACAAAAAAATTCTGCGGCATCCTATGGGAAGGTGCCCAAAGAAGGCCCCATTGAACTTTTTCGGTTAATTTCAACTTTCGTTTTGACACTTTAAAATAGAATAAATAGTGTAAAGTAAACTAGTAGAATATGTTTTTCATACCTGCATGCAATGAACATTGGGCTTCAGAGTCACATCTTTTCTGAGCTGTGATATTTCGATACACATGTACAACCGAAAAACGCCAAAAAATGTAAAAATTGCAAACTTTGGAATACTGTAGCCATGCGAATTTTGATTTTTACGCGGAATGAATGCTGTCACGATATTCAACATGTAAAACTACCCAAAATATCTCTTTTTCAAATATTATTAATTTTCAACTTATCATAGATCAAAGGGGCAGAAGGTAGAATCTATGATGTGCGCGTTTACTCTAATGCATAAAACTGTGTACTATTCACTGTATTGAGATTCGCTCTTTTGAGACGTCACTGTTCTGAAAGAGAATCGCTGTTTCGAGACTTCACTGTCTTGAGAAACGCTCTTTTGAGTTTCGCTGTATTGGTGACACGCGTTTTACTGTGATCTGTTTATTATTAACATATATACATGCATGTTTTTTATTTCTTTTTTCCTTTATTGACTTATTTTTTATAGTCTTCTTATTTTGAACCATTTCTCGTTCTTTCTGTTTATTTTTTTCAGGTTGTGTCGTTTTGTTCTATTTTTGCCTACTTTTTATTATATTATTTTACTTTTCGTTTCTTTATTATTCCTTTTTTGATATGCCTTTACTGCTCAATTATTTTATTCATTTCATTTTACTTGCTTATTCCATTTTGTTCTATTTATAATTAAATTTTTTGCGATTGCGCTCCGTTCAAAACAACTTCAATCGCGAATGCTTATGATAATTCTTTGTTCTCGTTTTTTCAAACGTTTCCCAGGCAGATATTTTTTTGTGATTTTGGAATGGCCCGTTCGTGCATACCCACCCCAACTGCAGTACAAAAGCATGAGGAAATTAGATGGCCAAATGTAAATAGACTATATTTCAACTAGCAAAAATGATTTTATTATACCTAATTTGCATATTTATTATAAACATGAGTGCGCGCTTACTCCGTAATGCATACAACTTTTAACTATTCGCTGTATACTCACTCTTTTGCGATATGTATATTCGCGCTTTTGAGATATCGCTGTGTTGAGACTCGCTATTTTGGGTTTCGTATTGAGGACACGCCGAACATTTTTCTGTGATCAATTCAACCTCGCCGTTCAGATTGCCTGACAGTCGCTTCGAGAAGCGCTGTTTAGGCTTCTCTAATTCTGGAAACGTTGTTTCGGAGGCCGCAGATACGTTTTATTATCTATATGGCAAAGTAAAACCCTATGCGAATTTACATAATTTAAAACATGCATGAATTACTAGAAAACAAAAACAGAATCGAAAACATAATGATACAATTTACAAATTAAGTTAACAAAAAATTTTCTCAGTCAATGCATATAGAAAGCTCGTACACATCGATTTCGGAAAACTTCTCAGTACGAGTTGACAAAGGGCTTGGGAGATAAAGTTTTTAGTTTTTCAGATGCGATATTCAGTATACGAATTTGGAAAACGAGAAAAATTAAAATGCACGAATGTCTTTTCGCGTGGAGCAGAGAGTAAAGTATTTTGCAATTATACTATTACGTATGTTATAAACTTTTCCGATATCCAAGCCCTGCAAAATGCCAGCAAATTCGAATGAAAATACAAAGTTGTGATAACCTTCCGATTCTACTGCGGCGTAATCTTGAAAATTACTATATGTGTGTATAATCGATTCTGGCGCTTAACCTAGGAAAGAGTTCCATGTTCTTGGCTAGGGTGCGGTGGACGGCGGATAAGGATGATGATGGATAATAATAGTGGGACCGCCGGGCAAATTTTCTACTCGATTCGGCGCCGAATGCGGTAGAATATTGCTGACTGATGGTATGGCGTTCCGGTTGTTTGCGGCTGCCTTCGAAGACGACTGATTCGGCTGCGGTGCTTGTTGTGAGGCCGTAGTTACGTTCGGCGGTCTATAATTAAGGAAGGCATGAAATTGATGAAGATGGCTTATTATGATGAGAAAATATGGGGATAAAAAGAGAAGTTGAGCTGAAACAGAAATTGCGACGTACGTAGTCGAAAATGATTTAAAAATATGAAAGCTCGTAAAAACATTAGGGCCGAACGACAGAATGCGGATTAGCAGAGATGTATCGGGGACCCGGACCCGGTATTCTTAAACTTTTTTGGACCCAGACCCGATGTACTTCTAATTTTAGACCCGAACCCGATATTTTCAAAATTTTGGACCCGGTACATCTCCAATGATTAGTACTATTTCTGATATAAGATGCTGGAATAATCGCAGGTAACAAAATTTGGTATGACAGAAGGAGGCATAAAATCACTTATTCTTGAATCAAGCATGGTATGACCGAAAAGGGAACAAGACGTATTTCGGTGGTAAATCCCGGCTTAAATTGGCGGAATAAGTTCTGCCGTATTACAGAAAGGGGAATAACCTATTCCATAAGAAACGTCGATTTTATTCCTCTCATTCATAACTGTTCTTAGTTCATTCATTTTCAAATGAGCATCGGGAAACAAAAAATCTAAAAAATCCGTGGACACGATGATGACGAAAATGCGTCGTGAGCCAAAATCCTTTTTATTAAGTCCTAACTGCTACATTCAATGTAAAAAATGGAAACCGCGAACCAGGGTTTTTTTCCGCATGCCTTAATCCGCACCGTGCAGAAATGACCCAAAATTTTTTTCGCACACGAAAATTTTTTCCGTTCGAAGTTTAAATCATTTGAAAAATATGTGAAATGAGCGAAAATTATAGAATGCTAAAAAAATAATGGAAAGCATCCGTTTTTCTAGCTCAAAAACATTATTTTAGATTGATTGAGCAAAATTAACAGTTGCTGCTGTCATTTCTGTGATTAGAGCTGAAGATTTATAGATTTCAATTGATTTTCCAATTGATTCAATTTCTACATTTTTAATTCTAGAATGCTGGAAAATGAGCCTTTTCAACCTTTATCTCTAAAATAAAAGGTTTGCATTTCCAGTCGAAAATCGTGTAGTTTCCCAATGACAAAATTTGTGTTCACAAAGTTCAGAAAACTTCAAGTGAGACAAAGAATTCATGAAGATCAATATTAAATCTCAGTTTTCAACAAAATCCGAACCTATAGTCCGTTTTTTACAAAATGCTTTCAAATAGAAAAAGTAACACGAATCAGTACTGTCGTATAAATCTTTAACATAGAGCTCTTGCTTAAAAATTTCTCACTCGGAAAATTTTAAAGGTTAGGTTAGTATGCTCACAAATTTCCAGTCCTATATGATATATTGTTTTTTAGAAAATCGTGAAAATCTGAAATACTACTTGCTTTCCACCTTCATTAGCTAGAAGCATTTCAAGAAAAAAAGACTATAATACTGAAGATTACTAATTGATGAATGGGATGAGAAACTTCAAATCATGAAAACCATGCACACTTAACTTCTGATGCGTCACACCAGAGAATTTTTGAACAAAGGAGCTACTGAAATGTTGGAAAATGTATTCTAGAGATAAATTGTAAAACTTTTGGTTTAGATTTTTCCTAGAAAAATGATGGTATTAAATAAATGTGTGCAGAAATGTAGGAAAAATCAGCAAATTCATATGAAAATCCCAATTCACACTACAAAGTGACGAGTTTTAATCACTCTAGCAGAGACATATAAGATTGATGGAAACAATCATGGACAACCGAGAAATCAAACTAAATTTCTTTTTGGCTGTGCTTCAGCTTCGTTGTAGTTAATATTATAAATTCTTTTCATTGCCGGCGCGGAGTGCCGGAAAAATTTGAGATTTTGACCATCTAGATCGCACCAAAATGCACCTTTTCATCAATGCCAGCAGTAGAAACGGCCAAAGAAATTTCCGTTCTGTGCGGAAAATGCCCAAAAATTTTTCCGCACAGCCCAAAAAAAGTCCGCACTGTGCGGAAAAAAACCCTGCCGCGAACGCAGGTTGTTTGTTATTGGCATGAGCATCTTTTTACTATCCGAGGCTCATCTAGAAAAATAATATATAAAATATCAAGTGTGGTAAACCTATGTTTTTTATAGCCGATGAGAGAAATGCGAAAGATTTGAAAAAAATGATTTATACGCACGAAATAATATCAAACCATGTCACAATTTTTTTACCTAAAAAATTATTCGACGTCAGATTAGTTAAATTAGTAATGAAATAGTGATTTATGCATTAGAGATGTATCGGGTACCCGGACCCGAAATGAGACCCGAAATTACCCGACCATTTTGTTGGAGACGGACCCGATATTCTGAAAATTTTGCATCCGGACCCAATATTCTTAAAATTCTGGACCCGGACCCGAAGAAATTGTCACAATTCTGATTCGGATCTGATGCATAACATAGTCATTCAGCTGAAAACAAATACCCATGTTAAAGAATCTGATGACACATCAATTAACTAATGAAATATAAAAAGTAAAAAATCAACACTTTATTGCTCAGATCATCTTGAGACTGACTTAGATTTGAAATCTACGGCACTCAGGTTATATTTCATGAATAGTTTTTCGGCCGTTTTCCTTGTAGTCGTCGTCTTTTCAATCTTAATTTTTATTTATAATATTAATTTAAGGATCAAAAATTAAATTATAAAGATGCTTAACTCACTAATATTTCACGAGAGATTAGTGACTCGAATGGGTTTATTGTGCCTCAACCAAACCATACGATTTCGCTATGATGCTGTTTCTCTCGCATCCATTTTGAGATGCAGTTGTGAGAAGTTCGAATATGAATATGATAAGTTGAAAATGAATATTACTCGAAAATAGGGTATATTGTTTGGTTTTACATACTACGTTTGAAAATTTTTTTCTAATGTACTTTTCACGTTTTACATTTCGTAAAGTGTCCAAAAGTAGGCGGAAAAAAAGTCGAAAAACTCATATGGACCTCTTTCCGGACACCTTCCCATAGGATGCCCCAAAATCTTTTCATCATTTTGGTACATATTATGTCAAAATTTCAATACGATTTGTGTGCCATTTTTTGATTTTTTGGGATTGGCACACATTGCATTGCCATTCAAATATATTTTTGAGTCCTAATGAATCCCCAACCAATAAAGTTCTGAGAGAACAGGATTCGCCATCATCTATATAATAAATAAGAAGAAAAATGTGGCTTCAATCGAGGCCAGATAAATTTCGATTTCTATAACTTTGATAGTTGCTGAACGACATGCTTCAAATGAAAACTTCGAATTTAATAAAAAAATTTAAATTTTTTTATCAAATCTGAGAAATCGTTTTTACAGAAAAACGCTGGAGCTATTCCAATGAACGTTTTTAATGTTATTTATTTAGTGGCAGCAAACAGCATTTTTATATCAATATTCAAGACGTGCAGACGTCTACAGCTCTCAAAAGGGTATACAAACCTGATTTAAATTTTAATACAATGTCTTCGGCACTAGTGGCTACAGAAATAGAGGAAAAATTCAATGGCACCTTATGGGAGGGTGTCAAAAAAGCTTCAAATCAGGGTTTTTTTTGACCTACGAGTCACAAGCCAAGTGGCTTGTTGACCTAAAATTTTACAAGCCATTCCAAATTTTTACAAGCCAATTTTATAATATCAGTATACGTGAATAAATTCCAATGCTAGGTTATTTTTTAAAGAAATGTATATATTGAGCATCACGGCAATCGATCAAAAAAGAGATGTCATTCAACATTATTCAAAAAAATGTTAGAGCCATTAATTCATAAATATTCAGGAAACATTCGAAATTTTTGAGTTTGATCGAAGTCTAATCTACAAGAATTGTGGAAAAAATTTTCCAGCAAACTATCCAAGAATATAATGACTTTGAATTACATGAGAAATCGACAGTTAAGTCCTCTAGGATGACAAGTGAGAGCCCAAAAAAGCTATTAATCTTTCCTGCCTGAAATGCCGGAAAATTTTTTTTGGGTATTGACATTCTGCGATGCTGGAAAATCAATGTTCCAAACACTTATTTGAAGAATTAGATTCGAATTTTCTGTTCAAAAGTCGTAATTTCTAGAATTTTATGTTTGAAAAATTTTAAAAGCATCAATTTATTCACACACTCTCATAAACTTGGCCGAAAAGATATTAGTAAGAAGAGTAGAAATTTCCGAAAACAACTTCCATGAAGCTTTTGGATTGATTTTAGGTTAAGAAAGGAATAATCGCTACAAAAAGTTTACAGACTTGACGTATTGATCTTTCTCAAAAAATGTGTCAAGGTAAAAACGTGAATCTTCATTAAATATCAAGATGAAATATTGAAGATTATCAATTAAAACATGAGATAATACGTTTAAGATGATTAAAACTATTAAAGATTAAATGATAAGTGAAGGTAGACATGTTAGAAGCAGTACCTGAGCTAGGAAATAAATAATAATGCTTATTTAAGTTAACCGGCGTCAAGCGCCGGAAAATTTCGAGATTATGACCTTCGAAAATGCACCAAAATGCATCTTTCCTGTATCCGATATGATCAAACACATGAATTAAAAAATTCTGACAAGCCATTTTGGCTTGTTGGACTAAAATTCTACAAGCCATTTTGTCAGTCCAACAAGCCATGGCTTGTAAAATGCTTAAAAAAAAACTATGCTTCAAATGACCCTTTCAGGTTATTTCAACTTCCTTTTTGACATTTGAGAGGGTAAGATGTCAGAAAATTTCTTTCATACCTTCTGCACATAATGAATATTTAAAGATTAATATTTCCAAACATGCATAGAGACTGAAAAAGCCAAAAAATGTAAAACTTCCAACTTTTGGAGTGCTGTAGGTATGCGAATATTGACTTTTGCACCGAATATATGCTGTCACAATACTCAGCATATAAAACCACTCAAAATATCTTATTTTCAGATATTATTAATTTCCAACTTATCATAGGTCAATGGAACAGTAGGTCAAATCTCTCAGAAATCGTTTCTGAATAATGTCACACATAATAGCACGCTGAAAAATATAATGGACCTGGACCCGAAATTACCCGACTATTTTGCTAGACCCAGACCCGATATTCTCAAAATTTTGGACCCGAAACCGGACCCGATATTTTTAAAATTTTGGACCCGGACCCGTACCCGATATTCTCAAAATTTTGAACCCGGACCCGATATTCGTGAAATTTTGGACCCGATACATCTCTATTATGCATACTGACGACATTATGATTGCACAAGATCAGTAGTCATTGCTATAATCCAGAATTCTTGATGTCGGCTGACTAGACTATAATACCTTCTGGATAACGCACTCAATGTATTAACACGCAAAATGAAGGACAAAGTTACTGCTATCTTTACCAAATAAAATGAATCGTGAGCCAAGTAGATGATTTCTGATAATTTCCATATCACTTTCTGTCAATCGGCTCTAGGTCATAATTTAAACAAAATCAACTCGAAAATATTCCGGCAGAAGCAAAGCTCGCTTTTGGAATAGTTTGCTCGTTTCAAAATATGAACAGTTTGAAATTTCCTGGACTTTGGATATGAAATGTTTGCAATGGGCTATAAGACTGTAGCAAGTTACATTATGTTACACGATAGGAACATATGAACATTAGGATCATAGGAATATGACTGGACTTTGTTCGGAGTAATTACTGTAACAAAAAAAGTGGTAGAAAATCAAGATCACGATAATCATACATAAAATTCGGGGAAGGGGGATGTCCCCAACTTGGTCGGACCCTATACCCGAATTTTGAACCCCTCCCAACTTGATCAACCTTATACCCAACTCCCCCAAACTCGGAAAAAGTAGTTTTTTGGTCTTCTTCGGGAAAATTTTCGAAATTTTTTCTTTTTGGGATTTTTTCACCCCCCCCCCATCAAAACTTTGGGTTTAACGTCCCCCGACTCTGGACTTACAGGTAGGGTGCCGGGGAATTAATAGCCGGTGTCATTTGGATTCGTGAAGCTGCGATAGACGAATTGGCTTGAGAACCGGTCATCAAACGCCCAGTATTCGATATCAAATGAACAGACGCCGACGGCGTCATACTTGATCGCGCATTTACAGGCTAAATCAAAAAGAGACGATATTATAGGATAATCGTACATTGATGAAGACAAAATTATCTGGAAAGATGCTATCGAACTTTGATAGAGGAACTGCAGCCACATTTGTATATTGGCTCTTTTGGGAGAACGGTCGACCGATTCGATTGATTTGGAGGGTGTGAGCAAAAAACTGTTTCAAAAATTAGTGCATGCTCTGGAAAGTTCATAAAATTACTTTCATGATGGGATGCGCCAAAAAATCGATATTTCCATAACCACCGCCACGCCAAAAAACTGAACATTTGGAATCTTTAGTCAGATAAGATGTGAAAGTTGCCGTCACGAGTTCAGGCCACACATTGCGAATTTAATGCGCGGATACAATGATATTATGTGATGACTCTTGGCTAACGGGTTCTCATGTCACTTCACAATCGCAATGAGGCATTAGGGCTGCAACAGAGTCTATCGTGAATTTAGAACAGAAAGCATTCAAAAAGGCTTTGAACCCAATACCCATATCTAAAGACGTTTTAGGAAATTTTTAAGAATTTTTTTTTTAAGAATGAAAAATTTTGGTCACTAGCGCCGAACGCTAATGACGGAATTTTTATTTCAGAATTTACAAGGCCGTTGGTACTTTGTCACAAGTCGATTTCATGTCTCTCACAGAGAAAAATCTCAAAATTTTCTGGCACTTCGCGCCAGTCAATGAGTATAACAGAACAGTCATTGCTTTCTATCAGGTGCGGCCGTTAGAATATCTACTTCCACTTATTGATTAACCTTCATCAGTTTCTATCAATTGAATTACCTCATTTCTTTTTTACTAATTTAGTCTAGAGTCAATAATTTGCTGATAATTGAGATTTTTCATCACTTCGTAGAATTTTATTTTCTCGCTTCGTTTGGAGTTTCCCAACGTTTTGAAACGTTAACCTTCACAATCTGCGATTGAAAGACGTTAAGAACATCATTGCAAGATTTTAAATTTAGAGCTTCTGTCCAGGAATAATTGTTGGGAATATACATTTTCCAGCATTTTGGAACTCAAAAATCTGAAAATTTTCCTGGCGCTGCGCGCCGGGATAAAAAAGGTATTACGATGCATTAGTTTCATTCTGATTAATTTTCATTGTTATGAAGATCCATTTTCCAGCCTTCTAGAATGTAAAAACCTGAAAATTTTTTCCGGCGCGTTTTTTTGCTCGGTTGCGGCCCTGTGAATCTGGGTAAGTACGTTTCAAAGAAAGCAGCCAAGAAATAAGTTTACAATAACACATTTCTCAATAATGGTTAATACAATCACTAATAACTTGATCACTATTGTAAAAAGAAATAAAGTACTGTGCGCTAATAAATTTTTTTTGCGCTAATGGAGTCAAACTGCCATTAGCGGCACTGCTAATGGGTGTGGCGCTAAAAAAACACTGGTATTATAGTCTATTATTACAAGAGCCATGGATAATATTGACTCCCTAAAACAACGTGATTCGTATTGAAAATATTAAAAGCTGAAAAATTTACAACTTTTGATTCTCGAATTAAGTGATTCAGATAGAGACATTTTTAGAATCAACCGTTCCGATGTGGATCACTATTCGGATTCCTTTTTTTTGAAATGGTTCTAATCTGATTCTGCGGAAATATCATAGAGTTTTCGCTACCAGTAACTTTTTTTAAAACGCTAGAGTGCGATATTGAGGATCGAACGAAACCAAAAACTTTTATATCCTGATAAAGAATTGCAAACCTGCATCCCAACTCCTCGAGGAAGCGGCGAATTTCGGCGAATATTATGCTGATGAATGTTAGCGCCAGCATTAGATAATTGCACCTGCGTCCGAACTGGCGTACCGCTGAATCGAGCCTGGGAAATTTGTTAAAGTGCAATAAGCTAAAGGGTGAATATACCCGCATCTTCAAATATAGGGAAAAGCACTTAGAAGTTCTATTGGAAATGTTATTAGAGTAATGTTCTAAAAACAAAAACATGATTCAAATGAATAAATTGGTGTAAAAAGACATTTCTAAGAATGAAGAAATGAAGACCTAAGAAGGAAAACATATTTTTACTTGTACTTCAGAATGATGTATTCTAAAACGCTTTCTGCATGATTATTGACTAAGGGCCAAATCACAGAAGGTAGAGAAAGTAAGAGCGGAGCAGGAGCAAATGCAGGAGAGATCTTGAAGTATCTGTTCCACCCCTGCGTCTATATTTTTGCTTTTGTTATATCTCACATTGCTGTAAAACATAAGCAATTTTTGAAACGAACTTTTTTGGTATCACAGAAGATTAGGTTTGGATTCGGAGTATTCTCGGAGCAAAGTAGGAGAATGGTGCAAAGTTGCAGAAATTTTTGTCAAAGCTTACTTCTCTCGCAGCTGAAGTAGATTTGGAACAGTAGTCTGGTCAACAAATTTTTCTTGCGGTCGACTGTTTTCAGCATATACAAACCGACACAGCGGCACTAATGAACAATCGCGGAAAAACGCGTGCAATAACAACAATCACAAAAATTGTCCGCTTTTGCACTAATTTTACTTCTAGATCGCTCCAAGATCACTCGCTCTACTTTATGTGATACTACAGTGAAGTAAGTTGGAAGAAGATAAAAAATATTCCACGATCGCTGGTGGACTAATTTCTGTATATGGTTCCCGTTGTGACTTTTTCCATATTTCGCTTCTTTTTTTGCTCCAATGGGTAATCTCGACACATTTTTGCTTTTTTTCCCCAACTTACTTTCTCCAACTTCTCATACCAACAAGCTTACCTTACGAAAATTACTCTCATTTTTATTCAAAATTACTCTAACACTCCCCCGTAACTGCACAACATTAACTACACTCCGACCTATGACTAGGCACTAAACGTTGAAAATACAAAGATGCTCGTGTTACACATTGAACGTGCAGAATACTGCAGTTCTGGTGCTTGAAACTTACACCGGCTGGTAAAACGGTGGCAATTTGGCTTCCAGTTGAAGATCCTTTTGTAATGTCAGCCGATACGAGGAAACTTCCGTTTCCAAACTGAAATTATGAACAAATTCAATTCCAGCTTATATTGTGAAGTCAAACAATCGGTGACAATTTCTCGAGCATTATACGAGAGAACAGAAAAAAATCAAGGACTTTTGTACGAAAAAGGCGAAATCTACGTGAAACGGGTGCTTTCTGTCTCAGATTTACGCTTCTATTCAATGAACTACATCATTTCCCACTGAAATATGGATTTTTGAAGAAGATTGGAGCCTGAAAAGAAATCAGCTGCCAATTTAGAGAATGGATGGATTTCAAAAAATAGAAATACTCGATCGGACGGCCAACTTTAGAATATTTATTGATTGAAAATGAAAAATTGCCAAAAAAATAATTCGCTCACAGATGTTGTATACGTCTGCTCACTTGAATTTTCTGTTTAGTAGCACCAGAAACGGCGACCCTTTGCTGCGGTTGTTGTTTAATCAGCGACGTAAAGTCCAAAGGGGGTTGCGAGACGACTTGCGTTTGTTGATTGGTCAACTGTTGTGCTGACCCACCAACGGCACTTTGAACTACAACGCCGCTGCTGGAAGCCGGTATTTCGATGTACGTTCGGCCACCGGCACCCGTTTGATAGTTAGCCATTGCGGCGGCGGATGAGACGCTCGCCTGATATGCCGCCACCGGATTCTAAAAAGCGAGAAACGCTTTTCCATGGACAAACTCCTACATCAGAATATTTCTTCCATGTGAAAAAAGCAGTCATGGCCCATGTTAGATGTTCTTGCAGGTTAAAGAAAACAATTTTTTAGGTTAGTTGCATAATTTTTGAATTTTGGCTATCTGTTTTCAGCTCAAAATTGATGCGATTTTTACTGTTTTGCTCACGACTATCAAAAAACGATTCATTTTTAGCTGATTTTTTTCCTGATTCAAAGTATAATTTAACTGACTGACAACGTCAACACAATGCACATTCGTCAAATCTGGGTAGAAGAATATAACTTCAAAAAATTTTGGTTGGTGAACTGTCGTCAAGCTAATAGCGAGAAAAAGATTTAATCTCCCCAAACAGCTTTCGATCCCAAATATCATCAAAGGACATCAGCAACATGCAATTAACTAGTTATAATAAAAATATTGTTGTTCTTACAACTTTTTTAGTATTTCTAAAGACTGTAAACTTCTTAGTTGTACCTTTGAGTGATTTTAACTAGAGATGTGCCGGTGCAAACTTTCATGCTGGTTCTTATACACGTTAAACGTAGCTTAAGTTTAAAAAAATTTTTTCCTCGAGTATTGCATACTGGAGTGTAGAATCACGCAAAATGTCTCCGCTGATTTCTAACACTTTAAGGTGCCGAAAGAGTACTTCACACTGCTTGTAGGTATAGCAAGATTGTAAAAATAATGGGGAAAGTGCTATAAGAATTCCATTAGCCATAGGGCAATTGGCGACCCCCTCAAGATTCGCCATTTATATGACAGAAATGGGCTAGCCGCAAGAAACCCTTTTGGTCGATAAAAACTGAAGAAGTCAATTTTTTGTAGAAAATAGTCATTTTTGAACAAAAGACGGTCAAAAATGTCAACTTTTTCCGCATTTCACGCCATTAATACATATTTTCATGTTTTTAGGCAAAAGTTACAATTTTTTAACTGTCTTTAGCCTTTTTGGGCGGTAAGTTGAAATTTTTTTCCTTCGATGATACCACCCAAATTTTGAACAATTGACCGCCCGGTCAAGATATCATGGCACCCGTGCCTGACACATTCCTAATTTTAAAGCTTTTTTACTTTTCACGGATCCAAAAAAAATATTCAACTGAAAATGCATCTATATGATGATTTAGTAGGAAAAATTTCACAAACTAACTTAATATTTCCAGAAAAAATGATTATCGAGTAAATAATTAAAACTTGCTAGCATTACCGGAGTTCCTGGCGGTGTCTGTTGCATTTTAAAAGTTTGCGGGTGCATTTGGCGATAAACTGTCGTGGTTTGTACGTTGACCGGCATTGGCTGATTAGTCTGTCGTGAGGCAAACGGACCACTATCTACAAGCATAAAATTTACTATTCCACTGTCAAAAATTAAGTTCATGAAGCCTTGCAAAAATTTTTCTATCAGTCGATTTTTAACATTCTGATGACATGCAAGAAGGAAGCTATTTCTTTTCATCATTAATGTCAATGCTTTATAACGTATTTAAGGTCATTGCAGTGCGACAAAACTTCAAAAAAGGTTCTCGATAGAATCGACATATACGCGACAGTGTATAAAGAAGCACCTCACCAACATTAGATTGGATAATACTTTGATTGACTTGCTGGTAAGTCGATTGCTGCACGGGCCGGGTCAATAAACGGCCACCTTGACTGTTAACCATCTGAAAAGATTCGGATTATATATTCGGATTATATATATATATATATATATATATATATATACATAAGAAAATTTTGGAACTTACGAAAGATAGTTGTTGTCCTTGCAACTGTTGTTGGCCTATTGGCAATTGGAAAGGGATGACCGTGGCGCCGGACGGAAGTCCTGCTGTCGACGACCCGGCCATTTGTTGCGGCTGTTGGACGATAGTTATAGCGCCGGGAGCTGTTAAGGATCGAGTAGAGATAGTAGCTGCCGCTTGTTCAGCCAACTTAAAAAGAGAGATTAGGTGTAATGGTTCCACGGTCTTATACGGGCGAGGCCGGTGAGTTTAAAATCATTTTTTAAACATTTAACAAATTTGGGGCACGGTGGAAAAGCTGAAATTTGGCGTCAGGTCATTTTTCGAAAATGACAAATGAATGTTTTCGGACTAGTAGAAAATAGCACAATCAACAAACGTAAAAGTAATTCAGTTTAATAATTTGTGAACACTAAATGAAAATTTTCATATCGAAAAACTGTTCGGCTATATTTGATAGCACATTCTTCACTTTTTTACGGCTCAAGAATTTAATATCGTAAAGACTAAAGAATTGCAAAGGCGTTATTTCACTTCGTTCAAGGAGGCCAGCTCGAGCAGTCGTGCTCGACAATCATATAGAGCTAAGCGTATACGCCTTCTCCTAGAGGATGCTCTCCGCTTTCGGCAAATAGAACGGCACCGAGAAGTGAAAAATTTTTTATTTTCCGGAATTTCTTTTTATTCCACGTCACCAAGCCTGTAGCCAAGAATTTTTTTCGAGGAAGGCACACATTTTTACACTCTAAAATTGATATTTCTGACTTGACTATTTCTTGAAGAAAAAAATCTCCACATTTTTTACCATTCGAAAGATTGGAGGGCATGGCCCCCAACTCCCTGCCTACAGGCCTGCACGTCGCTATTTGTGCTTCCGCATTTCACCATTATATCTGAACGTTCTAGTGATATTTGAAGTGGAAATTTCACTGCATTTGATTCAAAAACTATGAACGCATTGATCATGTATTTGTCGGAAAATTTAAATTGTTGAAGTATTTTTAGCGGCAGTTTTTCTGCGAACATACATGTATTTGGTGGTTTGGCGTTGCCTTCCGCCTTCGCCTCAGGTCAAACGCAGCGTTTGCATGTTGTTACCCCTTCACAGCCGGAAAATTGAGTGATTTTTTTGGAATTGTCAAAAATTTTGGCGAAAATTGGCATTTATGAAATTATTAGGCCGCCTCCAACTAAGTGACTAGGGTGATGCATGGATGGGGAATAAATGGAATTTTTCGATGAAATACAAATTCAAATTAGGTCCTAAAAATTTAGAAAATTCGTGTTAAACCAAACGGTAAAAATTTGTTTCGTAGATTTACAGTTTTCAATATTTAAATCTATCGTTTTTGGAAATTTTGCCACAATATTTTCTAGGTTCAATTTTCTAGCGAGGGGATAGCAATGGGAACCGCAGTAGTGACACCAAATAAGCTAGAAATAAGATGGGAAGGATAGTGGACGACTTTTTGGGCACTTCCTCCAAGGTGGTACACAAAACGCACCAAGCGTAACGTACAAGCAAAAAAGAACAGGTTGAATTTTTTTCTTGCTCACCGGATTGTACTCTAGTACCCTGAAGCAGCTTATACGCTCGTCGAAAGAGTACATTCATACTTAATTTATCCTAGAGGAACCTGAAGCGTATGCTCAAAAGAGTTGAATTCACGCTCTGCTCGAGGAAGGAAGCCATGAAACATAGTACTCCTGCATATTGATTGGCTGCTTTTCAGTTATTCTTCTTGAGCAGGCTCCCTCGAGCGAAGTATAGGTACACCATAAAGATCTTTGAGTCGATTTTGAATTTCTTTCTTGCAAAATTTTCAAAACAACTTTAGAGAGTTAAAATACTATATCCGCGTTTAACAACGTACTTGTTGTTGATGCAGTTGTTTCCGTTTTTCCTCGACCCGCAGTCGTTCTTCGTACAATTCTACCATTTTGAAAGGATCTATGAGGTTGGCTTGAAAATTTGTCGGTAAACTCGACCAGCCAGCACCGCGATGTTTAGGTTCAGCTCCTGATCGACATATACCGTAACCTGTTGTTTTATAGAAGAAAGTGAAAATTTTGCCGCGCGATATACGACGTAATTGGTGTTAATGTCCTAAACACGAAGAAAAGATATAATTACTTGCTCTTTTATTCAACAAAGATCGTTTAATCCGGAGTCCGGTGCTATTGCGAAAACGTTGACCGGCGAAACTGTTCATGAAACTTTGACCTTCATTTTGAAATTGATAGATAGTTCGGATTCGAAATTTTTTCGACGCTGCTGCAATGCAGAATAACAATGAACATTTTTACAGACGTAGCATGCAGATTTCAAAACTGGAATAAAATTGATCAAGTCACTGAAAATTGATGTTTAAAATAAAAATATATTTAGCTTCAAAGTCACGATGAGTAAGAAATGCAAATTAGCAAAATTTTCTCACTATTTTTCAAACTTTCGATCGAGAAAAACTGTAGAAGGTTGAAGGGTCAAGCGACCATAGAAAAAATTATCTTTCAATTTTTTTGAAGTTCCCCACAGTTAATGACCGAACATGTATAAAAATTAGAAATCGAAAACTTTCTAGTAAGAACAACTTGATTTTCGAGTCTTAAAAGGCGAACTTAGAGTGTCTTTACTAAAGTCTGTTATATCCAAATGAGTCTCAAAAAGAAAGATGTCGATCCAACACGATCGCCTTTTTTAGCAAACTGACTGTAGCAGTCAGGGCTACAACTTGAAAAAAGAAAATTTTGACTTGCGATATAATTGGTCATCACCTGCCTAAGGTCTTGTTTGCGTTTTTTGCATTCCGAGGCTCATTTGAAAATCAATACAGTATAGCCACAAGTTCACCTTTTTTTATTCAAACTTGTACGTTAGTATTCATCAGGAAAGACGATAAGAATCCAAGATTCTTTTGTTGAGTAGTTTTTCGTTTAGCTTACCCATTTCGGCATCAAGTTTTCGTGATTTTTTCGTGCTGATGACCGGAGGATGATCGGCGAGAACTGCACGGCCCTCTTCACGCGGTAAAATGACCATTTCGTACCGTCGGTGGCATTGTTTGGGCGAACGATAGCGACCACAGCTAGCCGCTACACATTCGGACACCAGATCCCAATTTATACCGTGGCCTTCGTTATTTCCCACGATAACTGATGACTGATGAGCGTGCTGAACTTTCGTCACGGCCTGAAAAACGACAGTGCTACAAACGCCCATATCCATGAAATTCAGGACTTTTTTTAACGAGTCCAAAAAGTGCGAAATTCCTCATTTTTACGTTCCACATAATTTTTTTCATATATGCAGTAAGTACGAATTGAAATTTTAAACAAAATCGATTCCATTCAATGGTTCTCATTAGTTGTTTGAATCGGATTCAAAACATTCATAAACTTTTTATAGCAGACTGAAGGAACTTTAGAATCCAGATATTAGGTATTCATGAAAATTGAGCAAAACATTTTATTCGACGAGGTCTTCTAGCTCACGACAGGACCCTAGTAATTCCATTTCATTATTCAAATAAGCTATCACAAGAACGGCTTAATTTGTCCACAAAATTTTTTCTTAGACAGTGGCAAGATTCGCACTCCAGACATTTACGTTAAATAAAGAATAATCTTCTAACAAGTTCCATTCGTAAACGACATCGGCCGATTCGTTCTCCGTCACGCCGACCGGCGGTGTACCCGGCCGTCGACTTGGTTTCGGTTGTTTGGCTGCCGCCGTCGTGAGCGGTGGGTTACTTTTAGTCGACGGGTGCCCGATTTGCGGAGACTGCTCACCTGACGCTGGTCGGACGGCTTGCGCGGGCGACACAGGCGTCCGTAAACGCGTTTCTAGACGTTTGACATCGGCGAATTTGTGAGGTGTAGGATTTTGTGTCAGTGAGCTGGACGATGCTGAAAACTTCCAAGTTGAGGAGAGACGCATCGCTTAATTATAACCATCTTAACAATAATTTCGCAGATTGAATATTTTTCAAAATTTTTTTAAAAATGTCTTGAAGAAATGCACAAAACCACGAATAGAAATCTATCGTTTCAATTGATGGCTAAATATTAGAAGGGCCCAATTTTTGCATGAAATTTCAGTAACTGAGGATAAAACATGAAGCTTTGTGTTACTATGGCTCAAACAGGGAAAGATTTCTGAATGCAAATCTCTTTGAACAGTACTCAAAAATGTATACATTACTTAAATTCTGAGGAGTGGAAATGCCATTATCTCCCGCACTACTCGACGACCTATTTTCATTGCGCTTCGGCGATTTGAACGGTGAACGATCGGCGATTTGACTTTCGACGTATAAAGGCGGTAGTTCGCTTTCGGTCATGGGCGTTCGTTCGTACAAAAATCCCATTGTTGGTTCAAAATAGGGGTCGAAGTCGGCGGCAGAATCTTCCAAATCGCTCGGCGGTGGAGTCGGTGGGTACCAAATCTGGACGAAGGAAACATTTTTTCAAAATTAGAAATAATATTATTCAGATACACACGTTGTAGAAGGATAATTTCATTCGCTTCCAATGAAACTGAAAAAATTTATATTTTATTTTATATTGATCGAAACAGACAGTAAAGATTGTATCTTCAGCAATGTAGATCAGGATCGCCAAAATAAAATTTCCTGACTTGTCCTGGCTTTGCAGGTGATTTTCCTAGATTTTTGCGCAACACAAATCATCAATAATTTACACATAAAACGGCAACAGATGCAGACCTGAAAAATGTGCTGATGTTTTCTATCCCTGTCAACTAGTAATATAGAAAAAAGAAATCACCTAAAAATCAAAATATTCAAAAAATGAAGGCTACGAGCATAATATTACATAATAAACGTCGGCTATCTGACTCCTGCCTACGTAATGTGTTGGAAAGTGCTCTGCAGTTGGAGGCACTGTTTCACACAAAGTTATGTCAGCCAGATGAAAATAAATCAAAAGAAAGTCCATTGAGGTGCCTTTCCTATAATCGTACTTGTACGGTGAAGAACACCCGAATAACCTTTGTAGTTTTCCTGCGAATGAACTTCGATCATTCGATTTTGAAATTCAATGAAAATTTCCGTAATTTTCGATCTCTCATTCGAAGTATATCATTCAGCAAACACCAAAGTTAAATCAATAAAAATTTATTAAGACTACAAACTATATGTTTCCTTCTGATGTATTAGGTAAAGATGAATTTAGTGTTTCCAAAACTTTATTGGTTGGGGAGTTATTCAGATACAAAAACATAATTGAATGTGTACAAATCTCTACACCTCGTGAAACAGTACACAAATTGGACTGCAATTTTAACTCAGTTTTTTGGTCTTTAGCGTCTACAGAAATGAAAAAAATTTATATGGGAAAGTGCCAAAAGGAGTTCAAAATGACTTTTTGGCTTTCTTCCACTTCTTTCTTGACACTTCAAATTATCGTAAAGATTATAGACATTGCTTCATACCAAATTATCTATAATTTTATCCTGCATATAGGGAATGTTTTACTATAGAGTTACATCTTTGCTACGCGCTGATATTTTGGATCGCATGTACATAACATAAAATGCTAAAAAATTGGTTCTCAGATCACCTGATTCTTAGGTACGATTAATTTCTAACTCATCATAGTCAAAGTCGATGTTCTTAGAAACTGTATGTTAAATATTTTGACCCAAATTTCAACTCAATATTTGAGATCATTGTAATTTATCTTCGTCTACGTATACTTTTGATGGTAGGTACATACATTTAGAAGTTTTTTGATTTAATCGAGATATGGTCAGACACGAAACCACACATTGATAGATCAGAGTAATCTGCTGCACATATTTAACAAAAACTTACCGGAAGAATATCTGATTCGTCATCCAGAGAAATCATCTAAAAATTTGACATATAATAGTGGAAGGAAAATCACAACATCGAAAAAATGTAATCACACTCAAGACTACAGAAGCTATTGAAAATATTCATTTCTGACGCTCATTCATAGCCCATCTCAGAAATTCATCGACTGATCGCGATTTTCTCGCTCGAGGATGCAAAATGCCCATAATCGACCTTTCACCAATTACGTTGCATTGCACATTTTTATAGGTTCAAATTTCTACTTGTGAGAAATTTTCACCATCCTCCCAAAAAATTATAATTTTGCTATCTATCTGGCGAGGTTAGGTTCAACGGATTACATGAAAACAATCTGGTAGGTGGGAAAGCACTGAATCTCTTGATAATCCAGACAAAGATAAATATTGTAAAAAGTTTGAATTTTTAGTCAATTCGGTGTTCTGCGACTCACTCAAGCAAACAAAAGTTTCACCAGCTTCGCTCTTGTTGCACATTTGTCACATTTCGGCGGCTTTGATCGAAACATTTCGCTAACAAATAAAACGTTATTAAAATAATTTTTTGACCTCTTATAAATAAAAACAAGAGCAAAGCCAGCGAAACTGTGACTTATAAAATATGCACAGAAACAAAAGCTGGGCGAAACTATATCGTTTACTCGTACGAATCACACAAACGTAAAAAAAGACGAACAATAAAATTCATCAAAAATGTGTTAAAATTAAAAAATTGTTTTTATCTTGCCCAACCTAGCAGCTCATATGACCATTCGTTTTTTCTGCTGGATTTTCGACGCATTCAGTATCTCTGCATGGGGTTAGCTGATTCGAACTCGCTTTGAGAGGTGATATATTAGTGATCGGTCCCCCGATTTTATCAAAAATATTGTCAAAATTAGCTTTCGTCGGAATTTTTGAGTCTTCGATCACATCCTTTTTGTAAGATAAGGAATCGTTCACTCTAATGGACGAGTTTTCAAAAACAGACGATAATGAAGGTTCTATTGGACGCCTTTTGCCAAAAGTTGAACGTCTTTTTCTGTTCATAGCTAACGAATTGTGCGTGAGTGGCGTAGAGGAAGAGGCGTCTTTATTAGTATTAACCTGAGACGTGGAATCGTCTATCTCATATGTTAAATCGAATTCTTCGTCACGAATTCGGCGTCTTTTCCGCTCGTTTTCGACTGCCGAAGTTTCCTGCAATTGTTCCCATTTCCGTTTGTGAGATTCAATCTCTCGCTATAATAGAATTCCCTATATAAATTAATAAGTTAAACAACCTAAATGTCAAAACTGGATTCCGATAGTTGACTTTGACAGATTCAACATCGATCATCAGGTACAAAGAAAACATTGTGTTGCACACCACGTGGAAACCTTACTATATAAACAGAGATCATCACTCCAGACGAATTTGATTAAAAGAACACTAACTTTCCTTAGCTGTGTCGGACATTATTTTCAAACCAAAATTTTGAGGTTTAGAAGAATTCAGACCTGAATATTTGAAAATATGGCTTCCACAGGACGGCATTATTGTGTCAACTAATGAATATACATCAAAAAACACTTTGTGCTACACGAGCTTAAAGTCTTTGTCAACAAAATTCAATTTCAAAACATTAGTTTTATCTCTATTGACGAAGTATCATCTTCGCTGCAATAAATGTCAAAGATTTCACTTCTGTATGTCCATACATCTTACTCTTATGCTTGTTTAACAATTCTCATTGAGATTTCTCGAGATTTGTGAGGTATATAAAGTTTTGAATCATTAGGAAAGGAGCATTAATGTCTATTGCCTTAGGCATTTGAGGTATTCCAGTGCAGAGCACTGTTTCCTTAACGTAACCGATAAACTGTTCTGTAATCCCAGACACTAGTAGAATAAGATATGCACTAGAATTCGGTCATGAAATACATACTGTGTTTCTTTTTTGTTGAACCTAATATTCCATAGGTTCACAATTTTTTCCTGGATTGAATCATTCAGATCTTAATAGGCTGGAACTCTGGGAGCATAGCTCACAAACCTTTATCATCTTTCAACCAAATATTCTACAGTAAACGCTTTGTGTAACGGATTTTTAGAGCAGCAATAATTTTTGTCATTTTTCTATTCGGAACTATTTCACAAAAAACTGACAATATAACAACAGTCTGTTTTTTATAAAATATTAGTAAATTAAAAAATGACCGAAGTTGGTACCGTATCGTCTACACAAAAGTCTCACTGTAGCGTTTCTGCTAGAAGTTTTTACGGTTCAGTTGAGTAGGCTCACAAATTCCGGTGCCGCAAAAAATCGTCAGAATGTGGAATAATATTTGCTTTTCAGTTTTGTTATTTTGAATCCTTTCAAAAGAAACAGACCACAGATTTCATTTTTAGTTTATATGTTTGTACCTTCAAAGACCCAAATTTTGATTCTTTTCAGGATACTTTCGATTTGAAGCAGTACTTTTTTGTAGTCATGTTATGTTTAAAGTGTACTTGACTATCTCAAGAGTTTTCTTCATATATCATATTATTAGTTTTTAATATTATATTATCAAATTATCCTACATAAATTACGGAAATATGACGACTTTTGAGAACACTCTTCTACCAGCAGGCGAGAAATCAAAATTATTAATTATCTATCAACAATGTAAAAGGATTCACACTTCTTGACAGAACCTTGCTTAATACCAACTTCTGAAACTTATGTGTCGTAAGGCATGAAAGACAAAACTCATCAACTATAATTATTATAGTGTACATTTTACTTCACAAATGACCAAAAGTGATCTAAGATATCCATTTGTCAGGGAAAGAGTCATACGCAAGGCTAATTAATATAGGAATTTCTATGAAAAATAGGATATTATCGAAAAGTCAGATATCGGCCGATGCATCAATCCTTGACTAGAGCCAACACAACAAACACTTAAAAAATGCGTATGATATATATACTGATGTCTCAATTAAGGCAATCAGGAGGGAAATTTACTTCAGTTTGCCTAACTTCGTCGAGACGATCAGGTTCAACGATTGCTTCGATATAACGAACTGCGTACCGTTCGACGGGTTTCAGCTTCAACAAAAAAGTAAGAAAATCAAACTTTGTTCGTTCATACGAGTCGGATTAAAAAATCTGAATTAATCAACGGTTCACGTCACATTTCTCTGATTCAAGAATGAAACAATTTGATCAGTTTATCTATAATGTAAAATAAATTTTAAATCAGGTTAACGCTAGGAAAAGCAATTTAAAATTCAATTTTTACGTTTGTCAACCCTTATTCTAAAGTGGCAAGCAATCTGACTTGGAATGCTCAAGGAACCTCAAATAAAAAGGATTAAAATCGGACAGACTACGCTACTTTGGGATTGCGTATGTACGTATCCGTATTACATACATGCATACCTGTTCCATCAGATGTTTCATCTCTTGATCGATTTTCAACATATCGGGGTCGATCGTAGAGGCATCGTCGTCTGCATTAAGAGATGTAGACGGCTGCGGACTTTCTTCGTTAAATTCATCCATATTAGCTACAGCTTCCGCTCGAGCAACATTCGCCGCCGCAACGTCGCGTTCGTCGTCTTCCACTCTAGTCATCACTTGCTCCAATTCTTGTTGGCTCAAGCTGGGCAGTTTTGATGTATCGGCGTTCACCAATTCGAAAATATCGGCAATATTCGACTGTTAAGTACAGAAAAAATTAACGGCATTGTATTGTGCACTCATTAATGCGAACATAAAATAAAAGCATTGCCAATAACTCACATCAGAAGTGGGATATGTGTCGATTATAGTGATGTTTTCAATAGGCTACATAGATGATGCCGTCAATCGATAGAAAACCAAAAAATCAGCTTAAGGCCATTTATTTTAAAATAAAACACGGGGCGTGGAGTTTTTGCAGATTGAAAACCCGCTATGCACGCGGACATCTTTTTCTCTCAAGCTGCTGGCTTTTCGAAACGCAAATGTATGTTGTTTTTTTCCGCTGCAGCATCTTTTTGCGTTCCAATTACAAATAGAGTACTTACAGAAATCAACTATTTTTCGTAAATTAGGGCAAAACATACAAAATCATATCAATTTCGAACTGAAAAGTAACAATTAAAATTATAAAAAATAAGGCAACCGAACAAAAACTTGGACAACAAGAGCTTGTCGTTTCTCAGCATTGGCTCGTATGCGCAGTCAAAAATACTATTTCGCGTATTTTTATGCGAAATACCAAAGTATGTCACTCTTAGAACTGAATATGTTGCAGCAGGCAATAAATTCAGAATTTTACAAACTAAAAAAATGATGTAGATATTAGGAATACGAAATCACTTCGAAATTCGCAGAAGGTTTTCTTCGGCACTAAACGAAAGTTTAATTAAAATCTTGATTTCGGGAGAATAATGAGAAACGTATATTCAAAGCTCTGTTGATTTTAAATGTTGTTCAGTAAAAGAGTATTTACTTCTGTGATCAAATTTGATTTCTTTTTCACTTTTTAACCGCGAAAAAATAAATTATGTTATCTCAACTTCACCGAATCCAAAATATCTGCTTTAGTTACTCGTGGTCGCTGTCGTAGTTCATTTTTCAAGTATCAATGCAACTTCAAATCATTTGTAGACATGATGACTCAACAACTGAGGCTTACTTTCTTGAAAAATTCCGACGTGAATTCTCCTTCTTCGATTGCTATTTCACCGAGTTTTCGTTTTTGCATTGACTTTTTGAGAATATTTTCTTCGACGGTTTTTTCGCTAATTAGCCTAAATTTAAAACATAAAAATTGAAGTAGAAAGTCCAGGAAATTTTTTCTAATGATTGCTAGCGTCGATTAATGTCAAAATTCTGACCTTCGAATATTATTAGATGGAATTTTACAGCTTACAAATGGAACTTTATCCCACCTGTAGATGTGAACATCTCTCGTTTGACCAATTCGATGACAGCGATCCTGTGCTTGGGCATCCATAGTTGGATTCCAGTCCGAATCATAAAAAATAACCGTATCCGCCCCCGTTAGATTGATACCGATGCCACCGGAACGAGTCGATAAGATAAAACAGAATATTCTTCTATCTTGATTGAATCGTTCCATTAGAATCTACACAATAAAGTTTGATACATTGTATAATTTCACAAAATTCAACGCTATATTTTAGAAAAAAGGACATTGGTCAGTATGATCATAGGGTGTGAGGTGCTGTGAAAACCCCCCAAGTCGAGTGTCTCATATAACTGTTGTATTCGCGACTCTCCCTCTAAGCCGACACCTCAGGGCCCCTTACCATTGTCTGACCAAAATGTAAAAAAATCATTGAAGTTGATTTAAAAATCTTAGAATTTGTATTTTTGAGAAATTCTCGATCCCAAAATGAGGCACATCAGCCGATAGCGTCAGATAGCTGTTAACACTGAGGTCACGGTCGTCACGATAAAATTATGCACATTATCATGCATCAATCATTTCCTACTTCCACTACATATTATGCAACTTCTATTCACAAAACACAGAAAAATTTTGCGTTCAGAGTGGGTTAACTTGCAATAAAATTCCTGAGGCGATAAAAAGTTAGGTGTTACTTGTCTGTGTTCTATTTGAGTTGCGCCGTCGAGTCTTAGGTATGTATGACCGTGATAACTGAGGAAAGACTCTAGGATATCCAACATCCTCGCCATCTGAGTGAAAATTAAACAACGGTGACCATCAATTTTGAGTCGTCGCAACAGCATAGACAGGCTTTGCAATTTCCCTAAAAAATCAATATTTTTTAAGGCAATGAAAATTGCTGGTGCTAATTAATATACCTGTGCATGGTCAGTCAGCCTGAGGGGGTAAACTGAGATTTTTTCAGAAAGTAAATATATATTGGCTTGTTTTGTCTAAGAAGACATTCACGCAAAGAAAGCTTAAAAGGTTAAAATGTATATTGGTAGTACTGGGTTCTCGTCAAAAAAAGTAGAGCAGCGTCTGGACTAAAAAGGCTGATAGCAACTAGGGATAGGATGGAGATCTGGCTCCGGCCTCCGGTGCTTACGGCCATTTTTCGGACCTCCGGCTTCCGAGCTGGACGACGGACAAAAGATGGCCGGAGGTTTTTCCTTTTGCAATATAAATCATCGCGCTTTTGTGTGTACATGAGAGAAGTAAAAAATTCTGTTTGCTATTTCTTAATGCAACAAACATGGGCCACACAAAATGTCAGAAACGAAATTTCGATACAAAATGGAAGAATTTTCAAATCAGTCCACTGACCTCAGAAGCGAAGATCAGGTTCACGGTAAGCAGAGAAAAAACAGATTTCCCATAACAAAAGTCGTATCTATTATAGATATGATGACTTTAATAGTTCTATCGGATATGAAACAGTAAATTTGCGTTTTGTGGATGAAGAATCACATTCCGAGATTGACAATTTCGATGATGAAACAGATCTATGGATAAGAGAGAAGATGAACTTTTGTAAAAAAATCAATACGTTCACAGAAAGGATAAATAAATTTTGAAATTGATCAATTTGTATTTTCCCTCATCAGTTACTAGGGATGCAACGGGTGGTGAATTATGATTTATTTGGGTTCAGTTATTGATATGAAATTAACTCGGGTTCGGGCGATTCAATGAAGCTAGGTGAATTTTCTGAATTACTGCTAGTGATGTTCCACGGGTATTTTTGGACACACGGAAATCCAGATTTTTGGAGGGTTCGGATATTCGGATATCTAGTCATATGTCAAAAATCGACTTGTGTTGACGGTCTTTAAACTTAAACTTACAAGTTTAAACGTTGAATATCAATGGTTAGCGAACATCATTGATTGTGATTGTGTTAGTGATTGAGAAACGGTACTTGACTTCCTGAGAGCCGCGCTCAGACCAAATTAATAGTCATGTCTGAAACCAGCGCGCAGCGCCGTAAAGTTCAAAGATCTTGAGTTTCTAAAAGGCACCATGAGACACTTTTTTGTCGTAGATGACCGAAATTTTCTTCCCCATTTGTGGAAAAAGCTCAAAGTTGAAAAAAGTTCCAAAAAGCTACACGTGTGAATACAAAAAAATTGTGCCTGTGTTCGGTATGTTGAGGCAACCTTTTCCCGCTACTCGTGGCTTCAGTAAAAGTTAGGCTCGGTCTGGGACTTGAACCCAGGACCCTGCGGCCACCGTCTGCACGCTCTAACCAACTGAGCCAACCGAGCAGCGGGAAAGGCGCTCTCTTTTTGCAACAATTCGTAGTTGAGGTGGCTGCTTTGGCCACTCTCAACAGGTACGCCCAGTTGCTTGTATCACAACCCGGCGCTCATCGTAACTTAGTGCCTTGTATTTTATTTCGACGTTCATGCCATGGTGCAAAAATTAATTTATAAGTTCAAAGTACATTCCGTGGTTATATCGATGAAAAAAATGATTAAAGAAGGAAAAGAATATAACTACACAAAGTTTACAAAAATCTGCTAGAGTAAGCAGAGTAGATTATAGATGAAATTCGTGTTCCGTGATAGGCAAACTTGAAATCACTGACCTTTTTGTTCGTCTGAGTTTCTTATGCACAAATTTCAAGTACAATCCAAAAATATGTATATGAGACAACATAATAAGAAATTACTCACGTTTTGAACTGAATGTGCTACAAATTACACAGCAAACTGATTTTCGAGTGGGAAAGGCAGACATCGGAAAAAATTAACAAATATAATTCTTTGTATCATTTATGTCACCTGATAAATAGTACCGTTAATGTAGTCAAATGAGGGAAAAAAATGAAAACAAGCAAAAGATGTCAACCATTGGAGAGGATAAACCGAAAATAAAGACAGAAAAACTCCGAGTTTGTCAATAAAAACATAACATGTTTCATGAGCTCTCAACTTTTTTACTTGATCACTTCGCATTTATAGAATTTAAAAATTAGTTTGGCTTGATTTCATTATCGCCTATTTAACGAATCTATTTAGTGCGCTGACTTTTCTACCTTTTATTCGTCATTTGTGTTAAAAGTTTACCATAAAATGTTCGGATACTTGGATATTTTTTTATATCCGGATATCCGAAAATCCGGATATCTGACGATCACTAATTACTGCACATTTTTGTACAGGTTGTTTTTACTGTATAATCTCATGCAATAAAATATTCAGATTTGTCTTTCTTATACATTCAAGTTTTGCAGGTATTTACGAGTAATAAGGTATTCTGGAAAAGATGAACAATTGAGAGGTTGATTTATCTCGCAATGAAATAATCGAATAAACTAGGAAATTTATCATCAGACATCTTGATGCAGTTACTGGAAGTTAGAGAACTATAGGACGATTATGCGATGGAAGAACATACAGACTGAACAGTGTCACAATGTTCGATAATTGAAAAATTGATTACTTTCATTCAACCTTCCAAAGATGCAATAAAATAAAAGTAATCCTCCTATCTGAGGAATTCAATCATACAGCTAACAAATTCATTGAATTTAAGCTTGAAGAAACTTTTACCTTGAACATGCTTCCTTTATACTTCAACTTTGTATTTTTTGGAAATCAAAAATTATGAGACGATGAATAGACGTGAAATTCATGAAGACCCTCTAGACTGGTGGAATGATTGTTTAGCCACGATGGTCTGATTTAAGAACCAACTCGAGACGAGACAGAATAAAAGGTGAAACTGCCGAAAAATTAATGTTAATGGATTAATTAATTGATTTTCAAGATTGTAAGTACTCTAAATGTTGACATAAAGCCGAAAAAATTGTCAGATTTGTTCGGGTTCAATTCAGGTTAGGGTATTTGAGAAGCAATTTATTTGGGTCCGGTTTGGGTGGCTGAAAATTATTACACAGAACACACATATTCGTTCCTTTCAGTTGAAGTTGGTTCATTTCAAAAACTTGGAGATTTATTTCTCTCACCCTAGTCTGTAAAATGTAAACAATTTCTCCGGCCTCTAACTCCGGCCGGGAGTCAGCATAGCCAGATCTCTGGCCTCCGGCTAAAAGAAAAAAAATTGTTCCCTCGTCCGTTCTCTTATGGAAACTTACATGTGGTTCGAAAAATCCAGGCAATATATGCTCACCTGTCCAAAATGTATGGGAAGTAATAAGCATCGGTCAGGCCTGCCGGGGGTAATACCCCTACTATACTATACCTCCAATGCACAGGTATGCTAATTAATTCAAATCATTTCTTTTCAAAAAGATTAACTGTAAAGGCATTCGAATGTGACTGTTTATTACCGCAATCGTATTCTATTAATCGCAATTCGGGAAACTGTATTGCCAAACTGGATGCCACAGGTTCCAGCAAATCCAGCAATGGGTGTAAGGCTTGTTTCAAACAGTTGAGAAGATTTTCTTGGCTCTTTCTGTCGGCGTCGATCATTTTAGAAATGTTTAGAGCGATCGGAGATGTTGATTTGACAGCAGGAACGGCGACAATGAACCTAAAAATCGAGAATTGTATTTACCAATTAACCGTCTAAAGTGGGTCAACTGAGCAACACAACAGCGCTTGAAATCAACATCTTCAGCGGTTTTAAAATGTTGTTGTAAGTTTGTTTGTAGTTTGAATATTCCATCTGATTGGAGAAGGCGACAACCCAGCTTATCGAAATAATGTTTTTTCAAGCTCAAAGGGAGTTAAAATGTTTTACAACATTGTTTTTTACCTGTCTAAAATTGGCTTTGACGATTCAAAACGCTGTTCTAAACTTGTAACAAACTGATCCAAGGGCGAAGTTTTCGATATGCAGCATAACCGACGTAGATTTTCACCGTAAACAGGTTTAGTTTCTTTGCACCGACGTTGATTTTCGGTAAGAACGCGCAAGAAGTTAGAAACCATCCGTTCAACTTTCTTCCGTTTTAATGATGTCTGGAAAAATACCTCACTAGTAAAAGATTAAAAACTTGAAGGAATAAAATTAGTGGAAAATCTGCACGATGACTTTATCATTCTGAGTTGCTGAAAACTTACAAGCTCGAAAGCTGAGCCCATATTACACGAAGTTGAAGGTTTAGCCTCATCTACATGTTGAGATATAATGGAAACCACTGAAGCCAAGGATCTTTTCGGTGGACTTGTCGGTGGAACACTGGCTTTGGATGTTTGCGAATTCTCCTGAGCTGCAAAAAAAGAACCTTTGTTCACAGCTTTCTTTGAACAGCGCCTTTAATTTTCAAGGGCAATAGAATCAATGTAAGAAATGCCGAAATATATTTTCAAGTTTCGACAAAAGTCAGTTGAGGCATAGAGCTTATCTTGCAAGGTCAAGTTACTTTCAAGTCTTGTACGATTGATATAAACGGGGAGTGTAGAATGAAATCATAACAACTGGGATGTGCTGAGGCAACCTATTTCTGTTGCTCTGGTTTTCAGTACCAGCTAGGCTCGGTAAGGGGCTCGAACCCGAAGCCTTGCGGCAACTAACTGAGCCGACCGAGCAACGAGGAATATGGTCTCCAGAACATAGATAATTTGCAGCTGTTCGAAGTTGAGGTGGCTGTTGTGGTCACTCTCAACATATACACGAAATACTGCAATAAAAAACACAAACAAGAAGTTAAAAACGTTAGGACATCAAAATGAACACAAACAGCAAATATTTACAAACAGAGGGAAAAAGGCTGAGTTGATAGTAATGAATACATTTTAACAAAAAGTGAACTTTGCCCGAGAATTGATGGAGATGAAGATCGACGTAAGAACTCTCCGCCCAGTATCACAAATTAAGTTGTATCAGACAGGAACATTGAACAATGACCAAATCAGACGCGTGATTGTTTCCACTTTTATAATTATAATGAAAAGCAGACCGTTTTTCACAATTTCAACATTTAATGCATATTTTGATCAAAACTTTTCAAGAATCGACTCGATTTCAACAAACCTTTCTTAGGGTCGAACACGCATACTGTAGGCGTTCGCGGGATAATATCGTGGACAGTCACCCTATGGCCAGTTCCGCCAATCGAAGGTACGAAATTAGTTGTAGTAGTGCGATAATTAGCATTATCGGTCATTTTTGGATGCAGATGTGTTTTGGTCGTTATAACCGCCATGCCTGGGAACATTTGGTTGAGTTTCTTCTTGTCAGTCACTGGCAAGTCGCAATGTTTTCTGCAAAAATAGACCACGAAGATGAATGTACGCGCACAAAATGGGTGGTCAATTTAAATCGAAGAGTTACTTGGAGTCAGGCCATATTTGATTCAAAAGCTTGGGTACATTAGAGCTAAGAAGATTGACTCCTGACTGAACAGTCGGCGCGGCTTGAAACGTCATGACTTGTTGGTGCCGCTGAGCCGAATTTTGGGGAATTAGTTTTAACACGATGGGTTCTTTAGTTTGAGAAGAGGCATCATTTGATTTCGATTGCGAATCGACCGCTGTAGCTGACGACGTTGTTGCGTTTTGTTGCGTCATTGAGTTAGCATTCTGCGTTGTTTGAGAATCCAGCTTTATGGGAATGAACTTGATACCCGAAGGTGTACCCATTTGTAGGAAAAATGGCTGTCGCAAATCCATGTTTCCGGCAACTTAAAATTACAGCAGTGTTAAGCCTTGAAGATGTAAGATAGAATGCAGCGACGTTTAATTTTGATCAAATGATATCAATCCTGAAGTATCGAACCGCGGTATGAGCGAGTGTTTTCAGACCTTAATATTTGTTTTCAGAGAATTTCATTTTAAAATCGAAAGACTGTATGGTATAACTAAGGATAGGGTGGAGCCTCAGCCATTCGTTCGACCTCCAGTGTAAGAGCCGGAGAAAAAAGTGTACCGAGGTTTTAATTCTTCGTAACTAATCGGAACGATGTGAAAGTATAGTTGCGCCTTCAACAGGGGAATCGAAGAGTTTTGAGACTAGATTTAGTGTTTTTTTTGCTGTACAAACGAAACGGTCCAGAGTACAAACGAAAATTTTGGCTTCGTTTGTACCAGTTTAAACGAAAATTTTAGCGCAAAAAATTTTTCATCACTCAACAGCCGTCAGTATTGAGTATCAATGGACTTGTTGGACTTGTTTGTAATGCGTCCGCATCGATAACGACAAACTAGCAGTTATTTTGTAATAATAAAAGCTTTTCTGGACTATTTTACTGGTGCGTGTTCTCTGCCTCGTGATCAACTGTTTTATGTGTGTATAAAAATATAATATAAAAACGCAAATTTTTGAGTACAAACGGTTTTTGAGAGGTCGTTCGCACCAGTACAAAGGGACCGAGTGCAAAAAACACTGGATTGAATACAATTATAGTTTTGATACTATTTCTGGACATAGTGCTAACTATTTCTCACCAAGAAAACAAACCTTCAGTTTGAAGATTATTAAAAAATGATTATGAATACAAATTTCACATCATTTGAAATTCTCTTTCAGGAAAATTTTCTTCAAATGACACATTGGTTACGTTTAATAGATAAGTTTTTAAGGACAGAGAATACAAGCTTAACCTATCTAATTAACAGGCAGACGAAAATCGTCCATTAGTTACAAATAGAGCATGCAATCAATATTAGCAACGACAACATAATCTCTCAAGAAATACGAGACAGGCGTAATCTTGCAATTTGCAAGTCGACTTGTAATTTTTAAATTTTCAAACGTGAATTTTTCTCTTTTTTTGCTTTTCGAAGTTCTAAAAATAGATTTAGTCATAGCTAATTGAGAGGACAGATCGTCAGCTAGAAAATTCTCCAGGATTGCATCCTATCTAATCAGGTTCAAGCTGGAGCTTCATTCTATCTTACTAGTCAATAACACACACAAAACGAGCAACCAGAGGTCCCCGAGGTCATATTTTTCAGGTCGGGGTAAAGTTGAAAATTTGCGGGGGTAGTGTTGCCAAATGCCCGGTAATTACGTCATTTCCCCCCAAAATAGGCACCAGTGATCAATTTTAAAGACCTTGGTCAGGGGTAATATCCCCTCATAACCTTCCCTACGGGGCAGTCTGCGAACAACTATAACTGTGTGTATTAGTTCGCCTGAATAGTCCATATACACTGCAAATGTCCGCTTATTAATGGTAGAACTTATTATCACTCAGAAGCTGAATGTGTTGTCCGCTTTCACTTCACTCATGTGACAGATAGTGTGGAATTCCTCCGGATAGAGGTCGATATAGTCCCTCTGCCCGTCTCTACAACTGCACAATTGAAAATAATTACCGTTAGTTGGCAGTACAAATTGGAGGCGTTTCGTGACGCGGTCTGACTTATGGCCGTGTCCAATAGCAGCATTAGTCTGAAAAATCAGTGTGGAAGAATGCCACATGAATGTACTTTCTCACAAACATCATTACATAAAATTCATTCAAGGAGAAGCCCACAACGACAGGAACGCTGGGCACTTCTTCCAAGGCCGTTTTTGTAAGTTTGTCAATCCTGGATAATTCGCATAAGCTCTGATAGATGAATCGATTGCTATTTTCTCTTTCTAGAAGATTGTGACGTTGCAAATTCTGAAAATAAATTGCACTAAAGAATGCAAAAAGGGTGTTTCGTAAAAAGTGCATTTTCGCCCCGAAGATATGCTCATCTTTCGTCGAAAAATCACGTAAGAGAAGATTGACCAATTTTCTTCGGTAAGGATTGACGATAAACGATCAGTAGTATGGTTCGCTCCCACATCATTAAAATACACAGCTTGTGACCAGAAACTTGGACGCTAAAATTTTGGTCCGTTATTTACAAGGAAATTGCTAACTTTTAATTCAGAATTTGACTATTCACTCGAAAAAACGCAACTTTCCAATAAAAAACAATTTTGAGTGAACTATCAGCGATCAGTATTTTCCCTTTACTTTGAGAATATCAAATTCAAGTATATCAACCACTCTTCCGGCTGTAGTATAATCGATCGGTTTAACAATGTACGGCGAAAAAATTGGTCGGGGTTCGAACAGAAAAGGATGATTGCAAACTTTTCGCAGCTGCATCAAAACGTTCATTACACTCATGACGTTTCCAGAAGACAGTAAATTCTTTGTCCTGAAAAAGTATACGGGGTGAGCCAAAAAAGGCGACCGGTGCTGAATTTCATAACCTTAAAATGGATGAAGCTTTTTTAATGGGACTACTGCATTAGAATTCCCTATTTTTCTTTGTTGTAAGGACTCTTTTACGCTCCTAGCCTTTATCGTTTTCACATAACAGATATTTCGTGAAAGTGGTCATCTTTCAGAAAGTAAAAGTTGTCTTACTGTGGAAAGTTTTGTAAAGTTGTTTACACACATGAATACTTTGAAAATCAATCAGATTTGAAAATTACGCGTAATTTAGACTCCTCAGTTGATTGTTTCAATATGAGCGATATTTTGATAAACAATATAATTTATTCGATGAAAAAATCGACGTTTAGTGTTTTTGATTCTAGTCAGTCAATATTTGAGCAATCCGGCTGAAACTTTGCAGCTTTCATGTCAGATGTTTTGTCTATCGACGACACCAAACGACATTAAAAAAGCTGCATCTATCCGTAAAAAGCTGCATCTATCTGTCAGCACCGGTCGCCTTTTATTGGCTCACCACAACGCATGATAAAAAAATTAAGGTTCAAGATGATCATTCATTTAGATAACAAAATTACTTAAAAATAGAGCTTCACACGGCGAAAATTTCCTATATGAGAACTCGTTCCTTCATTACCCGGGTATACTCGACTCGGGTATATATTATAATGATGACATACGATTAAGTATTCAATAGAATGTAAGTAGTAACATATTGTGAGCTATAAAATAAAAAACTCCAATTTTCATCAATGCATTGAATACATGGCTAAACTAATAATCAGAATATACAATAAAAGAACAAAAAATTAATAATGCAGCTCGTTAGGGCATTTATTCAGTTTTTTTGCACAGGACAGGTTGCAAAGTGCAACTTGGAGAAAAAATTTGGTCGCACAAATAAATTTCTGATTGCTCGCTCTAACATTTATGAATTCGCTTAATTAGATCAAAAAAATTAAGAGCTACTTCCCTAAATTTTAGACTTTTAAAACTAAATTTACTGAGTTCATATGTAGGAGATACAGTGAAAAGTTGACAGAAGTAATTTGTTCGGCGTCTAGCGCCAAAAAAATTTCGATTTCGAGGCCTCTAAAACGTCGGAAAAATCATGTTTTCAGTACATTCCTATGCAACTATCGATGATCGATAGAGATCTTTACGCGATTTGGTTGGCAAAAGAGTCGAACATGTTTTCTTCATTTGCGATGTAATATATCTTAAGCCAGATCATAATTATTTATCAAAAGCGATTTTTAAAAATAATCTGAAGCGTAAAAAAACGCGATAGGTATTTTACGTGACTTGAAACAAAGAATTTGGATTCTTCAGCCGGCAATGACTTATGCCATCCTCCAATGCTGTTGGTGTATTAATTTTCAAATAGAAAAAGTTTATGTTCACGAAAGCCGAAACTCTAAAGGACCGCAGAACGATTTTAAATCACCAAGAAAAATCGTTTTCTGTCAAATTATAAAAAATAATACAAGATAAAACATTTATCCAGAATATACTGATGTTCAACAGCTATAAGCATTAGCTAGGCCGGCATTACTAAAAATCATAACTGATCTGAAAACCGGTCCCGAGCGCCGAAATTTTTCCGGTATTTCTTATTCTAAAACGCATAAAAATGCATCTCCGGGCAGGAAACGCTCGGGTAACGTTTGTCTGATTCTACCCGGGTAATTCGGGTACCCGGTGTGAACCTCTATTTGAAAAGTAAAATAAAAATGCTTACGATCCACGTGACATGAAATCTTCGTATAAAAATCGTTGACGTTTGGATAACTGGCAGACAATAACGTGTTCGAATTTTTTGGGCAATTGCTTCTCTACCTCGGACTTCAGGCGCCGGAGCAAAAAAGGTCGGAGAACCTTAAAAGATCCAGATTGTATTAGCAAGATTATTAGACGCAAAATTATAGCTTTCAACACGACAGGGTAAATTACAATAATATTCACAATGTAAAAAATTATTCCTGACTGGAAGGACAAATATATATTGGCAGGGAATTTTTCTTCAATATTTACATACGTATACATTCGTGCATAAAAATTTATTTTTTAATTCTTGTTCACCTCATGAGAAACTTTGTCAAACATACCTCTTGCGATAGACCACAATATGATCCAACGATGAAGAAAAGTGTGAAAGTACAATGAATTACAATTCAATTATTTCTATATTCACCTTATGCAGGCGCTTGACGGTTTGTTCGTTGTATTCCTGACTGCCTTCAATCATACCGGTCAGAGGATTAGAAAACCATTCGCGAAAATCCTTGTGCGAGCCGAATATATGGGGCATTAAAAAATGCATCAATGACCACAATTCCATTAGCGAATTTTGTAATGGAGTACCCGTCAATAATAATCGACGTTCAGTGCGGAAATTGAGCAACATTTGCCACCGTAATGATTTGAAATTTTTAATATTCTGAGCCTAACACAGGTATAGAAACATGATATGGTTGGAAAAGAAGGTTGAAAATTCCAGTCTATGACGTCGTAATCAATTAAAAAGGGTTTCCTGACATGGATTGTGAGCAAGGATAACCTTGTCAGCTCTCACCAAGTAAAATAAATTCAAAAATAATAGCTTTGCACATTATTCTGAAAAATGATCCGGTGTCCTCTGTATATCCATGTGTAGTAAAACTTTCAAGTTTTCAGCGAACATTGATTACCATTTTAAAAAAAACGCAAGCTTGAGAAATACTAATAAAAAATTGAATATCAAAATCTACCTCATCCAGAATTAAATACTCCCAATGCTTGCCGCGGAACTTTCTGTGATCTTGAAGCACTAATGTATACGATGTAATACAAATGTGGAATGCGTTCTTTTTCGCCCAACCCTGAAATAAAATTTTGATCAAAATTTTTCGTTAAAATGACATTGAGTTCGGTCAAGATCTCGAAACCTGAAAGGAGTGATCGGGATAGGGATTTTTTTGGCACATGTTTTATGAGGTTATATGAGCCTATATAATGTGTTTCATTTCAACATTTGTGAATAATCTCTCAGACATTTCTGCACGAAATTGCTGACTATATGTTAGTGATGAGATGATGATGAATTGACCGAATCAGATTCGTAGCAGTAAGGGGTCCGACCAGTTGGGGGGGGGGGGGGGTGGGGGGGAGTCAATTCCAAATTTGTGGGGTGGAGTACCCAGTTTCCAAAAATTTTTGGGAGGGGGTCCCGATGTAAAAATTTCGCGTCCAGTTCCAAAAATTTAAAAATATGGCGTACGGGTTCAACTAAACGGTCGGGTAATTTAGGGTCTGGGTACCCGGTACATCTCTAGCCGTCAACTAGCTGGAAAACCAAAAAAATCATCCGAAAACAACCAATATTCTTAAAGTGAGGCGAAAAACTAATCGTATCAATTTTAGACTGAAAACATACAACCAAGTTCAGATATTCGGCGACCAACCACAAATTTGGATTCTTCTGCCAACATGAACCTATGCTATTGCCCAACATTGGGTCACTAGATAAAAAATTTACAATCGTGTTTTCACTTCTCTAAGTCCAGCAGTACTGAAAATCTAAAAACATTGGATATTTTGGAAATGCTTTTCATTGGATCAGCATGTATGTAGCTGACTTTAAAACAAAGTGAAATTATTCCTTGGAGAGTTTAAATTTTTCAATATTCAAATCAACTTTCTGCGAATTTTAAACAAAGGCAACAAGCACGCGGGTACGGGGCTCAAATGCTCAGGAAATAATCATGCAACCCGATTTGAGAAGAATTCTACCAAAGTAAGCATTCACTTCGGTTCTCAAGTGAAATCTTTCGTTTAAAAAGTGCTTGTGCTTAATCTACCCTATAAAATGCATATTTTTGTTGAAGTACATAAAACTAGTAAATGTGCTTAGTCTAGACGACGCGACGTTGAGGTGCTAAGACCATAGTAAATGGGCGCAGGTGTGGCGTAAGGAATTGTATCGAAGTCACTGGACAGTGGTAAAAATTTTGTTGTTGATCGTCATTTGTTCTTCTTCTCAGCTGAGACTCTACAGCTTACAGTAACAAGAAATCAGCTGCTCAGAACTTCTGAAATAATGATTAGTTTCACAGAAGACACTTCCGGAAAATCCAACTCGAGAATTTTATACGCAATTTTGACATCAATCTTGATTCCTACCAAGGTTGCCCTAACCTTGATCTCGGACAAACCTGATTCCGGCCGAACTCTAACCATAATATTATGAAATTCACTTTTCGTTTTTCTTTTCTTTCTTTAATCGACCCGTAATAAGTGAGAATTTTGAAAGCTGGACACCATTTTTTACACTCCATCTCCCAGTTTAATAATACAGTAGTTGGAACGACGATCAAATGAGGTCCCCAATTCGATTTTTCGCATGCTAAATACGCCAACAGTGCTATTGTTTGAATAGTCTTTCCTAAACCCATTTCATCGGCTAATATTCCATTTAGTTTTTTATCGTATAACGTAACCAACCAATCTAAGCCAACGCGTTGATATTCCCGTAACTCGTGTTTCAATAGAAAAGGCTGTCTGGTTACTACCTGAAATCATCATGGGAATTGAAATTAATGAGAACTTAGGATGATCAACGATATCCATCGACATCTGATTATAATCTTTTTTTTTCAAATAAAAATAAGTAAAATCAAATGTATTCTCACGTTAACCGAATCTAGCGTAAAACCTCGCGGTAATAACTTTTCGGCAGCTTCGGCAATGTTGGTCAACTGTTTTTGCCGTTCCTCACTGTTAGACGACTGAAAAATAGATTTTATGGACACAAACCTGAGTGAAAATATTTGCGGAAAATAAGTTCATGTAATGTACTTCAAGCCGAAAAATTTCGAAATTCACCGACTCGTCTACGCCAGATGTGCCAGGTTTCTAGAGAGAACATAATTACAACAATGTATAATTGAAAAAGCTGTCGGAATCGTTTTACATTGTCTGCTTCACTCTCTTCGGTCAGACTTCTGGAATCGTCATTTTCGGGCTTCAATTCAGCTAATTCTGAGCTATCGGCAATAGATGCACACTGAGTACCCTATGAAAACAATAACAAAATTAATGTTTCACGACAACATTTACTTATTTGAAGAAAATTCCTTACCGAAGAGACCCCGAAATTTTCTAGATAGCCAGGTGGCAAAGAGCTGATAAGATCGTCAACATCCATTTCAGATTCTTTTTGCAATAAAGCTATTTCTTCGGAAACCTGCTTCTGATCAATGTCTATTTCGGCGCGAGCAATTGTTGATTCGTCGTCTTCTGAAGAATTTTCATCTTCATATTCACTGTCGCCATGGCCTAGTAACGTAAAAAATGAGCGGACGTTTAGATCAAACGGCATATATAAAGAAGACATGGTTCACAAGTACATGCACGTAAAATAGCATTGACAAAGAATTTTTTTGTCATCGGGGCTAAAAGCAAGACTGGCATTGTACCTGTCATCACAGTCTTGTTTAATCCTTCCGAAATCAGACTGCTATATTTTTCAGTCTGGTTGACGATAAAATCCAAATGTTTGTCCAGAGCACGTTTTTTCTTTGCTTCAATAATATTTTCGGTCTTATACTCGACAACCTAAAATTCAATATTATTATGTAAACTCTGAAAAATATGCATATGCGTGTATTATAACATTATGTAGGAATCTTTACTTTTTCAACCGAATTCCAAAACTGTCGAATTTCACGAGCCATGAACGACGCTACGCGTTTCAACTCTTTTTCCTTATCTATTTCGATTTTCCGTTCTCGATCGTCCAGTTCTCTTTTTTGCCGAGCAACGGCAATCACAAGCTAAATTTATAAAGTATATGGAAAATATGTACAAATCTCAATTCTATCAACTATAAGTGTTCGCAAACGACTAATGGACATTGACTGTATCAAAATCAATGTCGAAGTAATACCACATACAGTAGGTGCTGGATAATGATGGTCCTAAATAATTCAGTTCACGGGCCTGTACGCACGCAGTGTTTATTTTTGTACGAGCCTATTAGTGTACGAACGTACAAAGATCGAGCAAAAAATCTTTGTACAAAGAAAATTTTTTAGTAAAATAGAAAAATCACGAATTCTGTGAGTATCTTTGAACAGAATTAGAGGAAATTTTCTCGCACTTAGGTAAACGGTACTGAATAATGCGGCTTGCCATTATTATTATTATAGCTTCTGGTGCTGAATGCTAAAAAACTTTCACTTCATGTAGTTTTACGGCAGAACGTAGTTTCTTTGAAAAAATGAAAATAATTATTTGTTCACAAATATTGTAGACAGTACTGACACAATCACAAGTTGTCTGCATACGTATTTTCAAGGCTTGCTTGGATAACGAGTTTGAAGAATTGTCTTTTACTGGTTTTATAACCTGAAAAAGCGTTTCCTTACCACAAAATAACAAAAATAACTTTCTACTTGGCATAAAAATTCTTAGTATGGAGCCAAAAACCCTGCCTTACAGTGCAGGAAAATTATACAGAAAAGATTCACACAAAAACATTTTTTTTAATTAAGTAAAATGCGCAAAATGATAGTCGGCTGTAACTGTGATGAAAACTCAAACTTATGAAATACACTGATTAATCTCATGAGAACTATGAAACGCACCTTTTTAGAGGCATTACGTTTCCACTTTCTTTCTTGTTCGAAGTCAACAGCCATCCATTGCATTTCTTCCAAAACGTAGTCCCAATGAGTCTTGCTACGTGGTGGGTCCATACACTTCGGCATTTTTGCCGTCGACCATAAACCTTCGCGTCTTAGCTCGGCTATTCGACGCAGAATGTTGGCTTCCTAAAGAATGCGAAGAAATTTTTTCAAAAATGTTAGTGATCTTAAGAATCAAAACCTAACTTAATCGCATAACTTGGGTTAAATAAAACTTGGTTTTTCACATTAACATCAATCATCAAAGTAGGAAAAAAACAAAATTAAAAAATATGCAAGGCAAGTCTCTATTCAATAAAACAGCGCAAAAAAATATACTTGTTTGGCAACCCGTTCAACATTGGCGTCCTGTTGGCGGGAGAATTTATTGTCGATGGCAAGACATGGCTTATGATCAGAAGATTCAACTGACGGCGAATAATCGTCGATTGGTACAATTCGAGTATCAATTTGAACGCTAGTTGAGGGAGTCTAAACGAAAGCATTGTATATTGAACATTCTTATGCAGTTACTAAGAAAATTAATACGAAAGAACGACCAAGTCACACCAGAGCTGGTCAACTAAATGCGACCCACTATCAGACGACTCAACTTTGGAACCAAGTGGGCTAATTTTAAGCATCAGACCATACTACGTGGAGACAAAATCAGCCAGTCAACCGAGGAATCAATTGATAAAAAAGCCAATTAGGGGATTGACTGAACAACCCAATTAAAACCAAATAGTCAGTGCACCAATGAGAAAGACAATCAAACAGCTAATCAACAAAAAAATAAAACAGTCGTTCATTAAATTGGGGTGTGAAATATAAAGGGAACTAACTACTGACAAGCCAAGGCATCATCCGAGGAACAAACGAGCCGAAAAAGACATTAATCAACGAAGCAAACTTCTTGGCTGTCTAGTACCAGATAAACCAATGGAGTTTGTCTAGAAATGGATTTGGTGACTTCATAAAAATCCTATTACATAAATAAAATTCATTGAAAAAATGATACAATTGTCAGGTTCAAATGTTAGGATTAGATATTTACCGTTATAGATTCCGGAGTTTGGGCAATATTGGGAGACATTTCCCCGTTATGTAAGGTGCTTGATACGTAAGATTGCTGCATACTTATCGATGAATCTCGCTGTTGGTCGTTAGGAATCTCCGCTTTAATTACAATAGGGGTATTAGGAACACTTGTACTCGCGAAGTTTGAAAAATCTATCATCGAAGAAACAGTGGTCATTTCCGCTTCTTGCACCACCGCTGGAACAATAGGTGAGAGCTCGAGCGCATCTGAAGTGGACTGTTGTGGAACGACAGTACTAGGGGTAGCAGGTTCATCAAATATTGCGAATTCTTCCTCTAAATCGCCGATTTCAAATTCATTGTCTTTCAAATGCGTTTGATAAGCCGTTGGTAAATTTTTACGCCATATGTCGAAGTCTAATACGTGGTTTTTTTGCTAAAAAGTTTTATTTTCATAACGACCATCGATTTGCGAGTCTAATTATAAGATACCCAGCATTAAGTGGATAAGTTTGGACAGATTACTGAAAAAACTCACGCAGGAAGGAATTATCAGAGCGAGACATAAATTTTGTGGGTCAACGAAGTTTGATGTTAGGTTATACAACGTGGTGACAAAGATTAATTCAAATTATAAAAACACTGCTCCTTACGCTCAAGAAATACTCTTCCGCCAAGTGTTTTTCGTGTTCGACGCACAACTGCTGCAAAGCGGCCAATTTTTCTTTACATAACTTGTTCCTGGCCATATCAATTGGAGCGTGATGTTCGCTTTTGCACCGCTTTGTAGGTGCAACGAAGTCGAAGGATAGTCTCTTTTGGGTCTAAAAAAATTACGAATTGAAATAAGACTTTGGTATAAGTATCATTGTATCGTTGAGGCAGGGGTCAAACCTGTGCATATGGTCCAAATTTCAGGTGGAGGATAAATCCTGAAAATGACGGATGGCAGGTGTAATGCTTATTTCTACAATTTTACTGACAATTTTTTGTATATAATATATGAAATTTTGTTATTTTCTTTAAAATTTTAGACAGGTTCAGTTCTCAGATTTTCGATTCACTATCATATGAATCACGACGAAACGGCCAAACTGTAAAACTGAGTAAATTATTTATTGTGCTTATGCAAAGTATTAATATGAACGGCACGACTGTATAAAAATTATCGTATCTTTTACTGCCGTGACTGTTTCAGGTCTAAAATGAATTCTATCTCTGTACTGATAACCTACAGTTATTGTCATTTCTTCCTAAATCATCTGAGAGTAAACTCTTGGCCAAAAGCTCGGCCCTGGGGTAATCCTCGGGCTCTCATCTTTGCACAGATATGATAGGGTGAATCGTCACACCATTCTTTCCCCCTAGTGAAAATTCAAGCAACGCGACGTCTATGACCCCACACAAAATAAAATGGCGCCAAAAATTTTGAAAAATCTTTCTTAAGGCCCTGTCATACTTCGCCGCGCGCGGTGCCGCAAAAATTACAAAAACCTATTCATACTTCAAAGGCGGTACCGCGCGGCGCCCGCCGGCGCCGCTTTTTAGTATGAATGGAACAGCCGGCGCCGCGTGGTGAAGTATGACAGGGCCTTTACGCTATTTGACGTGAAAAATCCGATTATAATAATTTCGCTATGATCTAGATCTGGGTAAGCTTTTGCATGCCCATTTTACTTATTTATAGTTTTTATTATCAAAAATGTTGCACTTCACATCTTAATCAGTAGCCTTCGATAGTTTAATAGAATAGTTTATTGAAAATTAAGGTTTTTCGATGAATTTTCACAAATTATATTTTCTTGCTTTAAAGGTATTCGAACTCTAAGAATACAGGAATTTTATATTTACAAAACGATTTAAAGGTCATGCTCGCTCAACTGAAAAATATACTTTTATCATACCTAAAGCCTACCGGGGTTGTATTCGGTATGATCTTGACTATTTTCTATCAGGAGCAGCCGTTAGCATATCTACTTCGACTTACTAATTAATGCTCAACAGTTTCTATCAATCAAGTTAGCTCGTTTCATTTTCTAATCGTTAAATCAATATGTCGCCCAAAATTTAGATTTTTCATCAATTCTCTCAATTTTTACTCTCGATGCGTGGAATTTTATAAACGTGTGCAACCTAAGTTTTTGCGTTTATTTAAGATGGAAATTGAAGACATCATTCTAGGCTGCGATTTTAGAACTTCTGTTCATGAATATCTGTTGGCGAGATTTATTTTCCATCGTTTTAGAATATAAAAACCCGAAAATTTTTCCGCCGCGCTGCGCCGGAATTTGAAACAAATTACACTTCATTAGTTTGATTTTAATTTATTTTTCAACGTTGTGAAGGTACACTTTCCAGCGTTTTAGAAAGTGAAAATCCAAAAATGTTTCCGGTGCTCCGCGCTGGACCAAGAACTAAATAAAATTAGATGATTCTAATCGGGACCACAGAGATGCTAATAGCGGATGAACTGCCCAGATTTCTACCGTGAAAATGCTTCACCCGCTCTTGTAGAACACCAATATATTCTTCATAAGCTCATTTTGACAAACATAACCAGAATCTCCTCAATTTTTTCCCTCATTTTTGCAGGTTTCTGACTCCAAATACAACTAAATGCTTGGGTATGCTCCTAAAATGAATAAAAAAGCATCCGTAGCCACATTATAAACGTTTTTAGAAATGAGGAAAAGAATTTTGGGTCCGGTTCTCATGTGGAAAAATTCCTTCGAGGAAAAAACGGTGATTGAAGGAATCAGTGTTTTTTTTGTGCCAAAACATAGTTTTTGACACAAAAAAAATTTGGAATGGCACAGAAAATTTTGGGCGTTTGTGCCAACTGGCACAAATTTTTTGACTGGTCGACGGCTGGATTTCGTTGATCTTTGGTCATTTTAGGGTATGAAAACGCAAAACATCCTCGGCGCTCCGCGCCGACTAAATAAATATAATATTGGTTTACTTTTATTTTAGATAGAACCTGAGAGAATTGTGTTCGAATAGGAGAGGTCGCCAAGGTCGAAAATTTAGGTAGGGGTAAAATCGTAAATTTTAAGGGTAGTACTTGAAATATGGGGTGACCTTTTTTTTTGCTCCCAACTTTTTGCCAAGGAGGGGGGAGTTGTAGTACTCTAACCACATAGAACTTACATAAATGAATAATGCCCCTACTTTATGCTTTTTACAGTCAAAAAACATTTACTAGTTCAACTCCATTTTCCAGCTCCCAATCATGCAACTTTAATGCACTAATTATATGTACAGAATAGTCACACTTTGAAGACTGTTGTGCCAACTGATTCCTGTACATTTCAAGAACCGGGCACAACGTTCTTTTGGAAACATCATTTGAACCAGCATCTTCAGGAGTATGAGCTTATTCCATCACTGATAAGGGTTCGAACAGTGCTTCCAATTGAAAGTGTTGATGCTGAATGTGACTTTAGTATTATTAATCCCATTAGATTATGAAGCACAAGTTTGAAACCAGGTACCACTTCTGATCCGCGTCAACGGACCTTGCATGTCTTAACTCATAGCAGGAAAGTATGCCACAGCTTGGGTAACCATATGCGCACAGAAGACCCAACGCAGAAACGGGGAAAAGGAAAGGAGAGCATGAAGAGGCAGAATTTTAAGAACATAATGTTTTTCTTCCCAAGGGGCGATTTTTTGATTAATCACATATACATAAGTCATTATTTCATCTCCCAATTATATTTATAATGATTTCCTACAAGTATTATATATTAATGTGCTGATGTCCTTTCCTAAAAATCGCTATATGGCACAGAAGTTGCATACTTTCCCATTATCATTTGCTCAGTAAATGTGTCAAAAAGAGCAGTGAGTAATTGCTCAGAATCACACATTCTGCAATTTTCCTCGAATTAGTATAACCTACTGGGAAGAGGATGAAGTCTACCAAAATTTTTTGGTATAGTGAGCTGTTTTTATGGGGGTAGTGAATGAATTTTCAAATCTAAGACGGGGGTAATACCCCCCCATATATCCCCCATGGGGTGCTCTGTCGAATAGTATATTTGTATGATCGCAACAAACTTTGAGACTGTCAATGACCGCAAAATAAATAGGAATGGTTAAGTTCCACTGTTCATTCAGAGTGATTGGAAACCAAAACTTTAATTTTTGGTGTTTGATTCGAACAGAAAAATTGACATTGTTGGCGCAATTTTTAAATCAGAAATTTACGCGACTTTCGGCTTAGTTTTTTCAGGGGAAAGCAATCATAGACACTCTTAATTTAATTACATCGGTGTTAAGAAGAAATTCGTAGTCTAAAATTAAAGAAAAATATTAAATTCCTGAAAAATTATATATAAAAATATACGAATTCTCGCAGCATGATCCGATTTCTTTTCGAATCGTATTAAACTGCTTTTTCGATCAGTCTTTCTTATCGCCCTGACGTGTTTAGATAAAATAGAGTTGGCATTTTTATTCAAATTCGTGCGGCGAAACTCGAAAGTACTTATCTTTAGGCGATCTTGTCATAGCTTATGAATGGTCATTGAAATGAAAATTATCTATTTCTCTAGAAAAATGCTCTGTTTTGCATCTTGGGAGTAATAACACCAAAGTTGAGTATTATATAAACGATTTTCTGATTACTACTGTTTCAGAGATGAAGAATCTTGGTGTTATGGTCAATGAAAAGTTGTCAGCAACTGCCCACAGTAATTATGTGGTTAAAAAAGCATCTAGGGTGGCAAATTTGATTTTAAAATGTTTTCACTCTAACCCCAATGAATTAAAAATCAGGGCTTTTAAATACTATGTTCTCCCTATTCTGGAATATGATTCACCACTCTGGAATCCTTGTCTGGTTGGGGATACTAAATTGGTAGAAAAAGTTCAACGAAGGTTTACAAAAAGACTTTTTGGATATAAAGATTTAAGCTATAAGGAGCGCCTCAACAAATCTGGGCTTGATGACCTTGCATTCAGACGTACATGTATGGACTTATCTTACATGTTCTTAATTCTAAAATTTAAAGTTATTCCGCCGGACTTATTTTTCACTTTGAGTCCATTCAATTATCGCGCGTCTAATTGATTTAAATTGTATAAATCGAAATATAACTCTAATGCTTTAAAACATGATTTTTGCGCGCGAAATATTGATGTTTGGAATTCCCTACCCAATGATATCATTCATTCAAACAATATGCCCTGTTTTCGGTCTAAATTGAGTCGTTTTTCAAGCTCAATTCGCACGTGCTTCTGTCACGTCCATGAGCTTTTCTGTATTAGTCGTATTTACTTTTGTACAGGGTTGGCAAGGCTTTGGTATTTGGTTTTTGGTTTTTTGAAAAAACCAAAAAATTGTAAAATCTCTGGTTTTTTTTGTTTTTTTCCAAAATCATTGAGGATTTGTTTTTTCACATTAGTCGATTTTCTAGGCATGTATTGGTGTCTATCTAAATTAACAAAACAATCAATTTAGTTGAACTGACTTCACAACAAAGTAGAAAAAATTCGTATTTTTACGATACATTTTGCACACAGTATCTATCTTGCAAGCACACATTTAGTACATGAGTTGAGTTTGCTATAATTTGCAAACAAAAAATTGGACGCTAAATCTTTCGTAGAGTGTACCAACCATACGGGGTGACATCCATTGATCCATATCATCAAAATTTTACAAAATATGATTGAGTATAATAATCCTGAATTCATTCTTACGGTAAGCTTTTTAATTTTCTTAGCTCGAAATTTCAAAATATAAATGAGACAACAATAAAATTTTATACAGATCAGTTAAGTATACTGTAGGTTAACAAAGAGAAGAGCTTTTGAGTGGCTCATTTTTATGTGACTTGACATCGCTACTAAGTAGAAAAAGTCGTACAAAAATATGTATCTATCATGCAAGCGAGAATAGTTTATATAATAAGACCCATTTGCTGTAGTTATAGCTCGCAGACAGGTTTGAAAAGCAAAAATTTGGAAACATCTAAAATGTCTATGTGTGACCTTCAACTGCAGTTTGTAATATTAATAACATATGTAATAATCTATCAATTTAAAACCCTCTTATCGAAAAGAGTACTGTGTCATTTCAACTTTTCTGTACATATGTAAATATGTGATGGATTGATACAATTCTGTACCTAGTTGATTTCTTTTGAGTTTTGATTACTTACATTGTGTGTTGTATATTTCTCTTTATTTGTAATTTTTCTTCTTTTCCTTGAATTTGCCCCTTACATATCACATGCTCTGTTCCATTTTTACCTTTCTTATGTTCTTCACTCATGGTTCCTTTCTTATGTGCCCACTATTACTGTATTTCTATTGCTAAAATAGGGATTTCCTATAGCATAAAATAATGACACTTCCGATACGGTTAATACTTCTAGCTGCCATTTTAAGGCTCCCTAACCAGTCTTAGATGATACAGGGAGCTTCCAGCATTTTTTTTAAACCTTTTATCCTGAAAGAGCAAAATAAAGCATGCACAAAGATCAACTTTAAGACGATCCTAAAAAATAATTTACGCCGGAAACGATGTTATGCAATTAAATAAGCACGACCGGATTTTTAAATAATCATAACGAACGAAAAATAAAACACATTTTTTATGCATTGAAAAATATATGGTAAGGAAAAAAAAATAACAAAACTCAAAAATTAATCACAGGTTTATCAAGCTTACTGATTATCACAATCTTATGCTTCAAAAAGTAATTCTCAAAAGCTTTTTGGTCCATGATTTCAAAAAGTCGAAGCACAGTTTTTTGCATATTTTTCCTAAACAACTCGCAAATATCTACCAAACTATCATTCTTTTCATACCGTTGTCTTGTCAACCATATACAATTTTGTGCCATACATAAGACAATATTGGCAAAAGTCAGTTGTTCCTTACTACAAGCATCTAGTTTCAAACCAAAGACAAAATTGAGTATATCTACATTGAAATCTTTATAAATTTTTTTCAAAAGTTGTACAATCTTTACCCAAAAATCTGTCAACCTTGGGCATAAGACTATTGCATGCAAAATATCTTCTCTACAAGACTCATTTTGTGATATACAAAATTTACAGTTCGGATCTTGATAGTTATTCATATGATTAATTTTGGATCTAGTTAGAAGTAACCGGTGTACAATTGCAAAGTGAAGATTTCTTGTACCACCATCCAAAAATTTGCACTTCGATAAGCTTAAAAGTTTATTTATATCCAATAAACTTTCATTTAAATTTATTACCCAATAGGACATTGGCTTTTCATTTGTCAAATTTCCTTTTCTAATACAAAAATACAACAGTTTTGTGGTTACTTTATCCAAACTGATCACTTCATTATTCAGGATAACTTCGTTTTTATCTGTGTGTCTGAGACCAGTTTTAATTTCTGCTAATTAAATTTTTTTGTACAATTCTGGAACATTTAGTGTGTTCAATCGCCTTTTAGATGCATTTCTAACTTTTTCATAGAAGTATTCAAAAATTTGCATGTCCGTCATTTTCAACCTTCTGTATCTGAGTAAAAGCATCAAGCTCATGGCTTCAATTTTCGCAGGAACATCAGTAAGATTTATGCCTCCCAATTCTACAGGTAGTTTTAACGTTTTAATTGCAACAAAACTCTTTGGGCTAAGAGTTGACCAAATAAAACTTGCAGAAGAACGTTCAATATTTTTTACGAAACCTGGTGAGACCTTACAAAAAATGGATGCATACCATAACTTGGAGAGATAATATGTATCAATTATTTTTGCTCGTGCATAATAGGAAACATTAAAACTAATAGTTTTTGTTTTAATCTTCTCAAATTCGTGAGAAATACCATTAAGGTTTTCTAGACTGCTAGTGCCTAGTTTATCGAAATAGATTCCATAATTTTTAATCTTTTCTACAATAAATTCTTTATAAATATCGGGAACCTGAATATTTAAAGCATTTCCAAAAAGTAAAATTTTTGTCTTTGCTTTTTTTTAGAGTTGCACCACTAATCTTTTGGAACATTTCATATATTTGAAAGATTCTTTGTACAGATTTTCATATATTTGAAAGATTCTTTGTACAGATTGAAAATCTCTAACAAAGAAGTTTGTGTCATCAGCATAATTGCATAGTTTTACTTATTGGCTTAAAATTTTTATTCCATTAACTAACTTATCCCTTCTAATAAAATTACAAAGTACCTCAGAAACCAAAACATAGATTAAAGCTGAAAGAGGACAACCTTGCCTAATTCCTCGACTGATTTTGAAAGGGAACGTTTCATAACCATTAATCAATAAAGACGAAGTTACATATCCACTTTTGTACTTGGGGAGGGGGGTTGGGGGGGACCCCCCCCCCCAACTCGGCCAACCCAGTACCCAAAATCATTTTCCCCCCAACCCCCCCCCCCCAGTTGGGAAAAAATTAAAAAAATTTGCCAAAAAGTGTATGTTTTTTGGCTTTTTTTAGGAAAAATTTCGACTGGTCGGAGGTCTTACAGGTAATGGCTTCCAGCAGTTTTTAGTTATTTTGATGTACCAAACATTCTAAAGAATTAAACCAGAAAAAAACCACTAAAAAACCATAGGAAAACCAAAAAAACCATTAAAAAACCATAAAAACCACTAAAAAACCAAAAAACCAAAAAGTCGAAATTTCAAAAGTTTGGCTTTTGCCAACCCTGCTTTTGTATTTATTCGCATTTTAAATTTCTTTCTTTCTTTCTTTCTAATTATGTTTTCATCAAACTTTTAGCATATTAAAACTTTTTAAAGGTTTTCAGTATATTTTTTGGATGGAGAAAATTGTTTGTGCCATTGGCACAATTTTTTTTGGCCCTTTGAGCCAATTGGCACAAATGTCCGAGCACAAAAAGAAACGCTCGCAGGAATCATACCGAAGATGCCAATCGAACTGAATGGCGAACCGCCAATACATCATCGGATAGCTCAGCATTGTCGAGAGACTTATGTTCCATTAGGCTTAATGTGCAGGATCAACGACAGGCTCAGGCAACTTTGACGGCGCACATGGGGAGTGGAACGAATTAGTTGCGGATTTGACAACACAGCCTTCGACAGTAAGCGCAACGAGATATCGTAAATTCAACTGAGAAAGAACATAAACTAGCAAAAAATTAAATTGATGCTTGAGTGTTTATCTTAATTAATGATTATGCCAGACGTGTCGAAAATTCCGGCAGATAAAAATAATTTGAAGCAATATCGCGTTAAGCGCTGAAAACAAAATCTTAAATTCCATTATGGCGTATCTGATTACTGTTAGTTAATTTTAAAATGACATACTTGAACACAGAAGAGAAATTGTATTGCTTCCATCACGATGTCTTATGTGTTGTTCCAATATTAAGACATAAAATATGACTTCAAACGTATATCCGAAATACAGACGTTTGTACCGCCAGTATGCATTTTTGTTCAGATTATCGAAAAGATGGCCTATTTACGGTACGTCTGACCCCGGTTGACAACAAACCAGCGCAGTGTTTTTTTTATGCCAAACATGGTTTTTGGCACAAAAAATTGGAATGGTTCAAAAAATTTTGAGCGTTTATGCTAATTGGCACAAAATTTTTGGCTGTTCAAGATTAAATTTCCTTGATTTTTAGACGATTTAGGAGCACTACTGTTTTTTTTCGACATTTGACTTCATAATGAGGAAAAAAATCTGGAATGTGGAAAAAATTTTTCAAATTGATATGCCTTATTCAGTAGTAGGCAGTTTGGATTCAGAAAGAATGAATCATGTGTCCTACAACTTCTTGAATGTAAAACTAAGTGGGTTAAGAAGTTGGATGATCAAGTTCCTGTCGTACCTGTAAGACCTCCGACCAGTTGGGGGGGGGGGGGGTAAATCCGAAATTTTGGAGGGGGGGGGGTAGGAAAAAGTCGAAATTTTTCCCAAAAAAGGCCAAAAAACATACACTTTTTGACAAATTTTTTTAATTTTTTCCCAACTGGGGGGGGGGGGAAATCATGTTGGGTACTGGGTTGGCCAAGTTGGGTGGGGGTTCCCCCCCCAACCGCCCCCCCCCCAAGTACAGGTATGGTTCCTGTTGATGTTGTATACATTGATTTTGAAAGCATTTGATACTCACTGTTTTTTTCCCCCGGGCCTTTTCCCCAAATGGGGAAAGGGTTCAAAATTTTTTTCTCAATTTTCCCGAAGTCGTTTTTGTCGCTTAAAAATGCTCACAGACGCTTTATTTAGATGTTTTTGAGCCTTTTCAAGCCTGCTGGTGTTTTTAGACCCCTTAATTCATTAAAATTGAGGAAAAAATTGAAATTTTCGAGTTCAAAGTTTAATCTACAAGCATTGGAACAAATTTTCAAGCAAACTATCCAAAAGCATAATGACCAGGGTTGGCAAAAACCCAGTTTTTGAAATCTTCATTTTTGGGTTTTTGGGTGGGTTTTTCTGGGTTTTTGGTGGGTTTTTCTGGGTTTTTGGTGGGTTTTTCTAGGGTTTTTGTTCCAGTTTTGTACTGATGTATGATCATTTTACTTAAAATATATATGAGAATGTTATTTTTAACGTATAAAGTGTATTAAATTGCTGAACAGTGTTCAAGACTGACTATACATTTGGTTGTAACATATTTACACGAGTCACGCGACTGCACATTGCACAACGATTTTATCGATTTGGCTCATTAAAACGATTGGCTGTTTATTGAATTTTTTATTGCATGATCTAAACACTAAAAATTGAAATGTCACTTTAAAAAATTGAAAATTACGGAAATCAAATTTCACGCTTCGGCTTCGCTCACTTCATCAGATTCACAGTCACGGGAACTTTCTAGCAGCCCAAAGTTTTTCTTAACGAATACCAGTTTGCGCACTGTTTCCGTCGACAATTGATTTCGCAGCTTGGAATGTATGAAGCCAAAGGTAGAGAAGTTTCTTTCCGAAGATGCGGTAGAGACAACGAGCGAAAAAATCTCAATTAATTTTTTATAGATGTAATACATTGAAACAAATAACATGTTATCTATGTGTACCTTCAGAGCGATTCGTTGCACCAGCGGCCAGTCAGCTCCATCTGTGAGCCAATACTCAAGGACAGACTTTTTCTTTTTGACGAGCATCTGGTCTGGTAGCGAAATGAGTTATTTTGTTTTTGTAATTTTGCCTCAATCATGTATTGCGTCAATTCTTGATACACAGCACTTTTTTGGTCAGCTAATTCTGGATTTGCCACAGGGAAATTAACGATGAAATCCTCAATCTCGTTCTGGATTTGCCACAGGGAAATTAACGATGAAATCCTCAAATTGACGATGAAATCCTCATTTTAAAAGAATTAAGAAAAACCCAAAAACCCAGATTTTGTCAAAAAAATGCACCCAGAAAAACCCAGAAAAACCCAAAAACCCAGGTCTTGCCAACCCTGATAATGACTTTGAGAATTACATGAGAAATTGATGGTTAGGTTCTCTATGATGACAAGTGAGAAGCCAAAATGGATGCGCGCCGGAAAAATTTTTTGGGTATTGATATTCTGCGACGCTGGAAAATCAATTTTCCGAACATTTATTTCAAGAATTAGATTTGAATTTTGTGTTCAAAAGTCGGAATTTCTAGAATTTTACTTGAAAAATTTTAAAACCAGTATAATTTATTTGTAAACTCTCACACTCGGTCGAAAATATATGAGTATGCAGGGTATAAATTTCCGAAAGATATTTCCATGAAGCGTTTGAATTGATTTTACGTTAGAAAAGAAATAATCGCATCAAAAAGCTTAGAGACTTGACGTACTGATCTTTCTCAAAAGGAAAAAATGCGAATCTTCATTGAATATCATGATAAAATATTGAAGATTACCAATGAAAACATGAGATAATACGTTCAAGATGATGAAAACTATTATAGATTATATGATAAATGAAGGTAGACGTGCTAAAAGCCGCGCCTGAGCTAAGTAATGCATAATAATGATTATTAAAGTAATTTTGAGATTATGACATTCTAAAATGCACCAAAAGGCATCTTTTCTGTGTCCGATCCCCAAAATTTTCTTCCCCAAATGGGGAAAGAGCCCAAAATTTTTTTCCCCTTTCAGAATTTTTTTTCCCGAAAAAGTACGATTTGGGGGGGGAAAAAACAGTGTTGATACTGTCTCACATTCAAAGCTCCTACAAAAATTAAAAGGATATAAAATTGATAAATTCACAATGAATTGGATTTGTGACTTCCTTACAAATAGAACTCAATGTGTAAAACTAAGTAATACCATTTCTGCTCCAACTCCAATAATTAGTGGTGTTCCTCAAGGAAGTGTGTTAGGTCCAACATTGTTCCTGATATTTATAAATGATCTGAGTGATATAATTAAAAGTGATCTCTATCTATTTGCAGATGATGCTAAAATTTTTAATGATGCATGTAATACAGTATTAATCCAGGAAGATTTAAACAGTTTCTGTAATTGGTCTGAGGAATGGCAACTCAGTATGTCATTGCCTAAATGTGCAGTCTTACGTTTGGGGAAAAATAATCCATCAAATCAGTACAAAATTGGTGAATGTGATCTTGATGCTGTCACTGAAATGAAAGATCTTGTTGTTAATGTTGATGAAAAACTCAGTTTTGTTCCGCACTGTGATTACATGATCAAGAAGGCTTCTAGGGTATCAAATCTAATTTTTAAATGTTTCAACTCAAATATAAATGAATTGAAAATCAGGGCATTTAAAACTTATGTTCGCCCAATCCTTGAGTATGGTAGTCCTATTTGGAATCCTTCTCGGGTGAAATACAAAGGGCAGAGATAGTTCAGGGGTGGTTCACAAAACGATTATATGGTTTTAACTCTAGGAATATCAAGAAAGATTGGAGTCCGCCAGTCTGCATTCTCTTGAATTTAGGAGAACTATAACTGATTTATGCTATGTTTATTCTATAATCTGTAACAGCGTTCTGGACTCAAATAATTTTTTTGTATACAGTAAATTTAATTATCGTATTAACAATCCATATAAATTATATAAGACAAAATTTTGTACACGATTACTTGAAAAAGATTTTTGTAATAGATATATTGATACGTGGAATATGTTACCTAGTCATGTTACATCTGCCGTTAATGTTCATGTATTTAAAAAACGATGCATTGCGTTTTTGAGCTTATATCCGCGCGATACTAATCGCCTTTAAGCTCGTGATAATATTTTTTTCTTTATTCTTTTGTGAATGTATTTTTTCTAATGACGAATAAACTATTCTATTCTATTCTATTCTAAAAAAAGTCTTTCCACAAATGTGGAAGAAAAAAGTGGGGTTTTCATATTGGAAAGATGCATTTTGGTTCATTTTAGGAGGTCCAAATCTCAAAATTTTCCGGCGAGCGCCGGTTATAACTTTAATCATACCTGTACTCCGTTTTTTCCTCAAATGGGGTCTTTTGAGGAAAAAAATTTCGAAATGAGGAAGAAAATTTTGGGTATGATTCTCATTGTGGGAAAAATTTGGAGAACTCTAAACCGAAAAGATGCGTTTTGGTGGACTTTAAAAGGTCAAAATCTCAAAATTTTCCGGCGCTCCGCGCTGGTCGTGGCTATTATGATATAACTATATTTTATCAATCGCGGCCGTTAGCATATCTACTTCGACTTACTAATTAATGCTAAACAGTTTCTATCAATCAAGTTAGCTCGTTTCATTTTCTAATCGTTTACAGTCAATTATGTCGCCGAAAATAGAGATTTTTTATCAATTCTCTCAATTTTTTCTTTCGATGATTAGAATTTTTTAAACGTTTGCAATCTGAACTTTTGCGTTTAGTGAAGGTGGAAATTGAAGACATCATTCTAGATTGCGATTTTAAAACTTTTGTTCACGAATTATCTGTTGGACATATTTATTTTTCAGCGTTTTAGAATATAAAAACCCGAAAATTTTTCCGGCGCTTCGCGTCGGAATAGGGAGCAAATTACACTTCATCAGTCTGATTTCAATATATTTCCCAACGTTATGAAGGTTCATTTTCCAGCGTTTTAGAAAGTGAAAATCCAAAAATTTTTCTGGCGCTCCGCGCCGGACCAAGAACTAAATAAAATTAGATGGTTCTAATCGGAATCACAGAAATGTTGATAGCGGATAAATTCATGAGAACTCTATCGTTAACTTGCTTTATCCGCTTTTATAGAACACCAATATAGCTCATGAGCTCATTTTGACTAACATAACCAGAATTTTCTCAATTTTTTTCCTCATTTTTGCAGGTTTCTGACTACAAATACAAAAAAATGCTTGGGTGTGCTCCTAAAATGCATAAAAAAGCATCCGTAGCCGCATTATAAGCGTTTTTAAAAATGAGGAAAAAAATTTTGTCCAGTTCTCATGTGGAAAAAAATCTTCGAGGAAAAAACGGTGCCTGTCCTTTGGGGGGGGGACCCCCTAATTTGGCCAACTATATACCCAAACTAAGCATTAGGGACGACGTGTTAGCCCGCTTCTTATTGGCCGAAATTACCGCCCCCAGATGGTTTTTCGCCTAATATGTATTTTTCATTAATTTTTCCTTTAAAATTTTCCTTTTTCCTTTCTCTAGTCTTTACATTGTTAGTAGAAATTTAAAAATTTTTCGCTCTAAATTGGATAAATTCAGTTTTGGTCAACTGTAAAAGCTATATGCCTTTTTGACCATTATTTTTGAGTGAAAAAAAGATTTCGCAAAAATGGCGAAAAATTTTTTGACTTCTTTCTTCTAATGGTGAATTCACGACGATCATCGATGGTTGCAAAAGCGTAAGCTGTACATGCATTTTTTGACGTTTTCGATGTGTTATCAAAATTTTCGAGCGTTGAACAAGATAGTCCTGCTAGCTCTTTAATTCTTTCTCCAAACCATTAGAAGAAAACTGCTTTTAATCGTTTTCTGATAAAATTAACAGGATTTATAAATTTTGAAGTGAACAACCAAAATTTCTCTGTGCAACAATTTTTACCCAAGTTGAACTACGCAACGTTGCCCGTGACATATATTTAATCAATCTTCACAATTTTTTTGCTCAGAGTTTTCCCAAATAACCGGAATAAATAAATAAAAATCAGCAAGTGTTAATATAATCACAGAAATTTTAGTAGCAGTTGATATCGTTATTATGATTTCAGTCGTTATGTTTCAGTTACACCAAATGTGCCATCTATCACCGCAAAATGTTTAACCCGATTAGAATTTTTTCCTCATTTTTGTATGTTACTAAGTCCGAAAACTTTCAAATGTTTTGGTATGCTCCAAGAATGCATAAATAAAGCATGTGTGGCCATGTATATATACTTAAACGGTTCTTAAAAATGTGCACAATGTCCGGAAGTTCGGAAATAATTTTGGTACAGCCAACACATGAAAAAATTTCCGAAAAAACGGTGCTCTGACCTTATTTTTTTGTGCGTGATCCAGGCTGCGTTTTCCCCAAAATATTTTTGCCGAATACCTTACCTATTTTCTCCATACCAGTTTATTCAATTAAAAATGCACATATATAAGTTTTGTTTATAGGTTTTGTTGTGCATATTTAATTTACCCAAATCGTCCTTTTTTGGAAAAAAATTTCGGAAAGAGGGATTTTTTTTTGCTGTTTCATCATTTAGAGTAAAATATTTTGAGTTTTCTACATAAAAAAAAGATGCATTTCGATAGTTCCTTCGACGTAATTTGAATTTAAAAACCTCGTGGAAGTAATTTTCTTGTTGACTCAAAGCTTTTTAATTAAATTTATGAAAGTTGTGAATACAATTTTAAATTTTTCAAAATAATGAAAGTATTTGAACCTAATTGTTGAAATAAATGTTTTAAAAAATGATTCTCAAACGTTTCAGAATGTCAAAATCCAATGAGCTCTCTACTTGTGATCACAGAGACCGGTCGGTTTCTTATGTTCGAAAGTTGTTAACTATCAAAAAACGAAATGAGGGTAAAGAAATAGAGCATCTCTATGAATTAAATTCACGTGAAACGATTTTCAAAAAGTTCATAATTGTTCGATATTAGCATTTTTTAGAACTCATGAGCGGATGTGGATTTATTTCAAGCGAATCGTCTACATGTTACAAAAATAATCTTGCAGCGTCATCCAACCGTGAAGATTATGTTCCGCTTTTTTAGTCGTAGAACTCGTAGTGGCAAAGACGGTCATACGAATCTCAAAGGTTGCGGAGAAACATTTTCGGCAGCCGAAGGATTAGCATACGCCAACGGCGACACGGCGGATAATAAACATCAAATTATCTGTAAAGTGATTCTGCTCGATGGTACGGATTTGACGGTCAGTCTTCCGGTAAGATGCAAAATTCAGGTTCTATATAGGAATACCTGAGACGTACTCCACTGTCTTTCTAACATTTACATTTTAATGTGCAAAAAAATGAGCATGTAGAAAAATATTTATTCTCTCCACAAATATGGCAGAAAAATTCAGCCATTGATTCGTTAATCATCAATAATATGAATATGATCATTCCTCCATTGGCATTTAATTGTTGATTGCGTCTGTAACGGTTGAAGAAGAAAGAATTTATTATTAGCGACAACATATACAATAATACAATATAAAAATGACGGACAGGCTTATAGGCATGACTATTGCTCGAAATTGCGCTCTAAAAATTTCATCAGTCGTATTTCAAAGGTAATCAATATTTGGAATAGTGATAGCAGATTCACTTAGGCTTTAATGATCGACCGATGGACACTTTTTGCTCATCGGACGATGCCAATGCATCGGCCAGGATTCGCCGAAGAATTGACCATAACATGTTCAAAATATGTTTCAAATTCAAAACTTGACAGATTTTCATAACACGTTCAAAATTCAAAACTTGACAGATTTTTTGAAAACTTTGAAAACGTTGAGGAAAGAAGACTTTTTTTATCAATCTAACCTTGGAATGTACTTTGAAATTCATTAAATATTTTTCTACCATCGCATGGCCGTCAAAGTAAAATACAAGGCGCTAAGTAACGACGAATGTCAAGTTGTGATACAATAGACTGACGTACCAGACACACGTTTAATTTGAACTTGTCGAAAAAAATTAACTTTTTTCACAAATGTGGAAAAAGGTCGATCGTCAGGACAAAAAATTGTATTCTGATGCTTTTTAGAAAATGAACATCTCAAAATTTCACAGCACTTCTCCCCGAATCTAAACATATTTATTATTTATCATTATTGTTGACTTGAATATAGTTCGACTCTCAAAAGGTCTACTACCACGACTCTCAGGTAGTTTATTACTATTCCTCAATTAAGATTTAATTGTTTCAATGCATCTGTAATGTTTACTAACGATTGATATTGAAGATTTTTTCAAGAGTTAATTTTAATTCGAACTTTTCCTTATTTAATAATTGTCGAGTTAGTAGGGAAAATTGAAATAGAAAAATGTTAAAAATCTATCATCATAATCATCATCAGTGGTGATTGATGAACATCAAAAAACATTTTGGAAGCTTACTTGTCAACTCTCCCGATGCCCATGCTAACAGCTACATTTTGAACGGTGTTCATGCAGTCTGTTTTTCTATAATTTCATTCATATGAAATTGTAGGTTCTTCCCAACTTTCACTGACCATATTTCTGCTATAGAATTTCAGTGAACGCAAGTCGAGTCAAATTTGTATAACCAGATATACCGATATCCGAACTCTTCAAAAAGTCGGATATCTGGATATCAAAAAATGTATGAGGGACATCACTAACCCGAATCAGTGATCGGTCGGAACTCCGGCAAATCTGTTTTTTCGGTTTCGGTTTTCGGGCCGTAGCAAATGTAAAAACTTTTTGCTAAAAAGCAGTTGGAAGCCTGAACTTTTCAGGTCAATTTTAGTAAATATTAAATTTAGTAAAATTTTTTTCGATCAAAAAACGTCTCCTGAAAGGTGGAATACGGCAAGAAATTTATATTTTTCTTATTTTGTCCAGCGGGAATGAAAATTTTAGCTTCCGACTAAAAACTCGCCAATTTATGCCCGTTTCGCGATTGTGACAAAAAGTTCGTGAAAAAATCAATCTTGCTCAGACATAAACACTGAAAAATCGAAAGTAACCCGGAAGTTTTTCAAATAATATTTGAAAACTCAAAAAATTCTCTAACATTTTTTCGGAATCTCGACAAAATTTGCTTTACTAATTCCGAGACGCAATTTGCTTTTCAAGTCGGAATCACAGAGAGTTTATGGTACAACGCGGATTATTCATTTATCGTTCGAATTTTGCTGGAAATTTTCTGCAAATATTTAGAAAAAAGCTCATGGTCGCGATTTGTACGATCACGTCTACTTCAACTTGGATCTGGAGGAGAGAGATTATTTCGGCTTGCAATATTTAGACGCTTTTCATGTTCAGGTTAGTTATCCAATACCCTAATCATTATAATCCGTCGAGGTCAAAATCTCGATTGTTCAGTAGTGAGGGTCGTTGAAAGAACCAGCTTTCAACGTATATTCTGTTTTCAAACAACCATAATCACTTGTTTTTCATCGCAATTCGTGGGTGAATTCTTTTTTTTTTTGATAAGTTTTTTCTGTTACCTTGAATTTTTTCTTGATGCTAGTACATTCGTGAAGCGGTCAAAAATCTGGAATAGGATGCTCGAGCGCTACCTTAGTCAGAGGCGCCACCACAAAAAAGCGTCAATTCTGATAGTAATTTTTTTTTGTGTATGCGTGGTTGTTGGACAGTCATAGAATAAAAGTCGTGCATATTAAAAGTAATATTGTATTAATGAATCGTACATATCAAAAGTAAATTATTTAAGAAATCGTGCATATTAAAAGTAAAATTGTATTAAATAACAAGAACAATAATGCATGATAATGAATAATGGCCCATAAGTGAAAGCTTTTTGTGTCAGTAAAAACTACTGCCCACTAAAATCATCAAGACGACCCTTTCTATTCAAAATAATTGAATGTTGTGCAATGCTGTTCAAAAAATGTTGGGTTTTACGCGTAATTATGATACAGATTCTGTGAAGCAAATTGCATCACAATGTTTGTCCATCATTCAAAAAGCAAGATTTGAAAAATTAGACTATTCAGACCTTATCTATATCAAAACGAGAATCACATCAATTAAGCATAACCAGGGACCGATTCGTATGTACTTAAAATTCCAAGTTTTGATTCGTATACTCGTTTAAAAATTCCAAGTCATTTTATTTTTCTGACTTGGAAAATGAATAAAAATTTTCCGAGTCTCCATCGTACGCTCTTTCCAAGGACTTGGAATTTCCAAGTTCAGTTTTGCATATGACTATTTTTAGCACACCAAATATAAGAATTTATAATGTAGCAGGCTATTTCATTTCCTGTTTATTTGGTTTTATGATCAGTACAGTTTCATGAAACAAGTTACTAGCAATCACATCAATAAATTCATGAAACGCACTGCAAACTGTTGCTTTTGAAGTGCCTAAACTATTTTAGAGGATGTTAAAACTATTTTGTGAAGTATTTCGAACAATGTTAAATGTTTACCGTGAGCATCACCAATGACATAGTAGAAGGAACTCGGTGTCAAACATTGCAGTTCGATCAAATTCTTTTGATCATACCTGTAATTGGGGAGGACCCCTACCCCCAACTTGGTGAACCCTATACCCAACTCCCCAAACTAGGAAAAATTAGGAAAAAAGAGGTTTTTTTTTGGAAAAATTTTGGAAATTTTTTCGTTATTTGGGGTTTTTCGACTCCCCTCCCCAAAATTTTGGAAATGTTGGGACCCCCACCCCAAAATTTTCGGTATACTCTCCCCCCCCCAACTGGTCGGGCCTCTTACAGGTATGCTTTTGATCGATCGATAAATTAACATTTCGTTTACCACATATGTCGAAATAAGGTAAAATCTTATCCATCAGTAAACGAATGTGCGCTGGACTTGATCGATACCTATCTTTGAATGGTTCTGAAGTCAAATGAAAATTAGTTCGATATGAATATTGCTTCGTTTGTTGCTGAAGATCTTCATCAAACGTGTCATCCATGATAATAAGACAAAGGCAGAAAACAATCAAAGATGCAACTGGCACACTTGGAAACAAATTTGCAACCCAACTTTGACCGGGGAAAATATCGATGTTTTCCAAGTGAATTTTCCAAGTCCTGGAGTTCAAGTCGAAAATTTTCAGAGTGTACCGACCGAGACTTGAAAGTATGCAGTTTTACTGAGTAGAATCACTTGGAAATCCCATTGGAACTTGGAAAATAAGAAACGATGCGAATCGGAACTTGGAAAAATTATTGGTTTTGCAAGACTTGGAACTTGGAATTTCAAATACATACGAATCAGTCCCAGTTAAGAATTGATGAATTGAGGATCCATAGAACGTTGTATTACTGTAGCCTTGAATTATTGTGCGACAATAAACATTGGTTTACTATATTAGATTAACATGAAAAATTTTCGATTCTACTTTTCATTTGCAATGTAATAACTATTTTAGTTTTTCAACCAAGGTTTCAGTTATGATAAGCATGAAAAAGATCTCTCGAAGTGGCTTAATATGATTTTTTGATTTTCATGGGTTGTTCTTGTTAGATTGTTTTTGGGGCTTCCATCTGAAGTAGAAGTGCTAAAAATGATTAGCATGACATAATGTAGTTTCACTCTTACCTTTTGGAATTAGTGGATCTGTCTGTTACGGCGAAATTTCTGTGATTACTCTAACCAGGGCCGTGCGCAGAATTTTTTCATGGGAGGGGGGGCGGACTAGATTTTTTCACTGAATAGCCCCAGAAAATGTTGATCTTACGCCGATATACTGTGTGCATCACCGTTTTTTGTCCTCGAAGATTTTTTCCACATGAGAACCGGACCCAAAATTTTTTTCCTCATTTTCCAAAAAAATTTCCACATTTTTAAAAACGCTTGTAATGTGGCTACGGATGCTTTTTTATGCATTTTAGGAGCATACCCAAGCATTCTCTTGTATTTGTAGTCAGAAACCTGCAAAAATGAGGGAACAAATTGAGAAAATTCTAGTTATGTTAGTTAGAATGAGCTCATGAAGAATATATTGGTGTTCTATAGAATGGTCCGGCGCGGAGCGCCAGAAAAAATTTTTGATCTTCACTTTCTAAAATGCTGAAAAATGAACCTTCATAATGTTGGGAAATAAATTAAAATCAGACTGATGAAGCGTAATTTGCCCCCCATTCCGGCGCGAAGCGCCGGAAAAATTTTCGGGTTTTTGTATTCTAAAACGCTGAAAAATAAATCTCTCCAACAGATAATTCGTGAACAAATGTTTTGAAATCGCGTTCTAGAGTAATGTCTTCAATTTCCACCTTCAATAAACGCAAAAGTTCAGATTGCAAACGTTTAAAAAATTCCAATCATCGAGAGAAAAAATTCAGAGACTTGATAAAAAATCTCTATTTTCGGCGACATAATTGACTGTAAACGATTAGAAAATGAAACGAGCTAACTTGATTGATAGAAACTGTTGAGCATTAATTAGTAAGTCGAAGTAGATATGCTAACGGCCGCGCCTGATAGAATATAGTTATAATTACCGGCGCGAAGTGCCGAAAAATTTTGAGATTTTGACCTTTTAAAGTCCACCAAAACGCATCTTTTCGGTTTAGAGTTACTGCCTCAATGGGGGGGGGGGGCGGCCGCCCCCCGCCCTCCCCTTGTGCACGGTCCTGACTAACCATAAAGTAACTTGAAAGAAAGGAGACACAAAATTTTGTTATCTATTTTAACTGAAGTCAGGATATGATGTGCTTCTGTGTGTGCCATTGCGTCCGAACTTGGCGAAAATTCGACCTATGACATTATGACAGAAAACGTGTAGAGATCGTCCACTTGCGCATCTGACTGTGGTAGCGCTCATACCAACGCTCGTGCACTAGTTAACGTTTCCATATTCCAATCAAGCGTCTACAGGTTGTTGGTATATTCAACATTAGCCAGAGAAAATCGGTCATCGCTACGGCACTCACAATTGTTCTTCATATGGTTTTTGAATAAAAAGTTATAGTTTTGGACAAATTTTAAATCGTCTTTTCATTGCGGTGCCTAGCCCTGAAGAATTTTGAAGTCATCTTCGCTGTGAGCGGCACGATTTCTGGGCGGTTTTTCTACAATATCTGTCAAGATATGGCTTACGAAGGAAGTTCAATGATAGAGTGTCCCAAGTTCTAGCCATATATTGTCTGGTACACAATGAAGGTTTTCGCTGCCTTGTGAAACTTTCCCGAATACCATACTGTTCAACTTTCTATCTTGTACATTTTCTATTTTCATCCAGCTGACCATTGTTATTTTAGTGGGGTTGGTTGAATTGAATGGCTTTGCTACCTGCTACCTTTGCTACCTACTATTACTGTGTCCAAATTATATCGGGAAAAGTAAATATTGACCCGAAACGTAAACTAACGAATGTTAACTGCATTTTACCTTTAGTCTATAATGCGTTTCCATTCATCGTACAAAAATCCAAAAAGTAGCTTTCGTGACATCATGCTATCTACGTTGAACAGAAATCATCTTTGCACAATAAAATTAAAGAATCTGCCTTCGCAGATAAATTAAAATCGTTACAATTCTTGGCATATTCTTAAAATTTGAAATTGACAGTTGATTTGAAAGATTATCAGTTCGCGTCACTTGTTTCCTCCCACACTTGTACTGAGCCCATGATGAAATGAAGAATTAAATTATTCAATATTTTTGAAGTTGAAAAACGTATTGAAGAGTGCTTTTCGAGAAGCCTTATTTTATTTCATCTAGTTAGAGCAGTACGTCTAACGGAACAGTTCTAACTGCATTTCTTGGTCGGTTTATAAATAAAGATAAACATATAATATAGCCTATCTTTGCTAATTTTTATCATCTTTTATTTTAATTTATTAGCTGTTTTATTTTAATTTATTAGCTGTTTTGTTTTAATTTTTATTTAGCAATGGCTCGATCCCACGAAGAAAATCAAGAAGCAAGTTGCAAGTAAATTAAACGCACTTTTCGCACTTCTGTTTAAAAACGGATTCTATTTGTGAGTCAGAAGAATCTCAGTATTCAGCATTTTGTCTGTGAAAAATTGTAGACTACAGCTTGCCGCAAACTTCCTAAGCATTTCCGATTTTTTACTACTTAGCTTGCATGCAAAATAACCATTCTATTTTCCTGTTTTTCAGTTGGTCCACCGTACACTTTCCGTTTCCGGGTCAAATTCTATTCGTCAGAGCCTAACAATGTTCATGAAGAAATAACACGGTATGTTAACCTCGCTTTTTGTTGCTTAAGGCTACGTGTCAACAAGATTGTTTACTTGTTCTGCTCTCACAAGGGTTTTTCAATATGCTGCTCGTCATAGCTTCATTTCTTGTTTTTTCTTCACAATGTTCTATCGGCATGTTGGAACATTTTATTTCATAGTTTAGTTTTTTAGGTATTTATTCTTCTTACAATTGAAACAAGATATTCTGAGCGGAAAATTGGATTGTTGTAAAGAAACGTCGATCGATTTGGCGGCTTGGTCGCTACAGTGTATGTTATTCCATGGTAGTTGCCAAAGTTCTTGTCCCACACTCATAGTTTGCATTTTTAGCTGAACTTGGTGATTATAATGAAGAAGAGCATACACCCGCTTTAATTTCTGAATTCCGTTTCGTACCGGAGCAAACAGAAGAAGTCGAGTTGGCTATTTTGGAAAGATTCAAACTAAACAGGTATATTCTGCAGGCTTTTTCTGCTGTCATTTTCAATTGTCAAACGCATAGATTTGGTGAAAGTTTCATCCGGAAGCACGGAAAAGTTTTGCACTACAAAAAAATTTACATTTCATTATGTTCCTAATTCTTCAGATATAAGGCACGTAAGGAAAGTCCATACTCGCTTTTCTAGTTAATGTTTGTATTATTTGTTGAACTTTAGAGGACAAACGCCAGCTCAGGCAGAACTAAATTATTTGAACAAAGCTAAATGGCTTGATATGTACGGAGTTGACATGCACACAGTTTTGGTAATCGAAGTCTTCTTATTTTGGAAACTATTTTTATACGCTTGCGTTAAACATTCTATAGGGTAGAGATGGAAACGAGTATAGTTTGGGTTTAACACCAACCGGCATTTTGGTTTACGAAGGAAAGCAAAAAATCGGCTTATTTTTTTGGTGAGTTCTTCCGTTTTTCCTATCGGTCAAAATTATTAACGGAATTTTCAGGCCTAAAATAATCCGATTAGACTTCAAACGCAAGAAATTAACACTTGTTGTCGTAGAGGATGACGAGCAAGTATGCTGAACCATACATGTAACGGGACCCCGGGGTCTGGGGGAGGTTCGGACGACTTTTTTCGGGCCGGGGTCACTAATTTCCCAAAATTCTAGAGGAGGGATTTCTGAAAAATATCGATTTTTTTTCAAAAAGGTTCGAAAAACGGTTCATCAAATCGTAATTTTTGTCTAAAAAACCGTAAATAATGTATCAATGGCGCGAAAATTGACGTTTTTGAGCATTTTTTGTTCAAAAATTGACATTTTCCAGTATTTTTCTGATCAAAAGTATAAGGGGTCCGATCCTTATGACTACCATATGGCTAGCCATAGGATTGGAAAATCTGGGGGGTCGCCCAGTGGCTAGCAATATGGCCGACGATTTTTTTTTTGGGGGGGGGGGGAGTTCCTATAGCACTTCCCCCGCCCCCAATTACATGTATTTGCTGAACAATTTTAATGACATGACATATCATGGTGTAACTCGTAACTTCTATTTCTTCTTCAGCGCCGTGAACAAGAGCACACCTTTGTGTTCAACTTGTCTTCCCATAAAGCATGCAAACATTTATGGAAATGTGCCGTCGAGCATCATGCATTCTTTCGCTTGAGGCATAACCCTGGTAAAACAGCCGGACGCCAGGGTTTCTTGAGATTGGGTTCCAGATTTCGTTATACGTAAGTTAATTTTTTTCTCGTAACCAACATCTTTCATTGTTTACCATTAATAAGCTACCACTTTTTACTTCAATTTAAAACTTTTTCGTGAATTATAGTCGCAACTTGAAAAATATTCATAACTGGCGCACAAGCTATGAAATAACTTTACAAGTGCATTTCGCGTTTTAACGTCCTAAGAATTTAGATCTTCTCAATTTTCAGCTAATGTTATTTATATCAGTTATCTTAAACAATTTTTTAGCGGAAAAACTGAATGGTCCGTCGCCAAGGATTCTAGACTGGTTAGAACTGAAAGCACATTCGAAAGGCGTCCATCGCAACGTTTTCATGCTCGGCAATCGCATGTGCAACGCGACAAGCATCGAGAGAGATTGAAAAATGAGACATTGAGTAGAATCAAAAAGTATTTTTCGTTTTCTTTTCGGCCCCTTACGTACATATAACCCGAGTTCATTTTTACAATTTTTTAGTGAAGTTTCTACCGAAAATTCACAAAAGGATTCGCTCCCAGTGACCACCACTAACGCTTTACATGATAAAGTTAGTAAAAAAAAACTGATTCTGCCGCACGATATTTCTTCGTAAAAACTACATTTCATTCAATTGTACTAAGTAATCCCATAAATTTGGCACTAAGCCTCTTTACAGGGAAATCGGGGTTTCCTATGTAATTAATCACTTTGCACCTAATTTCAGAACACGTTTAACTCGGACAAGAAATTAAACGAACATGCGACAAATTTGTCCGTTTCAACGTCTTCGCCCAGTAAGTCGTGCACGACGGATCGTCCTAATAGCCGATCACCCGTCAGTAACGTTTCGACGCCGTACGCTGTTGAATCTCGATCTGTTGTGCAGCAAGGTTGTTACATATATACAAAGCAAATCAAGCTTAGTCGAAAATAAAAAGCAATACGCAGTTCATATGAAAAAAACTTATGCATTGTTTAACTCCGAAAGACTAAATAGAAAATACATTTTTGAGTCGTTCTTTTTTTCAATGGCTTGAACGTTGTAGTTAATTAATATGAATCCGAAAGCCGTGTTTCTATTGAATCACATTTACTCCGAAACTTAACTTCTGAAAGGTCATCAACTCTTGTGTTTCTCAAGCGATAAAAGTTTTATTTTTTCGAGTATCCATGTGTTGAGAAAAATCTTCATTTATAATATTCAATTTTCTAATTTGATAACAAAAAAACTTGAACAATTCTAATGCGCAGTCCCTATAATAACACTATCCGATTTTGGTATACAGAGCGGTCCAAAAAACGGCCTGCTAGGGAGCCTTTTGTACCTCAGCCAGTCAAGCTAGAGTGTTCTGGTTTTATAGTAGCCTATTTACTCCATCGTCTCTCACCTTAAAAGTTTATATACAGTATGTCATGAACTGTATTCTTTCATAGTAAACTACTGCCTTTTGATGTCAAGTATTCAGCTTTACAATGTAAAACCCTCTGTCTGGTTTCTGTACTTTACAAAAAGAAGCTTACTCTAACTAGGCTTCAACAAGGCAAGCTCGAAAACTGAACGAACCAAACAGGTGAACGTCAGGTTTTTTGAGCCACAACCATTAATTTTGTCAATCATAAGCAAAATTTTCATTCCTTTGCGAAAAATTGACAATTGACTGAAAGTTCTAGTAGTTCTTTGATTACGAGCGGTAGAATAATTTGAAATTGGTTTTAAAGCAAATAAAAATCAAGCTCTCATAAATAAGAATCTCATTGGGCGTTTTTTCATCAAAACAAGACTCTTTAGCTGCATTTTCTATTTAATCAGGTGAATTTCGTGAATGCTTCAAGAAATAATGTATGAAAGCCCACAAAAATGGACGATTTTTCTTAAGCTATACCAACAGGTCTATTTTGAAACATTCATGAGATTCTTACGTATGTAATAGGGATGGGCCGGATCGACTCTTTTGACGACAGCGGATCCGGATCCGGATCTTGAAAAATTTGGTTCACCGGATCCGGATCCAAAAAAATTTGATTCAGCAGATCCGGATCCGGATCTTGAGGGACAGATCCGGATCTTTCAATAAGTGTATATATTATGTCTAATTTGTCTAAAATTGAGTTATATGAATTTATATTCATTGGTGTCAATAGATTAATAGATGATTAATGATTGAGGTGTTTGTTTATTGAAATAGTTCACATGTACTAATTAGTAATCTTTATTCATTAAATTGTATTCACGTTTAGAGTAATATTGGTTTCATTAGAAAAGAAATGAATAGAAATGGAAACTTTTTTCAGAAATTATGGATTCAGGTTCTTCTTTCACTATCAGAGTGTGGGACTACTTCACAGTGTCCCCAGATGATGAAGAAAAGGCAAAGTGCAATAAATGCAGAGTACAGTTATTCAGAAAAGGTTGTGGTACTGGATGTCAGCGAAAACATTTGGAGAGGAAACATATGGCAATATATAAGCAGTTTGCGGCTAAATAAAAAGGAGATAATGAAAATAGAAGTAATTGTAGAACAAATTGCTACTAGTATAGTTGTGTTAAAGAATTAATTTTTGTTTTTCTTTAAAGTTTGCCAAAAAAGTGAACCTAGCAATTCAAAAACCAAATTACAGCATGAACTTAAATCTCAAACGTCTTTGGACGATTGCCTCATGCAGAAAGTAAACTTAAATTAGCACCAGCAAAAAGTGTCCCCTCTGAACACAGCTATTCAGTGGTGCTGGTCAAATTTACGATCCTACCAAAAATCGTTTGAAGGGTGCTACTGTTGAAAAAACTACACAAGTATAATTTTGCTACCATTGACTTGAAATTTTTGCAAAATTTCATGTGAATAATAATGAATAAAGATCCGATTATGACCGGATCTTAATCATTGACAAGAGCGGATCCGGAAATTAAAAAATTTGGTTCAGCGGAACCGGATCCAAAAAAATCTGGTTTAGCGGATCCTGATTCTAAAATTTAGGCGGATATCCGCGGATCCGGATCCGGATACCCGGCCCATCCCTAGTATTTATCATACTGCAGTCATTTTTTCTTCAGAAGTTATTCAGTTGGAGAGTAGTCCGTCGGCTTCGAAAAGGTCGCTGCCCAGGAGTGACGTTTCCCCGAATTCGCAGACGAAATCGTTCAATGGTAAGAAAATTGCTGCCTGTTTATCTTCAAAGAAAAAGTAAAAAATATATACAATATCAATAGTATTGAAAAAGATATTCCTGGCCAATTCGGAAGATTTTTGTTTGAAAATTTTTGCACAATTAGGATTCTCGCTTTTTGTAGAGGAAATTTGTGCCAATCTCCTATAACATGTATAAATGACAATTTCCCATTATTGTATTAATCATTTAGATAAAGAATCCCACGTTACTGTGATTAAAATTGCGAATAGTCCATCGCCGAGCAGTGCCAGAAGCACATCGCCAATCGATAATGTAAATGGGATATTTTCCCGTTACTGTTTTGAATAATAATTGTGCTATTCGCTTTCAGCGTTTTTCCACCAACTCCGAAACCGCCGTTTTATTAACGCCGCCCGAAAGTTGTCATCTTAATTCGTCGTCTTTCGACGAAAGTTTGCAAAAGACTTACACAAAAAACGCCGTCGTTAATCAAGAAACGTTCATCGTTTCTAGCACTGCTGACGCCGGTTCGACCGCTGCCGAAAAATGTTTACTTTATTTTGATACGATGGTGACAACTCCGAACTCAGAAGATTTTTCGACAAAATCTTGTTTCGAAAATAAACAAAACGCGAATTTGGTTATAAAATCGAGTTCCAAAGAAACTAATATACCTGTTTTTAGTAACAGTAACGTTAATGCCGCGAAAAATTTGTCGATTAAGGTTACGGACGGCAACGGCGCTTGCGTCGGAATAAAGAAATTGATCAACTTACCTTTTGAACGCACAGATGCGAATGGAAACGAATCGACTATTTCAACTATTATTTTGACCGATTCAAAAAATAATGAAATTTCTAGCCGTTTGACGAACTTGCCGTTGAAAGTAAACATTTAAAACACACTTTCTGAGAGATTCGAATTTGTGTTAGACAGACCCAATGATGAGTTTATAAATAATATCTTATTATATTCTCGATATTTTTCCCTACTGAATATCATGGGGAGTGTTCATTCCGCATTAAAGTCGAAGTTCGCATGGCTGCAGCACTACAAAGTTTGGAGTTTTAAATTTTCTTGTGTACGTGTTTCGAGATATCACAAATCACAGCCTATGAAAGACCTTTGGTCAAATTTCCATTAAATGCAGAAGACGAACAGTTCTTATCCTATACTTCACCAGTCTTTTTTGGACACCTCCTCATGAGATGTCACTTGAAATTTTAATTAGATTTGCATGCCGTTTTGGAAGCCGCCCGTGTCTGCCCATATTAGAAATGGATGAAAAATGTTCATCGACCCTACTAAATATATGTCATCAATAAGATGCAGGAAACATTGGATGCGTTCAAGGTAGACGAATCAAAAGAACAGATGTTGGTCGAAGCACTTCTGAAATATCATTGATACATTTCCAGTGGCTGCGCAACAGGATATCTTGAAAGCCATACCCCCAAATTTCTCCAGTAATTTAATTCGAAAACATCGATGCTGTGAGTTTAATTTTAGAGAACAAGGGTCTGCTTTCTGACTCCGTCTTCGGGTTTGGCCTGTGACAAAGTGGTATAAGTTCGAGACATTTAGTTTCACACCAACCGATAATAGGCAGATGGAAATGAATCAAATCATAGTAGATTGAAATGGCTTCTCAATCTCAGAGCGCAGGGTATGACTGAACGGCGGAAACCGCCTGCGGATGCGGATGGCGGATTGTGTATACAAGCAGACGCGGATGGCGGTCCGCATTTTTTAGGCGGATTTGGACCAAAGGACGTATTACGGATGACGGAATCCGTATGCGCCTTTCAAATACCAGAGGGAATTCGAATAACTCTTACTTTGGAAATAGACATCAAAAAAGCATTCGATTTCTGGAATTGAATGAAACTTTTCAAAATGTTCAACCTCTCATTTGGGGCATATCGTTCAATATTCATCAATGCTAGAACGATGAATCTTTATCAAAACTTCGTCCCACGTTTAATCTTCTAATGCATTTGGCAAGGTCGCATCCTGTGTTCTCAGAACCTTATTGGTCACGGATTTATTCATATCCGTAATATACATGTAATGGGGGCGGGTAAGTACTATAGGAACTCCCTCCAGAAATGGTCGGCCCTATGTCTAGCCATTGGGCGACCCCCCTCCCCCCAGATTTTCCAATCATATGGCTAGCCCTACGGTAGTCGTAGGGAATTTTCGAACCGTTTTTCGGACTTTTTTGGTGAAAAAATCAATTTTTTTTCCAGGGAACCCTCCCCCTAAAATTTTGGGAATCAGTGACCCCGGCCCCAAAAATGTCGCCCGACTTCCCCCTCCCGGACGTCAGGGCCCCGTTACATGTATAATTCGCAATTAGGCACCAGATCGAAGTTTATGTAAGGCATACATGCAATGGGGCCCCGAGATCGGGGGGTTTGGCAACATTTTTGGGGTCATTGGACACCGATTCCCCAAAATTTAGAGGGAGGGGTCCCTTATGGAAAAAATCGATTTTTCCGCTAAAAACTCTAAAAAATGGTTCAAAAATAGTGATTTTTTTTCTTTAAAAAATCGTAGAAATCTATTCGTGGGGCGAAACGCCGAAAAAATTGACGTTTTTGATCATTTTTTGTTCAAGAACTGACATTTTTCATTAAAAAATGAAAGTATGCACGTCCCTATGGCTAGCCATAGGATTGGCAAATCCTGTGGAATGGTCGCCCCATATGATCGACGATTTCTGGAGGTCCCATGCATGGTTTTTTCCGCACTGTGCGGATTTTTTTAGGCTCGTGCGGAAAAAATTTTAGAGAGCTTTCCGCACGGAACGAAAACTTTTTAATGTTTTCAGTGGTTTTTAATGGTGGTGCGGAAATTTTTCTGGCTGATTTCCGCAAGATGCGGAACGACCGGTGCGGAAAAAACCTTAGTCCCATGACACTTTCCACCATAGGTCCCCAAGGTCGAAAATTTAGGTAGGGGTAAAATCGTAAATTTTAAGGGTAGTACTCGAAATATGCCGCGCCATGCCATGACCTTTTTTTTACTCTCAACTTTTTTGCGAAGGGGGTGGTGTGGTACTTTCACCACAAAACAATTCTCACTTAGAACTTACAAAATTGAATAATGCCCCTACTTTACGCTTTTTACGGTCAAAAACCATTTTCAACCCCCTTTTTCCAGCTCCCAATCATGCAACTTGAATGTACTAATTATCAGCAGAGAATAGTCAGACTTTGAAGATTGTCGTGTCAACTGATTCCTGCACATTTCAAGAACCGGGCACAACGTTCTTTTGGAAACATCATTTGAACCAGCATCTTCAGGAGTATGAGCTTATTCCATCACTGATAAGGGTTCGAACAGTGCTTCCAATTGAAAGTGTTGATACTGAATGTGGCTTTAGTATTATTAATCCCATTAGATTATGAAGCACAAGTTTGAAACCAGGTACCACTTCTGATCCGCGTCAACGGACCTTGCATGTCTTAACTCATAGCAGGAAAGTATGCCACAGCTTGGGTGGAGAAATATAACCATATGCGCACAGAAGACCCAACGCAGAAGCCCGAAAAAGCAAAAGAGAGCATGAAGAGGAAGAATTTGAGAACATAATGTTTTTCTTCCCAAGGAGCGATTTTTTGATAAATCACATATACATAACTCATTATTTGATCTCCCAATTATATATATCAGGGTTCCTACACAACCTGGGAATCCTGGGAAACTCAGGGGATTTTTTTAGCACCTGGGAAACCTTGGAAACCTGAGAAACTCGGGATTTTTTTCTTGGGCCGCATGTTCTTACAAAAAGCCCAGCGCTTGGTGTATGACTACATAAGGTCGGAGGACGGTTTGTTGAAGATAGTTATTTTTGATTTTTTTTATTTAAGTTTTATATCTTTGCTGCTTATGAATTGTTGAACAGCAGTTAAAAAAACTTGATTAAAACGTTAATAATAATTAACGATCGGTAATAAAAAAGATCGATAATTGGCAGTTGCAGGAGAATGTGCTGCAAAAATTAATTTTCTGACGTTTTGGAGGCCTCGAAATCAAAATTTTTCGGCGCTAGGCACCGAACAAGTTACTCTAGCCAGACTTTCGATTTCTCACCCAAAATTCAAGAAATTCGATTTAAAAGTCAGGAACTGACACGAAGTGAATGAAATACAAGGAAAGTAACTTTTGATCATTTTTCTGATGAAATTAAGCAAATTTATCAATTTTAGAGTGGAGCAACTAAAAATTAATCTGTGCAACCAAACTCTTCCCCAAGCTACAGATCAACGTGACTTGTCCGAAAAAATCCTGATGATTGATTCGAATAATGACTGATCTAATTTGTGAGCCTTATTTTTTCTGCGTGTGATTAAGAATGTATTCAAAATGATTGATCTGCTTTGCGGGCTTTTCCTGTGATTTTGGAGAGTGTTTTTGACTAAATTTTTTGCAAAAAACTTTGTTTTTCACTACCAAATTTATTTACAAACTTTTTAGTTTTGGCTTGTTGAAATTCCTATTGGCCTGTAAAATTTTGACCTTAGGAGACAAATAGCCCGTCGAGAAAAAACAAAAAAAAACCTGCTATACACACTCTTAAAGTATATAGTGTAAACAACGAAAATTGTGTCCCAATTGTGTATGTTAAAAACCTGGGAAATTATTTATGAATACCTGGGAAACCTGGGAAATTCAGGGGATTTTTTTTGGCCAGTAGTGTAGGAACCCTGATATATAATGATTTCCTACAAGTAGTATATATTAATGTGCTGATATCCTTTCCTAAAAATCGCTATATGGCACAGAAGTTGCATACTTTCCCATTATCATTTGCTCAGTAAATGTGTCAAAAAGACGAGTGAGTAATTCCTCTCAAGCACACATTGTGCAATTTTTCTCGAATTACTATAATCTACTGAGGAGAGGATGAGGTCTACCAAAATTTTTTGCTATAGTGAGCTGTTTTTACGGGGGTGGTAAATGAATTTCCAAATCTAGGACCTGGGTAATAACCCCCATACTCCCCCGTGGGGTGCTCTGCGTTCCACCCAATTACTCCTATGATGTTAGGGCTCATTTTATTAAATTACTGCTTAATAGTAATAATGGTTAATATCATCCTCTATATTTTGATGCTGAATTTTTTTCTAGGGTGTCGTGAACAGTAATATCAAATAAGCTTGAAAATCAACTTCGATTGCACTCTTCTGTTTATTTTCGAAGAGATAAATGTACTAAAAATCTGGTTTCCTGGTTTCTAATCTTATTAGGCTTGCCAACCAGTGTTTTTTCCTGCATCGGGCTTTCTGCTCAGTGCAGAAAAGTCAAAAAAAGTTTTTGCACTGCGGTTTTCTCCTGTTAATACTGTTTTCCCCCGGCCTTTTTCTCAAATGGAGGAAGGGGCCAAAGTTTGTTTCCTCATTTTCCGGGAGTCGTTTTTCGCTTAAAAATGCTATTAGACGCTTTATTTATGTATTTTTGAGGCTTTTCAAACCTTTCGGTGTTTTTAGGGCATTTAATTCATTAAATTGAGGAAACATTTGATATTTTTGAGTTTGATCGATGTCTAATCTACAAGCATTGTGGAACAAATTTTCCGGCAAACTATCCAAGAGCATAATGACTTTGAATTTCACTATAAATCGACGGTCAAGTCCTCTATGATGACAAGTGAGAGCCCAAAAAAGATTTTGATTTTTCCGGCGCCAGGCGCCGGAAATTTTTTGGCTATTGACATTCTGCGACGCTGGAAAATCAATTTTCCAAACATTTATTTCAAGAATTAGATTCGAGTTTTGTGTTTAAAAGTCGTAATTCCTAAAATTTATATTTGCAAAATTCTGAAACCAGTAATTTATTTGCAAACTCTCATGAACTTGGCCGAAAAAGTATGAGTAAGAAGAGCAGAAATTTCAGAAAACTACTTCCATGAAGCTTTTCGATTGATTTTGCGTAAAGAAAGGAATAATCTTTTCAAAAAGTTTACAGACTTGACGTACTGATCTTTCTCAAAAAAATGTGTCAAGGAAAAAATGTGAATTGTCTAATGCATATCAAAGAGTTACTATGTCATTTTTACGCTTTGATATTTTGAGTCGTTTGTTGACTGCATAAAATGTTTAGAATTGGAAAATTCCAAAGTTTGGAATACTGTAACTATGTGAATTGTGAGTTTCGTGCGAAATACATGGTCGAATTTCTCCGAAAGCGTATCTCAAGGTTTTATCTAAGTTTGCAGATTGATAGTTTTTTTCATCTTTTTATCACTTTTGTTATGAGTTTAAAAAACATTATTGGAAATTTTTGTTTTGATAATCGTCAAAAATATTGGCCACTTTACTGAAAAATACGTGAACTTTTATTTGCTTCAGGGAGATTCGGCGACGTTGTCGCAACACGTTAGTAACAGCCGAATCCCGAAAATGAAACCGACGATAAGCAGGTTAGTTTGATTAAAGAGTTCGGAGGTTTTAGTCGGGGGTCAATGAGGGTGGGGTTTCAAAATAGCGGCAAAGTCAGGAATTACAGCCCCAAAAAATTTGAAAATAGTTGAAAATAAAATGGTAGAGATAGCTATTTTTGGTCATTTTTGTTCGAAAATGACCATTTCTTATCAAAATGCTAAACATTTTGTAGCCTTCTTCGCCCTGGAGAGTGGAGGTGCCATTACCCAAGGCCAATGCTGTTATACACGGTGGTTAGTGTGAGTAAATTAGATGAGCAGTTGGATAACCGTCCCATACCAGCAACGTATATCTCAGTTCCGCAGTAGAAACTCTGCAGTTCCGGTCAATCAATTGGACATTTAATATTAATAGCAAGGTGTACGTCATTTATAGCTATGGTGTTAAAATCAACAATGCTGTTTCAACGTTTACCGACTATGACTCGCTGAATTTTAAAATTGTTCCGTGAAACTATCATAATTCATTTGCACTGTACGTGATAGTGAGTAGGATCGTAAATACACTTTGAATGATTGAAAAATCAAGACGACATTCACTGCTGAAAGAACTGAATCTCCTCCTCTTTTACATTGTTATTTACTTTTTCTACTTCAAGAGTTTACATAGCTGTTGACATTTGCTTTTGAGCAGACTCCACCAAAATCAGCTGTGAATTTGAGTTCCCTATCATCATGACGAGGAATTAGTAATTTTATAAGGATAAATATCTACTTTTCTGACTCTCTGAGAAAGATTAGGATCTTGATCTAAGCAAGAACTTCTAGTTGAGTTTCTCACATATGCTTGTAAATATAGTACAGGAAAAAATGCATGCATAATACATATATGAAAATTGCTGTGCATTGTATGCAGTAAATTTTACTACCTTAAGATTCTTTAGATTATGGACTGTAAACTGAAATTACTTTTTTTTATAGTTCCGAAATCGATCCCATAGTCGCTAATCCGCTTTCTAATCAACGTAGCAATACAAGTTTGCATTCACAGATTCCGCGAAGAGTCAGTCAAAGTCAAGTTATTACGCAAATATGACGAATCTATAGTAAAAAAGATGCCTTGAGGGTAAATTTAGTTTGCTATTATGCTGTTCTCTTTTTCAGTGTGAGGTTTTGTTTCAAAAAGGCATCATTTTTAGTCAATCCAATTGCATAAAATCTGAATTAAAACTAGACAAGTTTAGTGTTTTACATACGGAAATGATGTCAACGCGTTATTTATGTCGTGATTAGAATTTCTCTTTTTCCTATCATAAGCTATCGCCCCCGATTCTGTATCGATATTAACTTATATTCGAGAATTTTGCAGCTTTTTGTCGGTCTTGTTATCCCGTTCTTTTGAGCTTCTCGTTTTAGGATCATATATTACCTAATTATAAAAGCTTGTATTTTATAGCAGGACTACATTCGAAGAATGATCTACAGATTCTCTTAGCATGTATCTTTTAAAATCCAATGCCTTTAAAAACCGAACCGGTCAACTTCAAAGTGAAATAGGCTGTTTTTTCAGTGCCGAAATTATCCTTAGATAGCATAAGTGAAATTTGATTTTCTAAAATTGTTTTTCTTTACATTTGCTTACTATAAGAAATGTTGACTGGTTATAGTTAACTCATGTTACGTAATTCAGAAGTTTCTAAATTATATGTAGTTTTTTCTGGAACCTGATCGGTATTTTGATCGCTAAATCCGTATTTATTTCATCAAGAGAAAAATTATCTAACAGCTGGTAGCCATTCGCTGTATTGTTCTTCTATCGAATGATATTTTTTCGGTTGTTCATTTTTTCCTTATTGTTTTTCTCATCATGTAAATTTACGCATTTAGCTTTCTTGCGAATGCAAATCGATTTTTATTGTTTGTTTTTCTTCGAAACGGATTTTTGGGAGACTTTTGCCTTATACGCGAAACCCTTCGTTTATGATTGTTAAAATTCATGGACGTGCTATTTTTTTGAAATGAATTCATTCATCTTGCGTGCATTATAAACGGACCACTATTTATCGTGTTTTTTTTCTATGCCGCCTTTTATTGTATTTTTTAATTATCTTGCTGAATTGTTCAACAGAAAGCGTTTCTTGGTTGGGTTGTTAAGGTTATTATTGTGATGACGTTTTTGTCCAGTAAATTAATAGTTGACGATTTATTTCTGGAGATCGTACCCTATGGCATACTGTAAGGCGAGAAGCGCTTCGCAGGAAAAAGCATAGTCGGAAGTTATGGAAAAAGTTAGAAAACGAGTATTGAAGAAGTTGGTAAGAGAAAGTGATCTAAGCTTTATTTACCGGAATACAAGAAACAACGTAACGAGGGATAATCATTTTATACTGGAGACACCACGTCGGCAAAGAAAACGTGCTTCAAGGCTTCTTCGGCGCTGAGACGTTGAGATGGATTGCAGACCAACAATTGCTAAAGAGGAAAAAAGGCGAGTAATAAAAACAGCATGGTATGACAGACAACGAAAAACTGGATTCTATTATTATTCACTTAGCGAAAAGCTTTACATTTTAGAAAAAATGCTGAACTTTTTCATGGCAATAGGGAGGTCAAAATCGTAGAAAAAAATTATGCCTATCCATTTCTGATTTGAATAGAATACACCAGGGCGCTACTAGAAAAACTTTAAGCATTTAAACGGTTTATCGAGGGGAATTTTCAGCTGTGTCTGCCGTTCATGGACAAAGCAATTTTTCGTTGATCACAGCACTGACTGCCAGGTGAAATATGGCGTCTAGCGCACTTTTTTGACCAGAAAATTGAGACGTCGTGTGTTTATGTCACACATAACAAGGGAATTTCGCCCATGCTTCGGTCATACCTTCTTACAGAAAGTATCTGGCACAATGGTCATTTATGAATAAAGATCTCGATTTTTCGGTGATTCGATAAATACATTTAGAGAAAAATTACAATTTTTCGGACTTTTTAGAATAAATAGATTTTTTCTTTCAATGACCCCCACACCCTAAAATTTTGGGTAATCCATGTCCTTACCCATTGAAATATCGTCTGATCCCCCAGATCTTTGGACTCCGTCGCATTGCATGTATAATTCAAGATTCACACAAGTGTCACTCAATGACAAACAAGAAGTGAAATGTTCAAAATAGCTAATTTATATGGTAAACATCGACTATTGGATAAGTGACTTCCACTTCACCTGAACTAAATCGCGTCCTTTCGGACTCAAGGTCGGTAACACGTGCGCAAGAGTTGAAGTCGATGGATAAATCGGTAAAGGCTAAAATAAAAAAATATTGCACTTCTCGAGACGATTTCGCAGATTTTTTATGATTATATGTTACGGCAAACTGACTCATTTAAAGGCCCATAACTTTAAAGCATAATATAACTTAAATGTGTAGATCTTGGAAACTTGTAACTTCGTTATAATCGATTACGTTAAAATTTTCAAACAAGCCTGGGTAATGTGGTGATCAAATACGCCTGCATTATGTCCGGTACAGGTAACTAGTAGATGCACTATTGTCAACAGGCCACAAGACTGACAAATCTCGCAAGAATTGAAAGTTTAGGTTAACTTAAACCAGAAGAGCTTCGAAAATTATATCATAGTTAAGCCAAAAACTCGACAATCCAACATCAGGCGACCAACCGAAATTTATATTTGATAATAATCAAAAACTTCAATTTTTGTCCAGCGTTGATTTCAAAAGTTCATCTATCGTGCTCACACCTTGTATTCTGGAAGGAATGTAACGCCAGGCCAGCTTTCTTCCGTGGGTGTTCCCAGAAGCTTAAAAATAAGCTTTAGTTGTTCGTCGATGTCGCCACCGGGGAAAAGAGGCTTTCCAGCATTGGCTATTTCTAGAAGTGCAATTTTTATGTCGGAGAAGGAAAAATGTCGGCAACTAAAATTAATTACCTGCAAAAATAGCACCAGCCGACCACATATCAATCGACGTATCGTACAATTTGGCTCCAAACAGAACGTCGGGTGGCCTATACCACAGAGTGACGACCTCAGAAATAGAGAAACACTCAATACTGTGGAAATAGTAGGCTTCTCTCGGGATCCTCATTTAAGCCGGGGCAGCTGTCCCTGTGCCGGGGCCGAGGCAGACATAACATACTAACATGGTGCGGCCAAAAGAATTCATGTATCATTCATATGAAAATTTCGAACGTGATTCTTTTGCTTTCCGTTTAATGTCAGCTACGATACAGCATTGATTGATAAATTAGAAAGAGCACGAGTGCTATAGTTGATAAAAAGATTAAATTTTTAAGAAGACTGTCATTATTGACGATGAGAAACATTCTTTTCAAGAAGAAACTGCATCGCACACATAGATGGACAAACTCTGTCGGTTCATCTTGTACCAGTCAAACAGAATGAAATCGGATGTTGGTTGATTTATCTCATACAAAATAGAGAAAATGCAATCAACGTTGACTTTCCAGCTTATTTCAAGATCTATAATTTTTAGAACGTAGTAGAAAGAAATCAGCATCAAACTGTTGAAGATGATACTAATTTTTGTATACTGTTAGCCAGTCATTCAATCAAAATAATCTTGACATTAACTTTGATCTAGTGCTGAGAACTAGCCCAACCTGGCACCGTTCATCTGGTACAGAGTTGCATCATCGAGTCGAACTTATTGTTCAAGCATGATTGCACATACTTTCTTTTTTACACTCTCTGAAGGCAGAATATCATAAGAATAAATTATTTGTTTGTTGTAGTAATGTATAATCTTACTCTGAAAAGAATGACTTTGTAAAACTTGACTTCCTGAATTTAACAAATGCTGAACTTCAAATAAGATAAAGAGTGCCAGTCTAACACCAAAAACTTTTATGACAGAGGTCAGATCTTTTGATCAAAGAATATTTGCTACATATCGCACATTCTACGCTGAAATTACATTGTAAATCGAGCCTACTATTTTATCGAAAACGCTAGTGTTCAGTGGTCTTGTCCCGAACCGCGACAAGCCTGGCCCCGGGCCGGGGCTTGGAACAACCCTAAAAAATAGCAGTAGTATAATGTAAATACTTCAGCGGAATAACAACGAACTGGAATGCCGAAAGCTCGGGCAAGCCCAAAATCGGCCAATTTGAGTTCCATGGTTTTGCTGAGCAAGAGATTTTGAGGTTTCAGATCCTGAAAAAACATTTGTTAATCATTTTTCTTAAAGAAAAGAGATTTCTTCTCTGCAGATAAAAAATTTAGAATTCCATGATTTTTCCGGGAAATTATACAATATTCTTACCCTGTGCAGCACGTTTTGAGCGTGACAAAACGCTAATCCGCGCAATAATTGGAACATTAATGACTAAAAATGTATGAGCAATCATTAATTTTAAATTTGATGAAATTTCTAAATTTAGATAGAAAGATACTACAATTGTCTTAATAAAACTCGCTCTTCTCCACAGGTGCCCGTGGGCTCTAATAGGTTTCCTATAGTACATTTTTCTCACTTTCATTTATTTTTCGGTTTTACTCGTTCTTTTAAGTTGTGTGTGCTTTCAATTTAGACTTTTCGTTTTCTTGACCTTTTTCTGTTTTCCAGCCGTATACCGTTATTGCTAGGTGTTTTAGTGACGCATAATCAATACATATTACCTCGTAAATCTCTTTCTTGAACTGTAGTTCTACAAAGATGTGGTTATCGCCTAAGATGCTACATTGAAGCAAGCCACGAAGTCGGATCCGCATGTGATAACATTTCATTAACAACGGATATTTGGTTGAATAGTGTTGAACACTATTTAGGTATGAGAAAAGACTTTCAAAAAAGAAAAAAGACTCAATGAAAAAATGCCGGAAAAATTTTTTCTCGAAATAACATGAGTATGTTTTCAATTGACAAAATTTGAGAAATTGCCTCAATAAACATCGTTAATGGAATCCTGCCAGCGTCTGAAAAGATTCGAATTGATAAGAGGAAATCGTCAAATGAAGATTGGGACACACTAATGTAAGATGCAGGCTAGTGATGAAAGCCTGCAGGCACCAGCCTGTATTGGAGTTAATGGTGTAAACAAAATACTTGCTTACTTTCCTGTTGTTAGTATCGCACTTCTACTATTTTCTCCATCATTAAGTACATGAATATTTGCATGCAACAGTACTTTTTGCACGACCCTTTTCGGACCGTGCAAAAAATTGTCAAAAACGTTTTGCACGCCGAGTATATAGAAAAATAAAAATTTTGTGCAAAACACCCAAAAAATTTTTTGCACAGCGGAAAAAATATTTTCACCATGCAACAAAATACCGGCATGCGAGTGCCACTCAAATTTACTTCTTAGAAGATTCGAAAATATCTGAAAACAAATAGATAAGGAATAAACGAAAATCCACTTTTACGGTGGAAAAAAATGTGGATGCTTTTCCTACATTAGATGACATTGCGAGACGATTTTTGTCAGATTCTACTAAGAAGGCGCCCTGTGTAATGGTACAGGCGAAGTTTACGAACCACTACTCGTAATCAATTATCAGAAGAAATAACAGAAAAGTTGTTATTCATGAAAGATAACTGGCTTGTTGAGCGGTTTAACTATTGACTTTGCTTGAATTTGAAATGTTTTCAAACGTTGTTAATAAAATAAATAATTTTCTGTGATGATTGCGCACAACCGAAAATAATTTTGTAACAGTTACATCAACGTGACTGTCATTCTTATATTTTTATTTTTCGGATTTCAAAATTCGTTTTTATCAAGTTATGATTGCGAATTTTCCTTTTTTAGTGTTGGGATTTCATTTTTAATTTTTTCGAGTTCGAATTTTAAAAAGTATCGGACTTTTTCGGGTTCGGGTAGCCTTAGCATTCTCATTATAATAGTGAAGCACAAATTGACTACCAACAGGTAGTGCTTTCCACCGAAATTCGCAACAGGAATCAGCAGTCACAGTGGTAACTTTAGCTAAGAAGAACCTTAAAATTGTAATTATCTCTGTTCCGATCTGACTACCAAACCTTTGGTTTCTCAATTTGGGTTAGAAACCGGACCTAAATTGCAATACGAAATTTTACCTGAGCTCTTTCGTCTCACAATTTCGGAAAAGTTACAAGAACCGGACGACGCGGAAAGAGGATTAAAATTTACAAAACACCCTTTGGCTGAAAATAACTTTCTTGGAAACAAAATCGGTTAAAAAGTAAAAACTTTTTAGCGCTACGCGTCAATACAGTAATCGGTATCACTTTTAAAGTAAAACGTCATTGATTTTTTCCATTGTCTACCCAAAAATGCACTTTTAGCACTTCTTCTACCCTCTCACAAGGTTTCAGAAATTCGACCGCCATTATCATTAAAATTGATACTTACCCCGGAAGGAAACTGGCCAGAGGTATATAGGTATGCCGTGGAGGGTACATCTAAGATAGCGAGATATTGAAATCGAGCTTTAGCATTACTTACTTTAACAACGGTTTGATCTATTTTGCCGTTCAATGCGTCGAAATACTTTTTCAAATCTCGATCGCAGTATTCAAAAACCAAAATCAATTTTCTATCGTAATGCACTACATCATATAAACGAACGATATTTTTGTGTTTTAATTCTTTGAGTAGACAGACTTCGCGTAAAGCGGAACTGGGCACGCCCTGCATAAGACATCTGGAATTTAAAGTCTACAGGAAAATACTATCTAGAAGGTAGCACTAACCTCGTCATCTTCATCTAATCTAACTCGTTTCAACGCTACTACCTCTTGTGTTTCTTTATTTCGAGCTTTAAAAACTGTGCCATAGGTACCTCGAAAGTAAAAGTTGCGTGTTAAACAGACTACTGAAATCAGAAAGTTAACAGGGAAGAATAGAATGGAAATAAAGCATCACAGCACGTCATAAGCATACATCAGCAGTCAGCACAGTAGCAATGAAAATATGGGAATGTCAACCAAACTCAACGATTAACTCCTCTGACTCCAACAAAAATAAACATACACCACTTCAAGTATTGATATTGATACTCGATTGATATATTGATTGATTTAATTTTAAGTGATCATTAACTGAAATAGCCTCAATTCATTTCAACTAAAAGCGATACTGATGATACATGGCTGATTTTCGTCCACAACAAGCGAAGCTTTAGGTCGAAATTTTCGAAAAACACACCCGTTTTTAGTCAGGAATATCAAAACTTTGGAAAATTAGAATAATATGTTACGCAGTGGCTGTGAAGTATTGTTATCATATACCCTTACCTTCGCCAATCTTCTCGAGTTTCTCATATTTTTGCATGCGGTCGTAAAAGAATTCAGTTCAATTGAAAAATATTCCGCGAATTAAATTGATCGTCCACGGTCAACGTCTAAAAATTTCAAATTTAAATACAGGCTCACGTACAAAGCATTTGATAATGCAATAAGTTGATAATAAGAATAAAAAAGATTATATCAAATCAAGATACTGTTTTTTAGCACTTGTTCTACCCTTCCTCAGGTAACTGTTCGAAATTGTTGAGAAAAACAATCTAACGATAGCGAAGGAAAAATTTCGAACATAGTTCTCACAAGAAATACTCGTAGAGTACAGTTTGGTGCGTCCTTGTACAAATTGAAAACATCTAAAATCTTCAATGTTTATACTATTCGTTTTTACGACAACAGACGTTTTCATAGTATAAAGAATTTTACTGCTTTTATCTGCAAACTTGAACCATTGAGAATCTGGAAAATTTTTGAAAACGTGGGTGGCAAGGTTACTTTTTAGAATCTCGAAAGAAAAACAGACTCAGTCGGTGTTTCCGCCAGCGGAGAGAATTCACAAAGTTTCTAAAATTTTTAACATTCATAACTAGATCAAATATCGAATTAGCGCTATCAGCGGTGTTTCTAAGCGTTTCTTAACAAGATCTAAAATCTGAAATTTTTTATTCACAACAGTTGCAGACAATTAAACAAATCACGTCAAGGACGCATGAAATCGGAGACATTTGCTTTTTTACTTCTTCGAAATTTGAGCCTATTTTCATACTATTGTTTTTTCGCCAAATCGGTGTTTTTAGTGAAAAAAATTATGGAAATGAAAAAATTGAACTCTGGCCAAATAACGAAAAAATTTGGGTGTTCGAGTTAGTGAACGTACGGGGTCAAAATTTTTAGGGATCGGGGTTGCACTTATCCCCGAACTTTCGGGGTCGGGGTTACAGTTAGTATAACAATAACACATCATAATGGTCGTTTAAGATATTGTGTGCCCTGAATTGTCAGGCAAGTGAAACTATAACAGACAAAACAAATCAAGTTTTATTGATCAAAGTACAATCTGTTTAATACCTTACAATTTCGCACGAAAAAAGAGGTTGCAAATTATTATTCCTTAAAACAATCGCTTTGTTCGTATTCTTCTAAAGCACTTTTGAGCCTGTAATCAATAGCCCGCTGATTATAGTAAAACCAAATCAATTTTTCAGCGTTTTTAGGCAATAAGCGATTGCGACTATCACTGGTTATTCGTTTTCTCACTTTGAACTCTCTTTCAGAAGCAACACTGCTTAACAGTGCCGAAAGGTCTGCCGAGCTAGCTGAAATACAATAATTTTCGAATTTCGACTGTGATGCGACATAGTACCGATACTCAGCAGCATTACACGATCTACTCGCCCAGACTTGTCGAAGTTTAACAGTATTCGCTTCTCGTCCGAACTAAATTGACTCATTTTATGGAAAAAAATTTCAAAGTGCAAGTGTAACCCCGAAAAACGTTAAACCCCGACTCAGTTTTTCTTTTCGGGGTCGGGGTTAAAAAGTCAGGGATCCCCGACTTTTCTTTCGGGGTCGGGGACCCCGTACAATCACTAGTTTGAGTCTGAAAAGATAAATTTTGATGTACCAGGCTTTTTTGTTTTGAAAATCATGAGTAAAATGGTCATTATATGGCAAAAATTTAAATTAAATTTATATTTGTAATTGAAGAATATCGAAAAACAGGATTTTAACACGGTGTGGAATGTTATGTAATTATATGGATATTCAATCAGTTGATAACGTATATTCAAAAAAAAATACTGCTCGAAATTTTATTTTCAATCAGTGTTTTTTGGTAAGGACCTTTTCCTACATACCTGTAATGCAAAGTATGCAAAGATCGGCCAAAAAATCTTGTTACAAATAACATTTTTTTGTATGCAAAAGATCATGATATTTCGTGTATTTTTGTAGAAAGCTTCTTCGAAGATAGCATTTAAGTTCATGCCCTTCTGGCACAAAAGTACAGGACATAGAAAAATGCAGTTTCTTTTCTTATTCCACCCGTTGTTCCGTTAGAAACTTCCGTAAAATCTGACATTCTAAAATGCTGGAAATCAATTTGAGGATAACTTATTCAATAGGCATCATGTTCGAATTTTCTGTAAAAAACTCATACTTTGATATGTTTGAAAAACTTCAAGTTAAACTTGAAATTTTTTGAAATCACTTCCATGATGGATATTAATTCAAAGTCGGCACCATGTTTAAAATTATAATTACAAAGAAGTGGGAAAACTCTTTCTTCGACGAAATTCTTTTCCCAAAAAAGGGAAAATGGTACTAGGTACTAGAACACTCGAAGAATTATAGAATAAAATCTGGCGCGAAGCGCCGAAAAAATCTTCTGTGTTTTCTGATTTTAGAGCATGCAAAACAATATTGAATGAAAATAACAATAATTCACTAAAATAGAAATGTCAATCAAAATTTTAGGGGCCAAAATGGCTCTTAGACCTAAATTTTTTTGGTCATTTCCAAATTTTAAGGGGCCCAGGCTTCTAAAATGACTAAAAAATAAATCTTGACTGATACACACCGACACTCTTGGAAAATATTCGACAAGAAATGAATCACTGGTGAACGATATCAACATACCTGAAACAGAGAATAAACGAAAGTGTTTTTTGTGTTAAAAAAACTAAAAAAACAGTGTTTTTTAGCCAAATGATCTATTTTGGCTAAAAACTTTTTATATTGGCTAAAAAATTTTTTAGACATTTTCACGCATACTTCATTTACTCAGGCCTGTAGGCAGGGAGTTGGGGGGCCGTGGCCGCCCGAAATGTTTCAAGTGTTGACTTGACGAAAAAGAAAATGTCAAAATTTTACTTTTTTCCCATTTATTTTCGATAAACACCTGACTCCACAAATATCAGAATGTTTGAAAGGTCAAAGAAGCATAAATGGAGCATTTGTGGGTAATTTTGAGCGAAAAAACGACTTGGTGAAAATAACGAGAAAAAAATTTGACATCTTTCGCTAAATGGTGAAATAGCATGTGAGGAGAAAATTTATTGCGCCTTGAGCTTTAAACAAGGCCTGTGCACATTTTTTTCTGTTTTCCCAAATGGGAGGAGGCCAAAAAAACTTTCCCATATTTAATCAAAATCGGGCTTTCGCTTGAGAATACTGATACACTTTATTTCAGCGCTTTGGGGATTATTTATTGATTCTGATGTCCATAGAGCCACCAAAAATTATAGAATCATACGTGTAATTGGGGGGATAGGAACTACCCCCAGAAATCGTTGGCCATAAGGCTAGCGATTGGGTGAACCCCCTACCCCAAGATTTTCTAATCTTATGGTTAGCCATATCGTACTTATGGTCGGAAAAATACTAGAAAATGTCACCTTTTTGAAGAAAAATGTCAACTTTTGAACAAAAAAATGTCAAAAACGTCAATTTTCTCGGTGCTTCGCGCCATAAATAGATTTTTTCGGGTTTTTTAAGACAAAAATTACTATTTTTTAACCCGTTTTTCGGACTTTTATGGTGAAAAAATCGATTTTTCCCCTTCACAGACCCCTCCCCTAAAATTTTAGGGTATCAGTGAACCTCCGCCCGACCCACCCCAGATCTCAGGGGCCCGTTACATGCATTAGGAGAATATAAAATATCGCCGCTTCGAGGAATTGTATAATCTTGTTACCTTGTTTTTGAATATTATTCTGTGATGCTGTAGTTGTGTATAACATAGGAGATGTGTTGCACGAAAATTGTTTCTTAACTTACACAACAATGAGAGCTTTAAGTATCTTATACACGAATCACTGATTTGATTTTGATTTTTAAAAGTTTAAACTATTCAAAACTATATTAAGCTATTGCATTCAGTCGAAGAATTATTGTGCAGGCATCGAGGAGGCCTCAGGAATTCAAAATAGCTAAAACGCAAAATCGGTCGGATGTTCCTGGCCAAATCATGCTAATGCGCAATGTTTTATACATATATCATTAAAATCGAGTTGCCATTAGTGCAGAAGAAAGGTTGCATAACTGTTATCTGAACATTTCGCTCAATTAGACGAAGAATGGGCAAAGAAACATGTTAGTGCTTCACTATAGGATTGAATATTATAACTGAAATTTCACTACATATCATTGATTGAATAATGACTGAATGTTAGCCTTATAATTCTGTGTGATTGAACACGTATTCAAAATGATTGGTCTATAATGTGGGCTTTTACTGTAATTTTGGAGAGTTTTTAAATAAATTTGTTGAAAAAACATGTTTTTTACGACCGCATTTGTTTAAAAACTTTTTAGTTTCGGTTCGTTGAAATTCGGATTGGCCTGTAGAATTTTGATCGTACGAGCCAATTGGCGTGTGGACAAAAATGAAAAACACTGATATAAATCATATTTTTTACAACATTATTTGTCGATGGCATGAAGATTTTTAGCATTGCAACAATTAATAATACTTGACAAAAATATTTTTGCACCGTTTTTGATTGGTCAAAAAAATGGTAGGTGAATATTTCGCTCGAGAAAACATTTTCTCTACTTGGGTAGTGTCAATGCCTCTCATTTATATTATCTAGGTGAAGTGATGATCATACCCGTATTCAGGTTTTTTAAAAAAAGGGGGGGGGGAATTTCCTAATTTTTTTCAGAATTTATAGAATAAAAAGAAAATCATTTTTGCAGTAAAGACGACTTATTTTCAGTTAGTTTAAGCGTGCTTGGATTAGTGGCAAAATTCTATGTTTGACGAAAAGTATGTAAATATAATAATTTAATATGGGATGAGATGTATAAGTACAATGATATTGCCGAAATTTTTTTTCTAAATAAAATTTAAGGGGGGATTCCCCCCCTTCCCCTTCTGAATAAGGGCTTGGTGATGATGCATCTGGAATTTTTTAACCTATCTTAGTTATAAAGGACTTGAAAGTTTATATTTCATTATATCTGAAATTTAAAGAACACTATAACCGTAAATGCACCAAAATACATCTTTTCTATGTCCAAGGCCCAAAAATTTTTTCCCTAATTAGGAAAAAAGCCGAAAAATTTTCTTTTCTTCAAAAACCACGATTTGGGAAAAAACAGTGGTGGCACCGTTTTTTTCTTCGAAAGTTCACGCGAGAACCGAGTCCAAAATTTTTTTCCCTTTTTCCAGAAATTTTCCATATTTAAAAAAAAATGTTGATAATGTCGTCACGGGGGTTTTTCCTGCATTATAGGAGTTTACTTAAACATTACTGATGTTTTCAAAAACTAGGGAAAATTGTGAAAATTCTTTTCAGGTCAGCGAAATTGAGGCAATGAACGATACACTCGTGATGAGCAACAGTTGAAAGCATATTAACGATAAATTCTCATAAATTCATCTTCTATTAAAATTTCCAGAGTTATCAAATTTTATTTATTTCTTGAGCGCTAGAAAAAATGTTGAATTTTTACTTTCGAAAACGCTGAAAAATAAATTTCCGCTACAAATATTCTTGAATAGAAGCCTTAACTTTACAGTCTAGAATGATGTCTCTAATCTTCATCCCAGTGCACTGTTTTTTCCACATTTGCACTATATAATGTGAAAAAAATCTGGAATGTGGAAAAAATTTTTGAGGTCTTTCCACAAACGTGGAAGAAAAATTTGGGGTTTTCATATTGAAAAGATGCATTTTGGTGCATTTTTGGAGGTCCAAATCTCAAAATTTTCCGGCGCTTCGCGTCGGTTATAACTTTCATAATCATTTCTATTACCAAGCTCAGGCGCGGCTTTTAGCATGTTTAGCTTCACTTACCATTTAATCTTTAATAGTTTTTGTCATCTTAAACGTATTATTTCATACTTAACTGGCAATCTTATCTTTATATTTGATGAAGATCTGCATTTTTTCCTTCATAGATATTTTGAGAAAAATCAACACGTCAACTTTCTAAACTTTTTGAAGCGTTAGTTCCTTTCTTAACGTAAATTGAATTCAAAAGCTTCATGGAAGTATTTTTGAAAAATTTCAACGCTTCTGACTCATATATACAGGGGTTTTGTTTGCACACAGCAACCAAATTCCGGGCTGTGCAACCAAATTTTTCCATCAAGTTGCACAGTGCAACTTGAATGCAACCGGGTTTTAATTATTTATTAAATGTTCTATATTATTCCAGTGCGCGGTTCGAAAGTGTCATTCTAACTAATGCTTATAGCTTTTAATTATCAACATATATTTTCACAAAGAAACTTTTGCATTTTCCCAAGGATATGAACTACGATGATAGACTTCAATTTTTAAATCTTGAATCATTAGAATACCGCCGAATTTCATTTGATTCATGCCATGTGTACAAAATTATTCATGGCTTTAGATATGCCAACCACAACATTATTTTCTTTCTCAAATGTTATCAAAACAAGACACCCACACATAAACTTTTCATTCCAAAATGTAAAACAGATATTCGTATAAATAGTTATTTTTCAATTATTACAGGTAAAATGGAAGCGTGGAAAGAAAAAATGACGAAATTTGAACGGTTCAAATTCTGCAAGGTTTGTAAATTTAATAGTATTTTAATAATTTCGATTTTCATCGATTTCTGTGATTAGTGAGTAGACATTTGTTTTCCTTTAAAATTTTCCTTAGGCTTAGGGTACAGCAGCTACGCCCTTCGGGCGCAGCGCTGTTGAGGCTCTTCCAAATGAAGTTGTTAGTTTAAATAGTATCAAGGGTCTTAAAGGAATATAGTGTTGATATTTTCTGGGGAAATTGTGTAGTGGTAAACGCATCAAGTCCTTAGGTTGATTTCGATTTCGATTTTTGATCAGGTTCGATTTTTGATGTAGGTAGGATTGTTGAGGCTCTTCAAATGAAGTTGTTAGTTTAAATAGTATCAAGGGTCTTAAAGGAATATAGTGTTGATATTTTGTGGGGACATTGTGTAGTGGTAAACGCATCAAGTCCTTGGGTTGGTGGACCAGGTTCGATTTTTGATGTAGGTAGGATTTTTCTGTAGGGACAATGAGTATGTGACATGTGTAGTTTTATGCAAATGAGGTCCTGAATGCCACGAGTTCCTGGATTTTCGAACTCATCTGGTTAGCTAACATCTTGAGGAGTCTGAAAATGGTAGTTTGGACCATAATTTGGAAGGGAACCGACTTGTAGAAAAATTCCACTATTTTTGGAACACTTAAACAAATTATGTAAATTTTTACATTTTCCTAAATAAGTGAGCTTTCGACCTAAGCTGTCTTTCCATGCTTTGAAAACACGCCTATTTCATTCCCCGTGTTGCAAAGTGCTTAACAACGATTAATTTTGAATATTTGAAAAAAACATGCAAATTTTTGACTTTGCCTAAAAATGCCAACTTTCTAACTCAAACTCTTTTCCGCACTTTGAAAATGTGCTGGTTGGCTTTCTCAAGTGTCAAACTACTTGAAAAAGCCCAATTTGAGCAACTTTGAGAGTTTCAGCTAAAATATACTCGTTCCAAATTTTTTTACGCTTCGAGTTATACAAATTTGGAATAAGCGACCTTCGGCTTAGTTTTTCTTCAGGAGAAAGCACTTATGGACATCCTTAATTTATTTACATTGGTGTTAAGCATACCTGTACTTGGGGGCGGGACCCCCCCCCCCCAACTTGGCCAACCCTGTACCCAAAATCATTTACCCCCCCCCCAGTTTGAAAAAAATTAAAAAAATTTGCAAAAAAGTGTATGTTTTTTGGCCTTTTTTGGGAAAAATTTCGACTTTTTTCTACCCCCCCCCCCACCTCCAACTGGTCGGAGGTCTTACAGGTATGGTGTTAAGAAGAAATTCGTAGCCGAAAATTAAAGAAAAATACCCAACGCCTGAAAATATTTAAAAATATCTGAATTCTCTCAGCATCGGATTTCTTTTCGAATCATATAAACTGCTTTCTCGATCAGTTTTTTTATCGCACTGACGTGCTTAGACAAAATAGAATTGACAGGATTTTTATGTAAATAAATTAGTGTGGCGAAAGTATCTTTAGTTTATGTTTTTATTAAACTTTTCGCATAAAACGGTTTTCAGTATGTTTTTAGGCTGAAAAAAATTTTTTTTGGCTCTTTGTGCCAATTGGCACAAATAGTTATAGCTAGCGGACAGGTTTTAAAAGCAAAAATTTGGGAACATCTGAAATGTCTATGTGTGACTTTCAAGTTTCAACTGCGGTTTGTAACATTAATAACATATGTAATAATCTATCAATTTGAAACCCTATTATCGAGAACGGTCTTACTTGAAAGTTGTGTCATTTTAGCTTTCCAGTGCATTATTGCGTATTGTATATTTCCTTTTATTTGTAATTTTTCTTCTTTTCATTTCATTGAATTTCGCCTAACATATCGCATGCTCTGTTCCATTTTTACTTTTCTTATGTTCTTCACTAAATGTATGCTTGCAAGATGGATACAAAGGATATCGATTGATTATATTACATCTTTTGAGTACGAAATGTATCATAAAAATACGACTGTTTTCTACTTTGTAGTGAAGTCAATTCAACTAATTTAATTGTTTTGTTGATTTAGATAGACACCTATACATGTTTAGAAGATCAACTAATGTGAAAAAACAGTTTTCCAATGATTTTGGAAAAAAACCAAAAAAAACCAAAAAAAACCAAAAAACCAGAGATTTTCCAATTTTTTGGTTTTTTTAAAAAACCAAAAAAACCAAAAACCAAAAAACCAAAGCCTTGCCAACCCTGCAAATGTCCGTGCACAAAAAAACGCTGTGCGTCAGAGGTCCCCAACCAAGGTCAGATTTTTCAGGTAGGGGTAAATTTGAAAATTTACGGGGGTAGTGCAGTTAAATGTCCACTAAACACTTCATTTTGCCTCAAAATTAGGCAACCAGTGATGAATTTTCTGGACCTTAGGTAGGGGTAATACCCCCCTCATACCCCTCCCCATGGGGTTGTCTGCTGTGCGTCTATGAGCATTTTTAAACGAAAAAACGAGGATTTCAAGGCGAAAACTTGTCAAAAAACTTTCTACATGTGGAAAAAAAATTTGACCTCTTTGGAAAAAAACAGTGTCCGGACAGTAACTACCGACCGGGCCCGGTGCACCGTTTTTTTTCCTCGAAGATTTTTTCCACATGAGAACCGGACCCGAAAATTTTTTCCTCATTTTCCAAAAATTTTCCTCATTTTAAAAAACGTTTATAATGTGGCTACGGATGCTTTTTTATGCATTTTAGGAGCATACCCGAGCATTTTGTTGTATTTGGAGTCAGAAACCTGCAAAAATGAGGAAAAAAATTGAGAGAATTATAGTTATATTAGCCAAAATGAGCTCATGACAAATATATTGGTGTTCTACAGGAGCGGGTGGAGCGTGTTAACGATAGAGTTCTCAGGAATTTATCCGTTATTAACATTTCTATGGCTCTGATTAGAATCATCTAATTTTATTTAGTTCTTGGTCGGGCGCGGAGCGCCGGAAAAATTTTTGGATTTTCACTTCCTAAAACGCTGGAAATTGAACCTTCACAACGTTGGGAAATAAATTAAAATACGACTGATGAAGTATAATTTGCTTCCCATTCCGGCGAGCAGCGCCGGAAAAATTTTTCAGTTTTTATATTCTAAAACGCTGGAAAATAAATCTCTCCAGCAGATATTCATAAACAGAAGTTCTAGAATCGCAGTCTAGAATGATGTCTTCAGTTTCCATCTTCAATAAACGCAAAAGTTTAGGTAGTAAACGTTTACCAAATTCCCAACATCGACAGAAAAAATTGAGGGAATTGATGAAAAATCTCAATTTTGGGCGACATAATTGACTGTTAACGATTAGAAAATGAAACGATCTAACTTGATTGACAGAAACTGTTGAGCATTAATTAGTAAGTCGAAGTAGATATGCTAACGGCCGCGCCTGATAGAAAATAGTCAAGATTGTACCCGTGGCCGGCGCGAAGCGCCGGAAAATTTTGAGATTTTGACCCTTTTAAGTCCACCAGAACGCATCTTTTCGGTTTTGAATTCCCCAAAAATTTTTCCACAATGAGAACCATACCCAAATTTTTTTCCTCATTTCGAAATTTTTTTCCTCAAAAGACCCCATTTGAGGAAAAAAAACGGTGGCCCGGTGGCTGGCGGTCCGCCGCGCCGCCGCCAGTTGACATTACGTCACTACAGTAATCCGAATTCCAAAATAGTTTATTGTCTGTCATCGAGCACCTGTTGGTTATTCTACAAAGAAACCAAACGGCACAACCATATCAAAAGTTAAGAATTCTTACCGCACAACCGTCGGAAATTTAAAGAAATAAATAAATTTAACATAAACGCAAAAATGATACAAAAATATTACAAAAATTATTATTCACCCAAGAACTTCGGCAGCCGTTTTTCCTTGAACGCACGAAGTCCTTCCAAACGGTCTTTAGTAGGAATAACTTGGGTGTAACACAAATCTTCTATCATCAATCCTGAATTCAAGTCCACTTCAAAACCAGCATTGATAGCTTTTTTGGCCGCCCTAATAGCGATAGGGCCTTGCGGTAAAATTTCGCGGGCGATTTCCAAACTTTTAACGAAAGCTCCATCTTCGTTAATTTCTTTCCGACTTTCGATCAGATGATTTAATATTCCTAGGCGATAGGCTTCTAGACCGTCTAAAATGCGCCCCGTAAAAATTAATTCTTTGGCTAAAGACGCCCCGATCGTGCGCGACAAACGCTGCGTACCACCGGCGCCAGGGATGATTGCCAATTTTGTTTCGACTAAGCCCAATTTGGTGCTAGCTGTGCCAACGCGAATGTCACAAGCCAGGGCTAATTCAAGACCGCCGCCTAATGCTACGCCGTCCAAAGCGGCGATGACCGGGACGCTCAAGGTCGACAATTTATGAATCAGGCTGAAATATTTAAGTTGAAAGATATTCAGCTTTTTGAGAATTTTCACTGGAAAGATTTCATGAATCAAGTATATGTATAGGTACTCATCATGCAGTAGTAAAAGTTCAGACAGTAACCGCCATCCACGAGAGTAAAAAGAGTTTTTTAAGACAATTAAGAATATAAGAAACGGCCGGGACTTGGTGGCCCATTAACGACACATATTTTACAATAGAAATTTTACGAAGAAAGAACGAGACAAAAAAAATTTTATTCATTTAAGATTATCTTTACCTGAAAAGATAGATAATAAATTAATAATATTACTATTTGCACATCAACTTTGGATTTTTAATGTTCCAAGAAAATTGATTTCTTTCCCAAATTAATAAAATCTAAAATTGAGACGATCTATGACGGAAAAAACACACATAAAATTAACTACGGTAAGCTCTGCTTTTAACATTTATCCTAGGAAAAATTACTCTTACATATTATTGATGTTCAAAATTTCACATATAAGCGAAAACTATCACAATTTAAATAATGAACGAAAAGAAGAATTAATAAACAAAATCAATATTTAGAGTAAACGGCCTATAAATTTAGTATTATCTTATACCTAATTGTCTTACAAATCTTATTAAAAAAAAAGATTCAAAAGTTTTGTCATCTAAAATTTCCCATAGATCATTCAGTTCACTTTTCTTTTCATAAAACAATCTTGATTGTCAAAAATTTTTTTGAGCAGTACAAATAATCGAGTTTAACACAACAATTTCATCGCGACTAGCATATCTAGGCTTCACACCAAAAATGAAATTTTTAATATTCATATTCACATCCTTGTCTATGTCCTTCAAGGCTAGGGCTGTTTCGATCAGAGAATTTTAGTAATTTCGAGTTCGAGTTTGCTCCTTTTGCTTTTCCGAGTTCGAGTTTAAAAATTTTTCCGAGTCGAGTTCGAGTAATTCACTATTGTATATAAGCGTCCATTTTGTTACATAAATGCCAGTCAATATTATTATGCACCTGGTCTGGTACAACTGAACTACATAGAACTGTTTGGCATATGTCATAGTTACTAGGTATAGAATTTTATGCAGTCACTATGTGTGTCATACTTCCAGGTTGAAGCAGATCTTATTTTTTAATCAAATGCATTATTTTGTATTACCACACCAATTATACGTTTTATCTATTCAAGCAATATTTGACTTGACATCATTAATAAAATGCCTAGAAAAAGTATTATTTGGGATGGCTTTGAAGAAATTGTTTATCAGGCAATCAAGCAGAACGTCTATTGTTTTGCAAGTTGAATTTGATTGAAACAAAGTTCAAGTATTGATTCATTGATAATGAAAAATGTGGTTTGTTAGATGAATAAAATGTTTGGGAAATTATGTTACTTATGACATATCTTTATCTTAAACACTAAGCAGGATTTCTTAATTCCATTATATTTTGAAGTTTAAACTCGAAAAGAACTCGAAATAATGGTTGAAAAAAATTGAGTTCGAGTTTTAAATTTCGAAGTTTTCGAGTTCGAGTTGCCAAAATTGTCGAGTTTTAATCGAGTTCGAGTACTCGAAACAGCCCTATTCAAGGCTAGAGCAATTTTGATCCAAAAATCTGTTATTCTTGGACATAGAGCAGAAACATTGCAGACATCTTCTCTTTCAAATCTCTTTTCACTTGAACAGAACTTACAATTTGCATCAATATTGGGATCCATGCGATTTATTTTTGACCTGGTCAACAGAAACCTGTGAATAGTTGAAAATCTAACGTTTCTCCCATACCCACCTTAAAATTTTACTGAACTGCAAGTTAATGACTCTAAAATTGTCTTCCAAGGAAGTTTATGTTCCCAGTACTCAGTGATTGATGGTTTGGCACTTTTGTACGATTTTGTCCAGAATTATAAGATAACATATTACTTTTCTGGAAACATGATCAAGATGGAGATTTCTCCCTCCTATTTTAAAGACATTATTATTTAAGAACTGAAACTTAGTATCTATCTCGCCAGCTCTGATACTCATATAAGTCAGGGACTTGCATTCTTGCCACCTGTCTTTTTGACTTAAGTATTATCAAGATTCTTTATTTTCATTTTTATTAGAAGCATCAAATTCATTGCTTTAATTTTTGCAATGATATCAACCATACCTACACCTCCTGCATTTAGGGTAATGTTGGCTTTTCAGTTGCTACCAGGTTCCTATTAGAATCATTTGACCAAATAAATTTTGCAGCCAATTTTTCAATGGTTTTAACAAACTCAGGCCTTATATCATAAAAGAAGTATACCAAAGTTTAGGCAAAAAATATGTATCAATAATTTTGGCTCCAGCATAATATGAAATTTTGTTGAAGCTAGGTTTCCTCCAAATTTACTGATTTCTTCCTTTAATGACTTAATATTCTTGTGCAGCTCCCAGCTTATTGAAATAGATTCCATAGATTCTCATCTTCTCAACTACAAAATCTTCATATCCATGTGGAATATTTTCTCTCATGTCACCAATGCAAACAATTTTAGTCTTTTCCTTTTTTAAAGTAGCCCCAGAGGCTTCCCTGAACATTTTATAAGCATCAAAAACTTTCTTGAATGATTCATAATATTTCAACAACAAAAATGTGTATCATGTTTCCCTAGGACTTATAATCCTCTTATTTCACTATGTCTCCTTATATAATTGCATACTGTCTTTGATATGAAGACATAAATCAATGGTGATAAAGGACAACTTTGCATTATTCCCGTGCTTACACTAAATGGAAAAGTTTCATAGCCATTGATCAATAATGATGATTGCGGTTCCTCTAATTTCTAAATTGTTTTTATTCATTGTATGAATTTTGGATCAAAGTTAAAAAATTACAATGTATCAAAAATGTACTCAAAATATATAAAAATATACTGACTGAATTTAAGTTTTTTCTTCTGTTTCCTTTCGATAATGTATCAAATTATATATAGACAACAATTCATCTCTGATATATCTGACTTTCAATGTACTGGTTTGGTTTTTATGTACAATGTCAGACATGATACTTTTCATTTTGTTGACCAAGATTTTTGCAAAAAATTTTATAATCCACATTCAACATTGTTATTGGTCGCAAATTGTTTCTTTCGGATTTATCTTTTTCTCCTTCATATTTCTGGGATATAATACCATGATACATTGTATTTGTCATCTTACCTAACTCATTTATAGTAGAATAATGTTTTCAATACGGGTACTAGAGAATCGATAAACTTTTTCTAAAACTCAACAGGAACTCCATCACCTCCATGTGATTTTCCTTTCTTGAATGATAAGATTGCATTTCAGATTTTTCTCCTGAAAATTCTACTCTGAGTAACTTGTTTTCTCATCAGAAACCTTTTGAATCGACTTACCTTCCTAGAACTTTTCTTTGTATTCTCTACTTATGCCAACTGTTGTAAAAAGCTTCTCATGTTGTCCTCCATACTCTTCTAAAACTTCGAATTGACCTTCTAATAAACAAGCGCTCTCTGTCTTGACTGAAGTTATTATTCTATTCTCATCCGACTTTTTTTGCAAAGTTTTTGCGGTAGCAAGTGAACATCTATCAGCAAGGATATCTTGATAATGAGTTTTGCTCAGTTTTTCATTAATTAGACCCTTGATTAGTATTTCATACTCATTCTTAACTTTCTATATTCTTCACTTTTTATCCTAGATCCTGGTTATTACATTTTAACCTTTCACGTGTATCCTGCATTTTGTTTTCACAATTCTTCCTTACTCCAAAATTTTCCTTATCAATTTTCTTTTTCAGATATATAAAGCCACGCTTTATGTATAATTTGAAATTTTCCTATTTACTAATTACGGATTCATCTGAGATTTCTCTAAGATCTTAGAAATTTTTTTCGAATAATCTCAAAACTTCTTTTATGACCTCATCTTCTTTTCTGCTAAGATAGCTATCATTCATTTTCCAGAAAGAAGGTCCAATTGTAACTAGCAAAAAATTTAACTTGATAGTTACCATGAAGAGCATGGCACCATGTGTTGCTGCTTTCAGATTTCAACTCAAACGAAATTTTCGAACAAGCCATGTGTTATAAAGTCATAATATATTGTTGTTGTAAAACATTGTTGCATACTATGACATTCGTATATGCAGTTCAATCATATTTTTTACATGAATTGTGAATTTTGATACTGTTCAGATGTTACAAGCCAAACAGGGGTAAGGAAACAGACGTATAGTACATTTATCATGTGCAAAATACACAGAATGCAGTGAAGGTTGATTTTCAAGCGTATTTCAAAGTATATAGACTTTTTTGGACGTGCCAGTGCATCTAGAAAAGCAGGAAATTCAGGAGAAAAAAATGCCTGGAACCATGAAAAATCAGAAAATTTGAAAAAGTACATTCTGGTGCGTTTTAGATGGTCAAAATCTCAAAATGTTCTAGTACATTGCACTCATGGATTCCCTGATTGATTGGTTGATTCCCTGATCAGTTGATTGATTTCCTGATCAGTTGGTTGATTCGCTGATTTAGTCGGTTGATTCCTTGGTTGGATTGCATGGATGGTTAGTTTTCTGGTTAGTTCGTCCATAGATTCCCTGATTTTTTGGTTAATTCCCTGATCGGTTGGTTGATTCCTTGATTGGTGTGTATATTCCATGCTTTGATTGAGTGGCTAGCTGATTACATGGTTGGTTCGTTCATTCATTCCCTGTTTAGCTGGTTGATTCTCTGATTCAATGGTTGGTTGATTGTTTAGTTGATTACTTAGTTAGTGGTTGGCTGTTTGGCTACCTGATTAGTTGGCTGTATATCATATTATTTGATTGGTTTGTTAGCTCCATGATTCTCTGGTTAATTTCCTGGTTAGTTGGTTAATCGATGGTCTAGCCGCTTAGTGATTTTTCGTTCGGTTAATAACATGATTGCTTGGTTGATTGATGGATTATTCCTCGATTAGTTGGTTGGTTGATTTCCTAGTTGGTAAATAATCTAAATTTTAGTGGTTGATAGTATATCTCCAAGTCTTTCATACCGTTTTTGCTATTAGAATCGGTTCACACACAAAAAATAATCTGGTGCTGAGAATTGAGTCATCGGGTGCCAAAGTTGCCTCATCTGGTACCGAGTTGCATCCAGTTGAACCGAGTCAGCCAGTACAGGGGGTAAAATAGAAATTTTTCCGTTTGTTATAACGAAAAGAAATGTCCTCTAACATCCAAGCAGCACATTTTTCAATCTATATTAGTCAAATACGTGAAATTATTCACTTGGACAGCATTTTTTAAAAGTTTATGTAATTCTTTGAATTAAGTATGCTTTGTTTAGGGAAAGTGTTTAACAACAGTGTTATTTTCCTTCTTATGATGACTTTCTCTTCTCTCTTGATCATTTTTCGTTTGTCATCTTCTCAATCATTGCTGCGGGGTCAAATCTGCTGGGGATCAATACCCCAAACCCCCTACAAGCATATGCTGTTGATGAGGAATTCATCCTACATTCTAAAAAATCCATGAATGACAAGTTTTGGCCATGCACTTGGAGATTTTCCCAGTGAGGTTTTTTTCTGTAATTTTATCCCAGAGGTATATATTATCAATGAAGTTTTCAGAAATATATTTTCAGGATGATTGGAAATATGTATAGTTCGTTTTTTATAAAAAGTTAGTAAATTGAAAAATGGACCGCCCTGAAATTCGTTTACACAACTGATTGCTAAAAATTCGTACAGATTATTTGCTGATAGATATATATAAAATTCTTCATTCAGTTGAATTTCAGGACTTAGTACGCTACGTAAAATGATACTTTTGAAAGTTTTTAAAATCCGTCCCCTCCTTGGAGAAATCCTGGGTACGGTACTGAGCACACCGTAGCTCTTGAAAGAATCAGACAAGAATCTTGCCTATATTATATCTATTCTTGAAGAAGCATTATGAGCATGGGAAATATGAGTAAAATTTTTCAAGTTTGGATGGTTTTGTCGAAAAATACCATAGTCCCAGCGGTACTTGCCACAGCCTCGAACTCTTCTTTTCCTTTTTCATCTTACTCTGAATGAATCCCAGAAAACCACACACTGTAAAATTAAAATCACTTAGGATGCTTGCCTCATCATGATGCCTGGAAGAATCACACATTTTTTAAATGACTTTCACAGAAATTTGTTCTATCAGCTTCTTTCGCAGGCACATATATAGATGATCATTATACAGGGTGAGCCAAAAAAGGCGACCGATGCTGACTTTCATAACTTTTGAATGAATTAAGGTTTTTTAATGCGGATTGCTGCATTGTTTGTCTTTGATAAAAGGGCCAAATTTTACGCTCCTAGCGCTTATGGTTACTGTACAAACAGAAATTTAGTACAAGTGGTCATTTTTCAAAAAGTAAAAGTTGTGAAATCAAAGTAAAAGTTGTCCTATTGTGAAAAAAATTTTTGTAAAGCTGTTTACACACAATAATATTTCTAAAATCACCCAGACTCGTAAGTTACACGTAATCTAAAGTCATTAACTTCTTGTTTCAATATAGGCAGAATTTCGCCAAAATCAAGAGCTTTTGTTTTTATATTGGAAAAAACAAAATCACTTGTCATAGACCAGATCGAAAAACGATTAAAATTATTGGTGCAACAGAAAGTAGGACACAATAAAACGGCTTTCTTGTAGTTTCTAGCTGTTATATGGTTTTTGTGATTGGATTTATTTTACTTTTTCTGTTGTAAAACATGTTTATTTTTGTCAATTTTTTTTTTTGCAAAAAAATCGACGTTTGATATTTTTGATTCTAGTCTGCCAATATTCGGGCAATCTGGCTGAAACTATGCAGATTTTACGCCAGATGTCATATCTATCAGTGGCAGGAAACCGCATTGAAAAAGCTTCACCTATTTGAAAGCTATGAAAGTCAGTACCGGTCGTCTTTCTTGGGCTGACCCTGTATAAATCTTTTTTTTTTCTAATTCTGCAAGATAAGTCGAAGCTCTGCCTTTCATTTCAAAAACTTTTCTTTACAGTTTCAGTTTACAACTAACAGTCTTCGGTCTACAATTGACCGTTAATGCAATTCCACAACAATTAGTATTAGTTGTAGAAAGTTTATAATCAAAATATTTCTCAGAAGTACACTTGAAAAGATAATAATCTTTTTTATTTTTAAGATGTGTTTCCTGAAAAACCGTAACATCTGTACTTTTTGTCTGCTCAGAGATTTTATCCCATTTTAACTCATTCTTTGTTAACTCTGCACAATTCCGAGTTGGTGCTCTGAGCAGATTACTTTGCCTAGCAGCTGTTAAAAATTCAAAAGGCTAAGTCAAAGTATCATGAATCAAGGCAAGGTTAAATTAACTGTTACCAGTATGCTTAATGCTTACTTATTCGGCCGTTTAAGAAGATTTCTTGCCGATTGAAGACCATCCATAGCTTTTAAAAAATGCTTATAAATCAGAAACTGACAAAAGATAATAACTGCGTAAACATTATTCACAAGCTTTTACGATATAATTTTTTCCCCAAAAAATGTTGAAGGTTTTTACGTTTTTCAGCATTATGTGACACGTCGTTTGGCAGAAAATCGTAGAAATATGAAATAGTGCAAGCTTCCCACTGTTATTATTTAAACATATCAAGAAAAACAGACTATACATCAAATGACTTCGAAACTTTATCGAACTGATGATGAGTGACAGGGTATAGAAATTGCTAGCAAGCCATTTTTTGATAAAATTCATCAGAATTCCTCTAGTTCACAGCATTTATTTTTATTAGTTCTTTCATTCATTCTTCTATTTTTTATTGTTCAATTTTATCATTAACATTTTGAAATTCTTGGGTAGCAGCATTGTAATAAACTATTTGAAGCTACAAATATTTTGAATTTTGACCAAAAAGATTATCTATTAAAACCTGAAAATCCAATAGACCTTGCGATACTTAATAATCTCATTAATTACGGTAAAAAACAAAGAGTTGTCGTCACAGCACGAAGTTCAGCATAATTTTTAAGGTCTCACTCAATAAACTCATAATTGATTATTATGGAAAAATTTTCATTAGATTATGTAAGTAGAAAATAAATAATTCCATATAAAAACAGAAAAATATAAAATGCTAGAAAAGAAGATGCAGAAATAAGATAAGCTATGTCCAATGCTCCTGTTTTACTACGACTTCCATCCCTCAAAAATTGAGAATGATGTATAAAACCATGCCGAACGTTTGAGTCAAGATCATACAGGCAGGCAGCTGAGTATTCCTGAGTGAGTTATTAACTCTCAAAATATCCAAACATTTAACAGTTTTCAAAATTAATTATTTCCTAGTTTTCTTCAAAAAATTCTGCTGCAATATACCTGAACGAGGTCAGAACGACCGCTAAACTCACACGTATGCTTGAATGTAGTCAATTTCTTGATCTAAGCGCACCAAAATAAGGAAAGTTATAAAATCAACAATGTCACTCAGATCAATTTAATTCCATCGTAATTCCTCGGGATTCTAGCCCATCTGAAGCAACTGAACCAATATTCAAAAACGGTAAGCAAATATTTCCGGAGGGAAATTATCAATAGACGTACCCTCTCGTTCTCCTAACGAATTGAAGAGTTTGACATTCACTCAGTGAAGCTCTCTCCTTCAAATCGGCACCGGCACAAAAGCAACCCGCAACATCGCTCTTGACAATCACAACTCGACAATACTCGTCTCGTTCGATTTGATCTATCGACTCGCCCAATATATCCAAAAATTGAGAACTAATGGCATTTCTCGCTTCAGGCCTATTCAATCGGAGCAAAGTAATACCAGTTTCTTGATCGCCCAATTTTACCAACTTCATACAAGATGAAGATGAATTTTGCGTCGACTGAAATCGATGAAGTAATACGGCATTCACGCAGCGAACTAACAATTTCATAGTCAAAACTCTATGTACGTCCTGAGAAAAACATCAATTAGAAGGAATGGCAGACATTTTTTGAAATGCAATAACTGTAGATTGTGTATTGATGTGGAGTTCAGCCATGCCTGAATCCTGATAACATCTAAAACGTTTTCAGAAACAATACTTTATACAAAAATATGTTAAAGACGCATAGAAATAGCAAATGTGCGCATTTTTTAACGCAAAAAAATTTTAGAACAATTTTTCACACGTGGAGAAATTTTGGTTGCATTCTACAAACGAGGAAAAAGTTGATAGAAAAAAGTCATGCGACCGACTACCGAACAGGGTTTTTTGCACATAGCAACCGAATTTCAGGCTGTGCAACCCAATTTTTCTAATCAAATTGCACAGTGCAACCAAAATCTGACGACCCTTTTGATCACGTTATGGGGTTTCCTGTCTGGGAACGCTAAAAATTTTACGGCGCTTCGTGCCGAATTTTAACCAATTTGTAGTCCGTGGTTAAAAAATGTCGTCTCAGCTTACATGTTTATAGCTTGTAAAATTTGATCTTGATTGTTATTTGACGAAAATTCAGATGTTTCTTGATTATTTTCACAAAATCTTTTTGTTGTCTTTAAAAACTTTAGAATTTAGTGAACATAAAATTTTTGCACTTGGAAAATGATTAAAAACTCACAAGCATGCGACATTGAAATAAGTTTTTGCTGGCTGAAGAATCCAACTTTATTGCTTGCATGATTTTTGAAATGTTTCCAACACGATTTTTGCATTTTGCCCGATTCAAAGACTATTGAACTCACTGACAAATTACACCATTTACCGAGGAAATAAATGTTGAAAAGGTTATTCGAAATATCTGCCGCTGGATTTCCGAAGTCAGATTTTTATGCTCCAGATCATTTGAAAGAAATTAGTCACTTATTATGAAATTATTGTAATTTAATTATCTCACCTGGAAATATGAAAAAAATTCTATCCTATTTTTTGGTGAATATCCAACTCTAGATCTATTACATTATTCAAGCAAGCTGAAAAAAGCAAAAATATAGCATTTCTAGAAATTTAGCGAAAAAACAATTCGGTGAAAAAATTTTGACTTCTGCCGCCCATGTGGCGATAAGGTCACAAGAATCCATCGATGGTCGCAGAAGAATAAGCTGAAAACAAGCATTTTCTTAAGTTTTGAAAATCTCAAAATTGAAATCTTTCATAGCTAAAAATGAGGTCGTGTTGTCAGCCTTTTACTTATTATTCTACAAAATAAAGAAATTCTGTTTCAAAAGTCTAAAACTGACGCGAATTGAGTGAAATCACTGTTTTTTTTCCACGACCTCTTTTCCACGAATGTGAAGAAAAGGGATCAAATTTTTTTCCACATGTGGAAAAAATTTTTTGACTCAAAATCCTCGTTTTCCGCTTGAAAATGCTCATAAATGCTTTATTTTAGTATTTTTGAGCTTTTTAAAGCATCCTGATAATTATTCTGATCATATATCTCAAAAATTAGATTTGAATTTTGAGTTCATAAATCGTAATTTCTAGAAATTTATCATTCGAAAAATTTTAAAACGATTAGTTTGTTCGTAAGCTTTCGTAATTTTGGCCAAAAAGCTATAAATCAGAAGCGTAGAAATTTTCCAAAAATACTTCCATGAAGCTTGTGAATTGAATAGAAAGGAACAAACGCCGAAAAAGTTCAGAAAGTTGGCAAGTTCATCTTCCTCAAAAAAGCTATGGAGGAAAAAATGCGGATCTTCATTAAATACAGAGATATAATATCCAAAGTTGCCAATTAAACATAAAATAATACGTTTAAGATGATGAAAACTATTAAATATTGAATGGTAAATGAAGGTAGACATGCTAAAAGCCGCGCCTGAGCTTGGCAATAAATAATAATGATTATTAAAGTTATGGTATTACTGCAGCTGGTGCACACTACCTTATAGCGTTATAATGATAAGTACATATAGGCCTACAGTATATTTCTCAAAATTATTGATTACTGCAATAATCTAAGCCTAAGCCTTAGCCCAAGCCTAAGGCTAAGCCTAAGCCCAGGCCTAAGCTTAAGGTTAAGCTTATGCCTATGCTTTGGCTTCGGCTTAGATTATAACAGTGCTTAATCAATAATTTTGACAAATATACTGTATATCAGGCTATGCACAAGGGGCGGGGCGTTATGATATCAAGTGTATATACAGTATATCTGTCAGAGTATCAATTTTTGTAGCAAAAAGACTAACTTGCTCATCAAACTCCAAAATAGCCAAAGAAGTTAAAAACGTGTCAAACGGCATCGACACCACCTTGGGAGGCTTGGGCACGACCACACGACCCGTGGGAGCTCAAGGGGTAAGGCGCCGCACAATTTCTTGCAAACTGCGCTGTTTCTTGGAATCTTTTCAACAATTTGATTTAAATATTGACTACTGAAATGAGCGTTAAGTGCCACACATTGTGAGGGGTCAGGCCACATGCCCCGCGGGAGGTCAAGGCGTAGGTGCCGCACATATTTTTGCAAATTGCGCTGTTTCTTGGAATCTTTTCAAAAATTTGATTAAAATTTTGACTACTAAAATGAGCGTTAACTGCAACACATTGTGAGGGGCCAGGCCACATGTCCCGCGGGAGGTCATGACGCTTCATTTTTACTCATTTTTAGTTTTTTTTCTTTTTTTATCTGTTTTTTCTCCAGTTTTTTATCGAATATTTAGTTATTTTTTGTTTATTTTGTTTTTGTGGTTTATTTCACGTCAAAAAATGTTTTTTTCGTAATTTTTCAATCTGTTTTTTTCGCTTTTTTGTAGTTTATTTCTACGTTTTTTAGTTTTCTGAAATTTTTTTCCGGAAAAATTTTGAATTGTTATGAATTTTATGGTTTATGTGCTGCACTTGCTTTTTGTTTTTATTTTTTCTGTTTTTCTTTTCTTGAATTTGAAAAAAAATTTTTTTTTAAAGTTTTTTAAAATTTTTTTTATTTTTAATTTTTTTTCATTTCATTTATTTTTCTACTAGTGATCGAACAAATTTCAATTTTCGAATCTAACTTCGGATCAACGTCGAATTTTACGTTCAAAAATTGTGGAAAAATGTTCAATGGCCAACAATTTTTTATTAGAATTGGAATTTTCGAAAATATTAAGTCGCGATTTTTAATCGAACGACGACCTAGGTGAATGGCTATCGTTTTTAACCATCGAACTATTGACCCGATACGCCGGTTACCTCGACAATTTTGTTTTCAATTTTAAAAATGAAAATCGTTGTAATATTTTTTGTTGTAATATTTTTTGTTTTCTTCATTGAAATAAATAATCAAAGTCGTCTTTAGCTATTAGGTCATAAATTTTTCAGGATTTTTCTTAATTTTTTTTCTGTATTATGGCCGTTGTGCAAGCGTTGAATGGAATTGACCCGAACATAATAGAAATAGTTGACCTATGTCGGGATGAAACATTGGCTAACAGGTTTGCCGTGAGAAATGGCCTCCTTCCCGATGTACCTGGTGTTGGACAATTTGCTAATCGTCCACCCTGCACTTTGACTCAAATTGTTGGGGCGTTATGTACCAAACGACGATTCGAAGTACAGTATTTACAAGCATTTGAAATTTGAGTACTCATGCATGCAATAGTTTTTTGGAGGAAGTACGATTACAGGCATGTCTATTTGTTTTTTTTTGAATATTTTTTCTTTTTTTCCTATTTTTTCCGAATAATTTTATCAGTCAATTGACCATGATAGGAAATATCAATGTTTGGAATTTTCGGTTTGATGTGCCCTGTCCCATGATGTAAATGTGTATTATGATACATTCATCAAAATTACATTAAATACACAGATCGCAGTCATTATGTTTGCTGCAATAGTTATGATTGCCGTGCGCTTTCACAAAAATTACATAATTGTGTGACATCTTGAACTACAATTTTTCAATAAAAAACAAAAAACTTGACAACGAAAACCATATTTTAAACAGACAAAAAAGACAAAAGCAAAAAAATAAATCAAAAAATGAAAAAAACTTGGAAACAACAAAATCAATAAAAAACAAAAACAGAGAAATGCAATTTTCAATCAAAATCAAAACTTGAAAAAATAAATCAATATACTGAAAAAACAACAAAAAAATAATCAAAAAACAACAACTCGACAAAAATTCATAAACTGAAAAAAGATAAATTAAAATTAATAAACAAAAAATAACTAAATATTCGATAAAAAAACTGGAGAAAAAACAGATGAAAAAAAGAAAAAAACTAAAAATAAGTAAAAATGAAGCGCCTTGACCTCCCGCGGGACATGTGGCCTGGCCCCTCACAATGTGTCGCAGTTAACGCTCATTTTAGTAGTCAAAATTTTAATCAAATTTTTGAAAAGATTCCAAGAAACAGCGCAATTTGCAAAAATATGTGCGGCACCTATGCCTTGACCTCCCGCGGGGCATGTGGCCTGACCCCTCACAATGTGTGGCACTTAACGCTCATTTCAGTAGTCAATATTTTAATCAAATTGTTGAAAAGATTCCAAGAAACAGCGCAATTTGCAAGAAATTGTGCGGCGCCTTACCCCTTGACTCCCATGGGTCGTGCAGTCGTGTCCAAGCCTCCCAAGGTGGGTGTCGATGCCGTTTGACACGTTTTTAGCTTTTTTTGGCTATTTTGGAGTTTGATGAGCAAGTTAGTCTTTTTGCTACAAAAATCGATATTCTGACAGATATACTGTATATACACTTATCATTATAACGCTATAAGGTGGGTGTGCACCTCACAAAGTAGTACCCATCTAGATTTATTTAAATTGTGTCAGCATTCCATTTGTTTTAGGGCCGAATTTCTGTAGGCCGTTTAGTTATCCGACAGTTAGTGCCTAAACGTCGTTTAGCTAAATGGCCATTTAGACGGCATTTAGCTAAATGGGGTTTATCCACCATTTAGTCTAACTGGCAGTTAAGACGGGGTCGGTATGACAGAAGGATGGTCAGCCACCGTTTAGCTAAATGGTGTTTATGTCTGACTAAACGCCAGTTAAGGACATTTTCTTGTTGTTTAAAAAAATCGATAATGGTTCAATGTTTGTTTTTTCTCCTGCGCTGCATGAAAAATCGATAATGTTCCATTGTTAGTTTTTTTCCTGTCACGTTGCATTAATATGTCTCAAGAAGTTACAAAACGTAGTCGCAATACGAATTTTTCGCCGATGGAGATGGAATATCTCGTCGAATGTGTCAGAGTACATAAAGAAATCGTCGAAAACAAAAATACTGATAACAGCTCAAATCAAGAAAAAAAGCGCGCCTGGTGGGAAATTGAGCTTTCATTCCACTCGAATCCAGACTGCCAATCACGAAGTGCCAAGCAGCTCGAGGAAAAATGGAGAACCGTGAAAAGAGTAAGAATTAATAAAAAATATTCGTAAACTTTCATTTTTATTTTCAATAAACCAAAGTTCAAGTAAAATACTGTGCAACAATCGCGCGACGTTTAGCAATACCCTGTAAATCGTCATCAAAAGCCACATTATCAAATTCTTCATCTGTGACACTCATACTCGTATCATCTTCATCGTTTTCTAAATCATTGTGCCTATGGGCGATTGTGCAAAACAGCACATGCTACGATGACGATGCAACATTTTTTCGGAGAAAATCGCATCAAAGTACTTAAGCAAGGGAATTGTCTTTTCAAAATTCCATTCAATCTTTCAACAACCATTTGTGAGGAAGAATGTGCAAAATTATATTTTCGTTCTTGATTATTTTTCGGAAAAGCGATAGGTGTCAACAGGAAGTGACTACATGCGTAACCTCTATCGCCAATTAGATGAAACCGTGATGGAATTTCTTCCAAAGTCGTTTTCAGCCGAGATTCGTTGAAGTTTCGCGAATCATGGGTGCTTCCTGGCCAACTAGCCACAATATTTCTAGTGAGTAATTTATCGTCCCACATGATTTGCACATTCACTGAAAAAAAACCTTTTCTGTTACGATATAGTTCCGCATTTTCTCCACCTGGGCTAAGAATAGGTATATGAGTACAGTCTACAGCACCGAGGATGCCGGGGAATCCCGTTTTCTGGTAAAACGACTGTTGTATGTCTCCAAACTCGTCTTCCATAGGAAAGTGAATCCACTTATCTTTTAACAAAGCAATTGATTCGAAAACATGATGTGTGCACTTCGATACTGTAGATTGGCTGACGCCATGAAGATCAGCATCTTCTCGTTGAAAACAACCACTCGCCAAATATTGTAGTGCCAAGAAAATCTGAATAATAATTTACTCACTCAATGAATCTAATAACTAAAATTGAAGGAAATAATTCCAATTCTTTAGGCCGCAAAAAGTGCTGTTGGGAAATACAAAATATCCTTAAAGAAGACGGGTGGAGGACCACCAGAGAACGAACTGCCGGGGATTTTTCAAGCTATTTGGGAAATGTTACCTGCTCAATTCGAAAGAATACCGAATCCATATGATGATGACGCCGACTACTCGAGTAATTCTGATCCACAGTGTATCAGTAATTTATGTTCATGATATTCTATATGACCAAAGAGCATAAGTTGAAAATCAGAGCGATTTGAGGAGAGATTGTTGCATTGAAAGCCAAAGCTGATTACTTTCGGAATCTGAATAAAATGCTGTTAAGATCTCAAATTGCGCTTGATGATGGAAAAAGCTAGAAAATCAATAAAACGTTGTGCATTGAATTTTGTTTTATTTCCTCGAGCTTCATGAGTATTTTGATTTGTTTACTGTCAGATTCCTCCAGAAACAACCAGGGAACAAGATTTCATTGATCCGCCCAGCAGCTCGTTCATCCGTCAAGATCAGAACCAAGATCGATCACCTTACATTATGAATATATCGTAGTTTTTTTCGTGTTTTTCAACTTACTTGTGTCTCTGGACTTAAGCTTTGATGACGTCTCATATTCCTGGATAGTTTGTAGCTTATCGAATCAATGAGTTGATGAACTGTTTCCTTTGTAAAACGATATCTCAGACGAATCTTGACAGAATCATAAATTTTGAATGGGCTAGGCCTAACTATAGGATTTAGCAGTATATTAACATTATCTTCAGCGATATCAAATTCGAAAACATCATCCAAATCAATTAAATCAACAATATCCATTATCGATTACAGCCAAAGTCGCACAACACGACGGCATCTGCGACTGCTAAACGCAGAAAATGGACGTTTAGTAAACGGCAGATAAGAGCCATTTAGTTAACCGATGTTTAGCTTAAACGTCTTTCAGGAATACTGAAAAATTTTACCCGTCAGTTTTAAATGACGGATAAATTGGTCGTTTAGCAGATTTAAACGCCGTTTAGCCTAAATGGCCTTCAGGAATACGGACTGCCGCTAAACGGCCAATTTAAACGGTAGATAACTGCCGTTTAGTGCTAAACGGCGTACAGGAATTCGGCCCTTAGAGTCGTCGTGAACTATTTTCTTGCACAGTTTTTTTTCATCTGACTGACATGGTTTAGCCGAAAAATAGGTTGGGCACGATTTTTCCAAAAAATAATGAGTTTTAAACGGGCTTTTATCAAACTCTGGCATAAATTTTTTCCGCAATTTCCAGTATATTTCTAGTAAAAAAATTTTTTGTGCAAGTGGCACAAATTTTTTTGGCCTCTCGTGCCAATTGGCACAAATGTCCGTGCACAAAAAAAACGCTGGTGCAGATGTGGAAAAAAAACAGTGAGTAAAATACAAGAAAACTAGCTTTTAATTGTTATGTTGATAAAAGTAAGCACAGCAAATTTATCAATTTATGAACAACGAAACGATCAGCAGTGTCTATTGATGGGATCCGGTTAATATTTTTTTAGCTATCGACAGTGACAGGATCCAGGCCGGGCTCCCATCAGGAGATGATGGGAGTGTGATTGGATGAAAAGACCAGTGAAACAATCGATCACTCGATTCCAACATGCAAAACATCCAAACCTGCTAATCACTCCAATAAATATACACAGTTAATTCAGACGAGCTTCTTAGTGCATATAGCACAATAAAAATTCAAACTTATACAACATGGTAGCCAGTGCTTTCTGTCATTTTTCAATATCCAAAAATACATGCACATAGGGGTGGGGAGTAGGGGTTCTAAACCCCCTTACCTGAGACCTTGGCCATCCCACCTAGCCCAGAAAAAGCGTGAAACACCCCCTCTCCACTTTTTCCAAGACAGCTTTTTTGCTAATTTTTGTGCATATTTTTTGTGAAAAACAAGCTCATGAAACTATTTTTTTGTTTTTAGCTCGCCCACCCCCCTACCCCATGGATAAAAAGTCCTAGGATCCTCCCCTGTGGAAAATTCTTGCTGTGTATGTTTTGATTATGTGATTATATGGTCGAGTTTTTTGTACCAATTGTCACGTGCCGACAAATTTCGCCCAGCGTCATGTGATTCACATCATACTTTTTCGGTATGTTTTTCGCCACATTTTGTGTTACAGTAATTCACATCAATTTTACGTTTCGTTTTTATAATTTTTACATGCATTTTCTGTGTGTACTTTTTATGTTTCATTTGCGCACTTTTATTTCCATTTCAATTTGTTACTTTTTGTTATACACGTAGACTACAGTATGTAACCCGCTAGTCAAGAATTTCCATTAAAGATAAGCTTTATGAGCTCATCACTGTAATTGGAGCACAACGTGCACCTCTTATCAGTAAAAACTAGCGACATTTCGCAACGTGAAACGCCTAGTTGGAAATTCTCACTAGATGACGTTCCTATGCTAAGCATGGAGAGTGAAAACTCGCCCCAATGCTTAACGTAGTGAACTGGAAAATGTCTATGTGACCATAGGCATCTTCTGCAGCGATTTCCGCTGCAGAAGTTAGCTTGGGTGTGTCTTAACTCCGCCCAAGGCATACTGTAGACTACGGGGCCCTTTAAAAGGGCATGTTTCGTTAGTTTTGCACTCATTTTTGGGCCTAATCATCTTGTTGCGTTTTTACAGCCATCATTGACTCCATGAAGATTGTGGTGGTTTACACTCTACTGTCTGGGGTAACTCAAGTGGGTGTCTGCTTCTTGAGAGACCACAAAATTGATACTGAGGTGCAGGTGCCGCAGAACCCACCCCAAGAAACAGTGCTGTTAGTATGGCCAATTTTATTATGTAAGACAACTTTACAAAGGTGATTTGTAAGTGTTTACAAATTTTCACAAATCTGGGCCGGTGGGCACCTTCAGATCTCCTATTCGTCCCTGGCCGAGGATATCAGCTCCTTGCAGGGGAAGTCAATGACCAAACCTCCGGATGGGTAGATCTCTTGGAGGATACCAACCTTTGGCGGCTGCAGGGCAGTTGTCGAGGGGAACAGTGATTCGCCAATGATGCTGATGTCATCATTGACTGGATGTAGGGTCTCGTCAATGGCCATGTTTTTGAGGACAGGGGACTCAGTCATGGTGGCCGGAGATAAGTGCTGGGCAGTCGCCAGCAACATTTGGGCAACTGCTTTCATTGTTGCCGGAGGTTAGGCAGTGAAGGTGGGTGTCTCTGTTGGCAGTTTAGTGGCAACAGGTAGGGTTTCTGTTGGCAGTAGAGTGGCGACAGCGGGTAGAAGGATGTGACTGGCCTGTTCGATAGCATGGCAGACGGCCTCTTCGATAGCATGGCAGATGGCCTCGACTGCTGATGAGGATGGCTCCCCATCCAACAGGAACTTCTTGGTGGGGGAGATCTTAATGGTCCTGTTGGCAATGAACTTGAGTGCCCCTTGGGTGATGTCAGGTCATAAGAGTCGCATCAATATGGGTGTTGCTAGCACCACGTCAGCAGCCGTGAGTGCTTCAATTCGGGCTCACTCCTTGAGCAAGGCCCACAGCAGGTGCAGATATTTCTTGGCTAGATCAACTGACCAGACTGCCAGCATGGGGTCTTGGATGGGGGTGCATCTGTAAAGGAGAAATCGTGAAAGTGGTGGACTTAGGTGGATTTCTGGTTTCTGAATTTGGAACACTAAAAGAAGAAGGTAGTGTACCTGTCAGATTCATTGACTCGATTTGGTCCATGACTTCCATGGCCAAGTCCGTTGGAATCCCCAGTGGTGATCCTTGGGCAATGATGTGGGTTGAGGGGGTTGAGATAGCGATTGCTAGAGAGGACTCGACAGTCGCTGATTTCTTCAGAATTTGATATGATGCCAGCAGGTTAGCATAGCCAACAAATGGGAGTTCAGTTAACAGGTCCCTGACAACTGGTGTCACATATTATGGTGGCAGAGGTGGTAAGGCAGACAAAGGCGCCAGTGCGAGTGCCTGAGCCACTGGAGATGCTGAAAACCCAATACTGATTATGTGGACGGGATAAAACTGTTGTAAAGAATCTGCCAGGTGTTCAGCAAGTGCTTTATCATCCAGGTCAAGAGAATCTGTATGAGGAAGGTAGTCAATAGCCCCCATGGCATTGTTGTGGTGTAGGGGCTGCTGATATTGGTTCCCTATCCCGTTAAGAGGGTGATAAGCATTCCTCTGATTATACACATTTGACATCTGGGAAGATTAACCTGAATTATGATAGTTATTCTCATCCGGATGTGTTGCACAGTGCTGCAGACAGGTAGTGGCTCAATGTACTCGCACTTGAAGACAATTTGGGCAGGGTCTATCACATCCATCAGTCGTGTGGGCATATGTACGACAAAAGTGCTGCAGGATGTTGGGCCTGGCAATTGGTGTCGCTGTGCATGCAAAGTCCATGAGAGGAGCACGTTTAAAGGTGTGCTCCTGGTGGGTGCTGGCTGATGTGTTGGACTTGCATCAACAGTTGGAAAGATGGCGTCTGTGGTTTCAGATTGGCTGAACATTGTTTGGCCATGAGATTTGCAATGTTGGCCATGAGCCAGGTCATCTCCTGCTGTAATCAGCGAATCTCATGGACTGAGGTCGATGACCATGGCTGAGTGTTGCTGGGGCGACCATTGTCATTCTGATTTGGCATGTAGGGATTGAATGCAGCAGTTTTGTGTTCTGAAGAGAAAACAGAATTAGATGGAGCAGTGTACCAAATCTCATCCCAGAATATCTTTGATTCTGCGTAGCAGGCTGCTTTCAGAATCTCTTCAAGAGTTGTGAACTTACTGAACTTGATGCTATCCTGAAGGACAGGCTTTAGCCCTCTTAGGAAGATAGGTTTGACAATGGAATCTCTGACATCCGTTGCAAGATCTGGATACGCTACCCTGGACAATCTCTTGAGGTGCTTAAGATAGACTATCACTGACTCAGTCGGCTTCTCCAGGTGATCTTGGAACAGCTGCTGATGCAGGTCTGAATCATGGCCTACCAGAAAGTCTTTCCGTGGAAAAGCTGTAAACTCTTCATAGCGGGTAGGTTGCAGAGTACCACTGCTAAATTCCCAGTAGGAGGCAAGAGCAGGACTCAGAAGGCATGACTCCAAAAGTGTGATTTTATATGCATGGTCCATTTCATTTACACCCTGAAGTGTAAAGAAACAGGTCAAATGCTATATAAAATTGGTGATTGACACACCAAAAGCACCCAAAAAGATAGGAGGAGCCATAAAGCTGGACACAGGAGGGTGCCTCCGACCATTCATAGCCTCTAACTTTTGGTTGAGGGGTCCAAGAGCATTCTCAAATGGCACCTGAACGTTATTCTCAATCTGTGATGGGAGATCAGCCTTCGACTTCATGTCCGAGAATTCATTCTCCTGTAGGGTGGCTAGAACTGACTTTCTTGCTTGTGAAACATTTCTGTCAGATTGAATAGAGAGGGGCTCACTTGTCGGTACAGGCTGGGTACTCAGAAGACAGCAATGATGAGATGCCTCTATTGTGTGAAGGAAAAGTAAGTATTACTTTTTTGAATTTGCAGTGAAGTAGCACGTGAATTCAGTTGTTGTTTATGTGATGGCACTTTAGGATGCGAACCACTGGTTCTACGATATGGAGCTAAAATGGGAACCAGGTTGTAACATGCAACAACCTGACAAAGTTCATCAGGGTGAGGCAGAAGGGGATTTATCTGGTCACCTGTGATGACTATAGGCATAACCTGATGCGTGAGGAACTGGTTCCAACCATAAAGAATGTGAAATTTGGGCCTGGGCCCAACAATTCAAAGGAGAGAAGAGAGGAGAAGGAGATGAGAGAAAGAAAAAAGAATGGTGGTTTCCCAGCCAGAAAGGAGATGACTTGTTAGAATGGAAAACCCACTCAGAAGGGATATTTATCTGGAGGTTTACCATGGATACTAATTTACTAACCTTGGGGCGAGGGGGAGTCATAGCCAGTAAGACCCTACTCACCAGGAGTAGTGCATGAAGTAGCTTGAGAAATTAAGGAGGTGGACAACTTAAAATAAACTTAAAAAGGGAGCCATAAATAGGGACAAAACTGATTTACAAACCTAGTTATGCAAAGGGGTAGTGCAGTTATACAACAGGCCTCACTGGCCAGGAGCCATTGCAATCTCTGTACAGTGAGATGGACTGTACAGGAGGTTCGGTGATGGACGACATTTGAGAGCACTTTACAGCTGTGTCTGAAAGGGGAGCTCACATTCTGAACAGAATGGACACTCTCCAGGAGTATTATATACGGCTGGTGACTGGGTTGCTGATCACTGAGATACGATGAGGCTCACAGGTCAAACAGTGAGGGAAGAGCATGGTGTACCAAGGGTGCTATTCTGACACACTCAGTCAGTAAAAAGGAATGGGGCTCCTTGGCCCAACTGTTCCTAAGTGATAAATAGAGACAGAACTTGCCCAGCTTTCTCCGGATATTTTTGAGGTGGACTCAAAGCATCTAAGAAATCAGGGATACAAGGCGTCCCTAGTTGACTTTTGTCAGTGAGTGTAAATAACTGTGGTGGACCCAGTTTTGCATCCAGGTGTACTCAACAGCTTCGTTGACGTGGACTCTGGTGGTGCCTACTATATTACATGACTACAAGGGGTCGACCATGGAGGGGGAATCTTGGTCAAGGGTGACTCTAGCCCGGACATCATTAAGCCAGCTAACAAAGGTGTTCAAGTGTATGAACCATGACAGGGGTCCTTTACACTCTAGGCCCAACTATTGGAGGCTGTGCCACAATTTCTCAGGAACCACTATGGCAGAGACACTAAAGAAGATCTATGGATGACAGCTTGGACAGATGAAAGAAATGCGAGTAATTTAGATAAGAAATTTACAAGAAGGCTGCTAAACCCTCGCGGATGTCAGACACAGGCAGTGCTGACTGCAAATGCCTAACATTCATATGAGTGAAGCAACCAATCCAGGTGAGGCCGAGTGTAACTCGTTCAAACCTGCAGTTAAAGCTTGAAGTCAGCCACATGCTGATCAATGTTGCTGCTTCCCAACCAATCAGTATCACAGGCTGTGAGCATATCAGGTGGTGTATGCGAAAATGAGCACAAAACTAAAGAAACATGTCCTTTTAAGGACATGTTGGCTACAGCACCAGCTTGGGCCGAGTTTTCAACGCCCAAGCCAACTTCTGCAGCTAGAGGCGATGCAGAAGATGCCTATGTGCACATAGACATTTTTTCGTTCACATGTGTTTAGCACTGAGGTGGACTCCCAGTGCCTATGCTAAGCATATAAAAGTCTTTAGCTAGACTTCTTAGCTAGTCGTTTTTGTGTAACAAAAACGACGCCAATTTAGGTGATAAGAGGTGCATGGAATGCACCTAAATCGCCATGTGCCCGTGAAGCACATTTTGGCGGAAATTTCAGCTAAAGGGCATAGTGTAGCCTGCATGCATAGAAAGAAACTGAATAAACAAAAATACAATAAAACGAACCATAAAAATGCGTGTGTAAAAACAATAAACGAAATGAATATAAAGTAAATGATTGTAAAATAAAAAGTGACGGAAAAATAAGAAAAATATCAACATGATGATAATCAGGTGATGTTGGAGAAATTGAATGGCAGGTGACACTGGGATCATTTTTCGTGTAAAGTGACCACGTCCATCGAATTCTCAATGGTTGTAAACCTTCATACAGCCCAAAAATCCCAATAAATCTACCCGCTCAATTGAAACTGCAAAAAAATAGTAGTGCATCATGCTGCAAAAAATTATTTTTTTTGAAGCGGTAAGTTATATATCATAAAATTGGGGAATTTCGCGTTTCCCGGGACTTTGGACCACCAATAATTGAATTGGGGTCATTTAAAAAAAAATTAAAAATCGCATTTGATGAGATGGCACCCCAAGCTTTGGCCGAAGTATGGAGTTTGGATATGGCACACCCATTGCTGGGCATGGTGGAACTGGGGGCCTTAAAAAGTGCGTTTTTTGCATGTTTTGGGGGCCCCACTGGGCACCACTTGCAGATAGAGGCGAAATGACAAAAGGCACCTCATTGTTTGCCCCCCATGCCCGATATTATGAAAAAAACCCGAAGGTTCTAGCTCTTACGGTTTTGGCTCTAGAGTGGGGGGACGTGAAATTTGGGGGCCAAGTATATTATAGGTTGACGCTATCGCGCCACCTATGATTATCGTTATTAATTTTGCGGTCTCCCCTTTCAGTGTCCATTTTAATCGAACGTTGTGAGCGATGAAACGAGGCGAGAGCAATACCTATTCCAAATGTTTGACACGAGTAGTGTTGTGGAGCGATTTGACGTATTTGTAAAGCTCGTGTCGTTTGCGAAAAAGATCGGCAAGTTTGAATAGGAAAGATCGTGACGAGACCACCAAAGAGGCGTGGCTACAACGTGAAGAAATTATGAAAGTGTTTTTCATTAGATTGCGTTGTACTGTAGCCAAATGGTTGTGTTTTGGTGTTTGTCTGAAAAGGTGTGTGGCGGCTGTTTTGTACATTAGTAAATTGTGCGAAAAGTGTGTTCTAGATTGAGTCAAACTATTTGGAAAATAGTTTGAATAAGCGAGTGAAACTCCTAAGCGATTAAGTTAGCGCAACGTGAGTTTCGGCATCCGAAAACCTTTGACGACCTAGCGAAGATCCCTGGATAATTGACACAGCGCTCTCTACGAGCCCATCAATCTCCTGCGTTCGACTATCATTGCGTTGATTCCGTTAAACACTCCGAGTGTTTCGTCTATAGCGTTCCGCACGCTCTTCTACGTTCCGTACGTCTCCTCTAAACGCGCGATAAATCATCAAGCTACACAGCTTTGTGTCGTCATCTATCATCTTATTTTCTCACGCACGACATAATTTGGTGACCGTACCAGCTCGTCTAAAGGTTCAGGAAATGCTGAAATTTGCGAAAAATCGAAAATCCGAAAAAATGGAAGAAAAGGTTTCTACAAGAAACTAGCCAATCCCGCTAATCTAGAAATCGAAAATTTCGACTGCGAAAACGCGAATCTACCGCTTCTCTACGAAGCAGATAAGCGTAATTTCGATCTACCAGAAACGTCCGCTCCGCTAAAAACGCGAAAAACCTCACGATCTCTATATCCCAAAATCGTCGAAAATCGAAAATTCAACTTTCTAAAACCGAAACCGAAGGATACCGATCCTCGAAAAATCTTCGATAATGACGCGTATATCGACGTAATCCAAAAATGCGATGCCGAAATGATAAATTTTCGTGGCGACGCTACTAACGCATTAAGCGAAATCGTAACTATCGCGACTCAACAACGAAAACTTCTCGATGAGTTTAAAGCCGAAATCGAAGCGATGCGAGCTCAGAAAGAAGAGCTATCGAAACCGAACCTTCCCGAAATCGAAAATATCGCGAGACCTACGAGCTCTTACGCTCAGTCTCTAAAATCGACTAAAACCGAAAAACGCCATCAGTGATCGAAAAAGTCAACTTAGTTTTCGTAGTTTAATCGACGATGATGATGATCTGATCATCCTGATGCAAACGTTTGACCGCTCTAACGCGCTAAACGCGCTAAACTCTCAGATAAATTTTCCATCTATCCCACCTTCTCAGGTGCATAGATCTTTCGCCGATGACGAAACGAGAATTAAGACTATCTGTAAAAAGATAGCGCCGCAAAAACTAGATAATTCGACCCGAAATCAACAAGTTTTGAAATTCTTCATTGCGCTCGAAAACGAGTTCGGCCTTGATGCGTCTGAGTATGTGAAACTTCACACGTTGCGTCGCTTGACTTGCGATGGTGCTCTGAACACCATACGAGATGTCCGATCATATGATGAAGCGAAACAGATTCTGATGTGTATGAATGCACCGAATTGCGACCAAGATACGCTCCAATGCGAGCTCCAGTCTATCGCTCCTTTCGAAACCGAAGATCCGTCAGCTTTCTTAAATCGAATCAGTACCTACGTACATCTACTGTACTATGACAGAAGCGCTCAGTATCGCCATAGAAAAGTTATCACAACTTTTTTTCTTTGGAAAATGCCGGAAATTTACAGAGTCTCGATTGACGCGAGTACTCTAGAAATGATCACTGACTTAGCTATAGCCGTCGCGAAAGTTCAGAAAATCCAGCGAGCAAATAAACAGTCGACTGTCAGAGTAGAACAACCTATACTGGTTAATACACTCGAAAATCCGTCAGAAGAGCAACCAGCTCAGTCGCGCTTCAGAGATAATTCGAAACCTCGATTCAGAGATAACTCTCAATCCCGAAACAGAGACGACTCTAGACAGCGAAATAGCGTGAGGTTTCAAGAAAATTCGACTCTAATGAAGACTAAAGAGTTCGAGGAAAGCGTGAAAGGAGTCCTAGAGAAGTTCGGAATCCGAGAAAATTCGCAAAACGCAAATAATTTCGAAAATCGAAGATCGCGATTCGATCGCGGGACAAGTCCGAATTTCCGAAATAGAGAAAACATTCCTATACGGGATTTCTCTCAGAATCGTAATTTCCAACAAAATCAGTCACGTGAACGACCCGTGAAGTATTGCACCTATCATGGTCAGTGTAAACATGACAGCTCCGAATGCTATCAATTGAGACCACAGGCTTCTCAGCCTCGGCAACAGCAACCGAATCATCAATGGCAAAACCATAATTGGCGTCCTCGTTTTCAACAAAATACGCGTAACTACACGCTCAATCAGAATCAAAATTTTGACCGAAATAACCGATTTTTCAATCGCGATAATCGAAACTACCAGAGAGATGTTGCAAACATTTCTCTCTGCGATTTCGAATCCCGACAAGAAAAGATAATCGAAAAGCACTACTACTATCTGATGAATAACTCACAGTCTATACAGACTCAGCTAACTTCTCCGAAATCTTCGCAACAAGTTTTGCCATCAGAAACCAAAACGGTGTCCAACTCACCTAAACCTTTTGTTCCGATGAAACCGACAACTAGTACAGCTAATATGCTTGAACCGACAGAAGCTTCTAAAGCTACAAACTTCTTCGTCGCTCCGGGAATCACAGATTTCACGATCGAAAAACCTACTGAACCGTGGATCGCGAGATCTAGCGTGTGTCGAATCGAAGAATGTTCGCAAAAAGATATCAAACTTCTGAGCTTGTACGCTCCTACTCGTGCTTTTCATATCGTTGCTGAAATCGGAAAAACCAAAACGAAAGCGTTAATCGATACTGGTGCTCAGTGTTCAGTCATTTCCTCATGTCTAGCTCAACGCTCTTTGGGGATTGACTATGATACTTTGGAAACATCTGCGCAGATAAAAGTAGCCGACGGTGCTATCATCGATGCCAGAGGTCGGATAATCTTCAAAATCAGTTCATCTTTCGGAACGCATCTAGTACGATGCTGGATTCTACCTACTACAGGAGAGCAATGCCTCCTAGGAACCGATTTCCTAGTGCATCCGAGCGTCCGAGCCGTAATAAACTTTCGCGAAAATTTCATCAGAATAGGAGACGTTCAACAAGAACTAAACCTTGTTTTGAAACCGATTGAAAAAGCGCCCTACGATGAAGTATTTTCAAATACTTCCACGGGACATAGTCAAACGCAAATCGTGAAAATCGACAGATCGCTACCAATTTTGAACATCTCGTCATGCTACGTAGAACCGAATTGTCAAACTTGGGTTAATGGAAAAATCTTTCCTTTCACAAACGAAAGCTTCAAAAGCGTTATAGTTCAACCCGTGAACTTTGGAAAAGAAAATTGCGAATATCCGATCGAACTAGCGATAATCGACATAACGGAAGGCAAATGTCCACTATTATTCGTCAATAATAGTGCGAACGGCATCCATCTGCAACCTAACCAGCTCATCGCTGAGGTTAAATTCAAACTGGAAGAATCGAAAATGACCGTCGCGTCGCTAAGCGATCATGAAGAAGACTATGAGCCAGCAACGTTGGTTAAAGACCAGTCAACTATGTCGGAAGAAGAAAAACTTCAACTCGCTCTCGAAAAAATGACCGAAAAGTCGAATATCGACGATGAAGATAGAAAAATCGCTATCGAAGTCTTCAAGCAATATCGCGATGTTTTCAGTCTCCCTGGAGATCAACCTACTCTCACTCACGAGTTAACGGTCTCTATAGACACCGGTGATGCAAAACCAGTTGCAAAACACTACTATTGCGCGCCGATTGAGCAAAGACCAATGGTTCGTCAGAAAATCCAAGAAATGCTCGAAAAAGGCCTCATTGAACCTTCGCGATCACCGTGGGCAGCACCTATGTTTCTGGTTACGAAAAAAGATGGAAGTTGGCGACCCGTTGTCGACTATAGAGGTATAAATGAAGTAACTCCTAGCGATAAATTTCCGATCCCGAGAATCGATGACTATCTAGATGCTCTAGGCAATGCACGATTTTTTTCAACTCTAGACTTAAAAGCAGGGTATTGGCAAATCCCTTTAGACATCGCTTCACGCGATAAAACTACTTTCGTCAGTCAAGAAGGCTTGTTTCGTTTCAAAGTTCTACCTTTTGGCTTAAAGAATGCTCCCGCTGAATTTCAAAGACTAATGGAACGGATCTTGCATCCATATATCTGGAAAATTTGTTTGGTCTATATGGACGATATCATAGTCTTTTCGCAAACGTATAACGATCATCTAGTGCATATCCAACTGATCTTTGATGCTCTCCGTGACGCGAATCTAACGCTAAGACCAGATAAATGCGATTTTGTACCGAAACAAGTAAAGTTTCTTGGTCATTTGCTAAGCGAAAACGGAATTTCGCCTGATCCCGAAAAGGTCTCCGCGATCGTAAACTATGAAATGCCAAAAACGGTAAAAGATCTTCAAAGTTTTTTGGGCCTTGTCCAATGGTGTAGACGATTCATACCGAATCTTGCCACTCTTTCGCGACCTCTTTATCAACTACTACGAAAAAACACGAAATATGAGATAAGCGAAGAACATCATACAGCGTTTAACGAGATTAAAACATCTCTAACCTCGACTCCTTTCTTGCGATATCCTGTCTATAACGTCGAAAAATCGAAATTCATTATCCAAACTGATGCTAGCACAACTGCTATTGGTGCGATTTTGTATCAAGAAAATGAAAATGATCAATGGGTCATCGCATACAATAGTAGAGTTCTGTCTGATGTAGAAACCCGCTACAGTACGACTGAGCGCGAATGTCTCGCAATTGTAGAAGCTTTCCGTTGGTACAGACACTATGTCTATGGTCAAAAAGTAATGGTCAGAACTGACCATAAGCCTTTGCAATGGATCAAAGAGGAAAAACATCGAAACTCACGACTTCAGAACTTTGCAATAAAACTGCAAGACTACGACTATCGAGTTGAATATGTAAAAGGCAAAGAAAATGCTTGTGCTGATTTTTTGTCTCGAAATGAACCTCGCGCTAAAGTAAAGTCAAAGACTAGCGAAGAAGTAACGAATGAAATATTCAGACCGATGTTTCGCGAAGGTAAAAAGACTGTCGCAGCGGCCATAACAAGGTCAATGACGCAAAAAGAAGAAAGAAATAAAGTGCCGAAGTTCGAAGAAGACTTTCAACAGCCTGAGAAAGGGCTAGTAACTATAGAATCGCCGGAAGAAATCAAAGAAGCTCAAAGAAAAGATCGGTACATCGCGAAGTTGATAAAAATCCTAGAACAGAACCAAATCTCTACGATTTCATCTGCTTTTCATACCGAAAATGAAATAGTGTACCGAACATCAAAACAAGCTAATACAGCTTCCGCGATAGTAGTTCCGACTACTTTGATTGAAAGTGTTCTGTATCAATTCCACGGCGCAAAGATTTTGAGTCATCAAGGTCATAGACGCACTACAGCGATGATACGTCAGCATTTTTGGTGGCCGAAAATGGAAGAATCGATAATAAAGTGGATCAAAACGTGCAAAACATGTCAACAAACAACTTCTCAGTTGCCAAAACCACCTCCATTGATGCCGATACAGCCGAAATATCCATTTGAAATTGTCGCGACCGACATAGTAAACATATCCCCTCTAGGTGAGAAAAGATCATACGTCATCGTATTCCAAGACTACTTCACTAAATGGGTAAGCGCTCATTTGATTCCAGATCAAAAAGCAGCCACTATAGTCCAAAGTTTCGTAAATAACGTAGTTTTGGTTCATGGTAGCCCGAAACATCTACTATCAGATCAGGGTTCAGGATTCACTTCAAACTTGATGAAAGACATCACGAAACTACTAAAAGTTCAGAAAATCAATACCACTGTGTATCACCCTCAATGTAATGGAATGGTAGAGAGATTCAATCAAACGTTGATTTCGCAACTCAAAAAATTCACCGCCGAAGACCCCGATAATTGGGAACGATATCTACCTTTCGCGACATTCGCCTATAACGCTGTTCCTCACACAGCTACTCACTTTTCTCCGTTTCGACTTTTGCGAGGGTATGAACCTAGAATCGCTATAGATTTCGACTGCGCTAAAAGCCTAACGTTACCGCTAAACTATGATGCGTATCAGTATATCTTCACGCAAGCGCAACTAACGCTATATAACGAAGTTTCCGAAAACTTAAAAAACGCATCCGAATCGCATAAGCGATACTTTGATAAGAAAGTGAAAGACCAGAAATACGATCTAAACGATCTCATACTGTTGATTAACAATAAAAAAGCAACTAAAATCGACAAAGACTATATCGGACCCTTCGTAGTGGTCGAAAATTCTGAAATTTCGAAAAACGTCGTAACGATCGATAGTTTAGATTGTCCCGGACAATCTCAGAAAGTCTCACTTTCTCGCGTAAAGCCATAAATGCCTCGCACGGCATCGGCAATTCTAGAAACGGAAGACAACGGTCCTCCAAAATTTCGCAAAAACTAAAATCATTAATTTTGATAAATTTTAACTAACATCAATTTTCAATTTTGATAAATAAATTCTAACTATTTTATGATCGTAAGCAAAGCGATGAGTACAAATTATTCGAATATTTAAAAAACGCACAAAACGCGCTCATACAGATTCTATGTGGAATGAATGAAAGGAATGCGTGTGATATTATCATGTGATTTTGTATTTATTCACGTCCATTTCGAATAAATTGACCTTCCATAAGTAGTTGCGCAGAAGAGAGAATGAATAGAAAGCGCGCGCTGTAGGAAAATCTTCCTCTGGTCCCACCCAATCTGAATTTTACATTTTTCGCCATGTGCATGAAAATTTAAATTCGTGGTTTAACAACCTTCCACTTTACACCTTCATCTTTTAGCAAGATAGTTTGGCTTATATTTTCATTTCGCAATATTGAAACGATAGAGAACAGTCGCATCGAATTTGAAATTGTTCAAAATCAAAGTTGATAAAGAAAAGCGATGGCGAGTGAATCGGAGGCGACAACGTCGCAAGGATGGACGATATCCACGTCGCTAATAAATCCGCCGCCAATATTTCGAAAATCTTTTAACAACCAAGACCGATACGTGGCGTACCAGAAAAAGCAGTACCGTCAAGACGACAGATTTTTCTTTGCTGATGGTAAGTTCTGCACTGCCAATTAGACTAAAGTCTTTAAAAAAGAAACTCCGGGTTTCACTTCCCCTGGGAAGAGTAAAGCATCAATCCGTCGATAAGAAAATGTGAGTCGCGGTAACTTCGCTAGAAGATTTGCACGCCGCGATTCGAAGGAGTGACGTTTCCATGCGAAACTAAATCTCACAGAAATTAATCGAAATTTTATGATATTTTTTAGAGTACAACATCAAAAGAATGATCCGAATCACGGAATTCGAACGTTGGTTCGAGACGGTATATGCAAGACCGCTCAACGTGCTACGCGACCCTCAATACGTTGAGAGCGGAGAGTTGAAAGGCGCCCTATCGGCATACGCAAAACCAAACTTCCGCGGCCACGTGCTAGTCGGATTCGACGTCAAAAAGATCTCGACTACTCAACTATACATACACAAGAAAATGAAGATGAATATAGTGAACCAGAACACGACCCACGTCGCTCGGTTCGTCCAGCTGGGTTTTCCCACTGGATACACTATAATGTTCGACGCCTTAGCGGCGACACCCGAGGATTGGACGGCCTTCTACGAGTTCGTGTCGGCCCCTAAAACGATCGTAATCGGATTCGATCAAGCTGACGATTGGAAATGTCTCAAAGACATGCACGGACGAGAGTTTTACTCTTCTGACGCTCGAAAAACGCACTCTAACGTGCTCGCGCCTAGTATACTGGTCGACATCCAGATTATACTAGAAAATATCGAACGCTCACCTGAAAAGTGGGAAAGAGCTCGTCTGATCGGCTTGTGCCCCGAAAACAAAAAATTGAAAGGAATCATTGCCGACGCGTTCGCGCTAGACGTAGAACGCTACACGTTGTATTTTCCGCAAGCGAACGATCGCATCGCCCAAGCAGGCAAACCCGACGAACAAGTGTTGACGTATTCGATTCTAGACGCGTACTATCCGATACTAATGTTTTTAGCGTACGGGCGCTACAGCTTCGTAGACAGCTTCTACGACAGTATACAAATCTTCCCGCACGATTTCTTGCCCCCCGAATACATACACATTGCTACGCAAAATTTGTATGACAACGCAAACGTCAATCACGAAGGCGACAAAAAGGGCGCTTTCGGCATCATAGATCCGAGGCTCTCGAAAAGTATGCTGCATGCGATCATGGGCGATGAAATCTTGGCGTTAAATCGAATCATATACTACGACTATAACGTCCCGAACATGAAATACTGCACGTATAATCACGTAAACATGGAGCATTCCACTAAACCACTCGGATTGAAAATGCATCCGACGAAACTACCGACGATAAAAGGTAGCAAAAACAACACGTCTTCTTTGACCGACGACGGAAAAACTGAACCGTACGACGACGCCGCTGTATGCGCGAGAGTTATAGAGCGAGCTTTACGCTCCAATGACGTAGTTAGTATCCATCACGAAGTCGGCGCACCTATGTCGTTACTATTTCTTTCCGAAATAGATCAAAACATGGTGACGAGCGATGAAGCGAAACAAATAAATTTCGAACTAGTCGTAAACGATCCATTCACTACCTACGGTCCTCCAGAAACGTGGCCGATCTACGAAATAAAATGCGACCATCAGATCGCCGAAAAGCCGGCTCTAACGCGGCTCTACTCAGTTCCGAACCATCATCAATGGATGAACGCTGTTCGCGGAACGATGCCGCTAGTCGCTCACGTCTGCTCCCCACATTCGGAAATGGAATTGCGAGCCATCCTCAAAAATGAGATCACGAAACTGTTATCGAAAAGTGACAGTATCGACATAGATCTTATTTGCGAACAAAATTGGGTGAAACGAGACGGTACATTCGAATTCGAACTAATGGAATGGACTAGTCGCTTGCCCTATAACGAAAAGAATCGCAGCGACAGTAAACGACCGATATACGCGAATCGATATTTTATGCGTCAAATCGTATTCAAAAACGACAGTTTCCCTGTCTCCAACGAAACCGATCTTGTAACGAAAAAGAAGTATAGGGAAAACCCCTACTACTACTTTTCATACAATTCGCCGATTTTAACGTCGAGAAAATGCGAGCAACTCATTTGCTTTCCGCCGAGTCATACTCTAACAATGAGTTCGAATTTGCCCGTAATACCGACTGCTATATTGTCGGGAGAAAGTCCCACGAAAACGCCTACACAGGCTCTTACACAATCCACCGCGGATACCGAATTCGATGCGGAAACGGCGATGGCCGTCGATTGGTTGCTGAAACAAACCGCCGAAGAATCGTTCACGGTAAAAACAGAACTACCGTCCGAAACTGACGTTATACAACTTGAAAGCGAAGAAGAAGACGTATCCACAGCTGATACTACTGCTCCTATAACGACGACTAAAACAACGTCCTCGTTAACTCCGCTATCCAAAAACTTATCGAGCAGTACATTCGAATTGGAATCAGAGGAGATAAAGAAACGAAACATACAGGAGGTAGCCTCGTTGGTGAAAACCTCATCGATGTACGATGTTTCGCGAATGGAAGACATAGAGGAAGACGAAACGAAAATGGTACCTCCAAAAATAGTACCTACGCGATACCGAATACCGAAGAAAAACGAGGAAGACACCTCTACTCCGATCAGTACCGAAACCGCAACTCCAGTTTTGGAGGTGAAAGACGATCGACTATGCGACGAACACGGCGTACCTATTCGCAACGTCAGAGCGTATCAGTTTTCACTGTTTCGCAGACGAAATGCTATCGATAAACAGCTGCGCACAATACAGGACTATCTGGACACTCACCCAGAAGATCCTAATTACGTGCCTCCATCTAAAAAACAACGCGAATCAGGAGAAGATACTCGTAGTAGAGAACGAAAAGAAACCGAATCACGGTCACGAGAACGACCCTCGCCGTCTACTGCCCGAAAGGAAAGCGATGATTATGACAGTCGAAAATATCGACATGGTGAATATGCGTCAAACGAGCGTCCTAGAAAATTTCACCGAGATCGCGAATATAGACGAGAACATCCTAGCGAATCAAAAGATCGACAAAAAAGAATCGAATGGGCTAGCGCCTTGAAACGCGATCAATTGCAAAAAGAACAGTTAGAGGGCCAACAGCCTCCGACGGCTGGCTCCGAACCGATGATCGACGAACCAACAACGTCGCAGCAAGCGGAAACGGCTAGCGAACAACAGAAATCGCAACAAACCGTCCGAGAATACAAAGTTCCATATCGACGACACGGTAGACAGCGTACACCGCCGGAACAACGGTACCCTAGCGTACCTACAGCGCCTATTACGGCTCAAATCCAACCGAGAACGACCGACGAAGTAATTATCGTTAATTACTTCCATCGTGCTCATTTGGATTTCGATCCCGTAATTTTACGTCAAGCCACCGCGGCTTCGCAACAAATAGCGCAGGACTTTCCTGACTATTTCCAAGCGCGATATTTGCGACGAGATCCGCATTGCACAGAAGAACTCACTGCAGTTCTTCTAAGTTGGATGTGTGATTACTACAAGTATTATGGCGCTGAAAACGCAATCGTGATAACACAGCTCACGCTGTTCCTCTTCCACGCCAGACAAGCCTACGACTACAAAACTACCGATAATTCGTATTCGATGGCTCTACGCTACATCTTGCAATGCCTCACGGACACGCGAGCCCCGAATTATCCGGCGACTGAAGAAAGAAAGGCTATCATCCGAGATATACATCGCGAGTATCAAATCGAAATGGACAAGCGAGCCGAAGAAAAGAAAAAGAAAGACGCGATGGCAAAGGCAAAAGCGATCGTACCGCAAAAGTATCAAATGACACCGGCCCCGATCATTACTATGACAATGGCCACAACGGCTCAACCATCAACGGTTGGAATTCGAACATCATTGGGCGCCGCGCAACGAGCTTTGGCACCACGTGCACCGACTACGAGCCATCCGATACAGATGCTCCCGCCGGGTATTCTCAAAGCGAGCAAAATCCCGGTCAAAGTTTTGCCAAAAGGTCGCGGATTTCCGCCGAAATGAGTCAAAATGGATAAGTATCACGATGCTAACGCATCTCTTTTCCTTTCACTAGTTTATTCTTTTTCCACTAGAATCTTTTCTTTGAAATCTCTAAAAAATTTTAAATTTCTCAGTGCTAAATACTAGTTTTCATTTGCTCATCACTTTGTGCCGTAACATTTTTTGTGATAACATTGTTTAAATTTTCTTTGTTTGTGTAGTAAGTGCCGCAGAGTAGAGAAACGAGAATGACAAACCGTCGAAAGAAACTTGCCTAAAAACGAGCTAAACGCTCTCATTCGATCAATACGCCAATTCACCACGACACATCGAAATCGCTTGAGGCGATTTAGATCGAAAGGGGGAGGAGTGTTGTGGAGCGATTTGACGTATTTGTAAAGCTCGTGTCGTTTGCGAAAAAGATCGGCAAGTTTGAATAGGAAAGATCGTGACGAGACCACTGAAGAGGCGTGGCTACAACGTGAAGAAATTATGAAAGTGTTTTTCATTAGATTGCGTTGTACTGTAGCCAAACGGTTGTGTTTTGGTGTTTGTCTGAAAAGGTGTGTGGCGGCTGTTTTGTACATTAGTAAATTGTGCGAAAAGTGTGTTCTAGATTGAGTCAAACTATTTGGAAAATAGTTTGAATAAGCGAGTGAAACTCCTAAGCGATTAAGTTAGCGCGATGCGAGTTTCGGCATCCAAAAACCTTTGACGACCTGAGCGAAGATCCCTGGATAATTGACACAGCGCTCTCTACGAGCCCGTCAATCTCCTGCGTTCGACTATCGTTGCGTTGATTCCGTTAAACACTCCGAGTGTTTCGTCTATAGCGTTCCGCACGCTCTTCTACGTTCCGTACGTCTCCTCTAAACGCGCGATTAATCATCAAGCTACACAGCTTTGCGTCGTCATCTATCATCTTATTTTCTCACGCACGACAGTATGTTCCGTAGTGGAGCATTAAAACATGATGCCTATTTCAGTCTGTGCACAAATAAACTTTACATGTTCAACAATACACTAATAAAACCTCAGAATTGCGCAGTTTAGTGTAGGCCGGATAATTGCGATCAGTGTTTTTTTTTGTGCCAAAACCACAAAAAAATTTGGAATGGCACAAAAAATTTTTAGCGTTTGTGCCAATTGACACAGAATTTTTGGCTGGTCAAACATTAAATTTCCTTGATTTTTAGACGTCTTAGGGGCTGAAAATGTAAAAAATTTTCGGCGCTTCGCGTCGAGTCAACGGATATAAGCAGTGTTTTTTTTGTGCACGGACATTGTGCCAATTGGCACAAATGTCCGTGCACAAAATAAACGCTGTTGCAATTACCCCGCAGAAAGTATCGCGAAGCGAGCAGTGTTTTTTTTTGTGCCAAAACATGGTTTTTGGCACTAAAAAATTTGGAATGACACAAAGAATTTTGAGTGTTTGTGCCCATTGGCAAAAAATTTATGGCTGTTCAAACATTAAATTTCTTTGATTTTTAAACGATTTAGGTACCGAACATGCAAAAAAATTTCGGCGCTACCGCGCCGAGTCTACTCGTAATTGACCCGAACGCGAACGAGTTCTCTTTGAACAGTGTATCAGCATTGTTGCAGCAAAGTTTACAGGCTGTCAATGAATGATAAGTGGAAATAAATGGAAATAAAATAAAAATTGTTTAGTCTAGCGCATACTCTCGACCTTATAGGTAGGTATTAGTGCGCCTGGTGGCCACCCATCTTGTAACCAGGGTTGGCAAAAACCAAACTATTGAAATTTCGAGTTTTTGGTTTTTTAGTGGTTTTTTATGGTTTTTTTTTTGTTTTTCTATGGTTTTTTTCTGGTTTAATTTTTTAGAGTGTTTGGAACATCAAAACAACTATGTAAAAAAATGCTGGAAGCTCCCCCTATCATCTTAGACTAGTTAGGGAGCCTTAAAATGGCAGCTAGAAGTATTAATCTCATCAGAAGTGTCATTACTTTATGCTATAGGAAATCGCTATTATAGCAATAAAAATACAGTAATAGCGGGCACACAAGAAAGAAACGGAGTGGAGAACATAAGAGAATTAAAAATTGAACAGAGCACGCGATATGTAAAGGGGGAATCTAAGAAAAAAGAGGAAAAAAGACAAATAAAGGGAAATATACAATAACGTCATGTACATAACATAATCAAAACTCATAGAAATCAACAAAATCAAAAAATTGTATCAATGCATCTGCATAGGAAAGCTGAAATGACACAACTTTTGAGTATACCGTTTTTGATAAGAGGGTTTCAAATTGATAGATTATAACACACAAACTGCAGTTGAAAGTCACATGTTTCCAAATTATTGCTTTTCAAACGTGTCTGCGAGCTATAACTACAGCAACTGGCTTTTATTGTATATATTAGTCTCGCTTGCATAATGGATACGTAGCCTATCGATTGAATTATACATATTTTGCGTACGATTTTTTTCTGCTTAGTAGTAACTCTTTGTTAGCCTAAAGTATGTATGCAGTCATTGAATTGAAAATATTGAACATATGGGGTTCAATCAAAGCTAACAGCTCTCAATAAAATTTTATTATTGTTGTCTCCTTCATATTTTAAAATTTCGAGCTAATAAAATTGAAAATCTTAATGTAACAATAAATTCGAAATATTAAACTCAATCATACTTTATAAAATTTTGATGATGATATCGATCAATGGATGTCATCCCATATGGTATGAATAATAGCAAACTGGACTCATGTACTAAATGTGTGTTTGCATGATGGATACATAAAATATCGACTGATTTATATACATCTTTCGTGTACAAAATATATCATAAAAATACAACTTTTTTCTACTTTTTATTGAAGTCAGTCCAACTAAATTAATTGTTTTGTTGATTTAGATAGACACCAATACATGTCTAGAAGATCGAGTATTGTGAAAAAGCAGTTTTCCAGTGATTTTAGAAAAAACCAAAAAACCAAAGATTTTCCAATTTTTTGGTTTTTTTAAAAAACCAAAAAACCAAAGCCTTGCCAACCCTGCTTGTAACGTATGTAATGCAAGAGATGCAAGAGGTACCTACAATAACTGGTTATAACGCGTAACTTAAGGCAACAGTACGAAGCCTGGCTCAGGCTTAGGCTTAGACTGGCTTAAGCAATCGACTCAGGCACAGACAGTCGAGAATACGTTACCGAACGAAAGGGAAATTTTTGTTCCGTTAGGTTCGGTTGGAGGTTACTGTCGTTATTTTCTACAAAATTGCAGTTATTCTTTCCGATCGAAAGTGGATTTTCAAGCTGAACGTTTCAAGCTGTTGGCGATCAGTTCCATCGAAAAATTAAATATAAATGACCCTTTAGACTTGGGCCCTATTCAGAAGTGAAAAAATCCTATGATTTTTGTCGTCGACAGTCGGCGATTGCACTGCTAAATTGGACTTTAGGCTTAATCTACCATTTAGCAGGCACGTTATACCATTTATGCCTCCTCTCCTCACACATTTTACCCAATTACTGCAGGTACCTTTTTGCATTACACATGTTATAAGATGGGTGGCCACCAGACGCACTAATACCGACCTTCCCTACTTTTGACTTTTAATTTAGTCGTTCGAATCTTCTAAAATTTATCTTTCACGTTTATTCATTATATCCTCGTTCTCAACTAATTATATTTTGTATTGTAATTTTGCGTTCACTTCGACAGGTGATAAAATCTTTCATTCAGTCTTTCATTCATTCATATATACTAGATTCGTAGTCGAAAATTTAATCAATTTGAACATCCTGAACAATCCTAGAGTTATTTAAATTTTCTCAGCATTCCATTTCTTTTCGAGTCGTCGCGAACTACTTGCACAGTTTTTCCTTATCTCACCGACATGTTTAGCTGAAAAATAGGTTGGGCACGATTTCTAGAAAAAAATTAATGCGTTAAACGTTAACTTTTTTTCAATATTTTGGCCTAAAAATTTTCCGCAGTTTTCAGTATGTTTCTAGTAGAAAAAAAATTTTTGTGCCATTAGCAAAAATTTTTTTGGCTTTTTGTGCCAATTGGCACAAGTATCCGTGCACAAAAAAAAACGCTGGAAGCCAGATCTGTCATCATTTTGATTGGTAGAAAAAATCTATTGATTTTTTCAGTTGTTTCTGGCTTAGGCTTAGACTCAGGCTTAGGCTTAGGTTTACGCTTAGGCCATACCTGTAAGAGGTCCGACCAGTTCAGGGTTGGCAAAAACCAAACTTTTGAAATTTCGACCTTTTCGTTTTTTGGTTTTTTAGTGGTTTTTTAATGGTTTTTTTTGGTTTTTCTATGGCTTTTTAGTGGTTTTTTTTCTGGTTTAATTCTTTAGAATGTTTGGTACATCAAAATAACTATGTAAAAAACTGCTGGAAGCTCCCTGTATCATCTAAGATTAGTTAGGGAGCCTTAAAATGGCAGCTAGAAGTATTAATCTTATCGGAAGTGTCATTATTTTATGCTATAGGAAATCCCTATTTTAGCAATAGTAGTGGGCACATAAGAAAAGAACCATGAGTGAAGAACATAAAAAAAGTAAAGATGGAACAGAGCATGCGATATGTAAGGGGCAAATTCAAGGAAAAGAATAAAAATTACAAATAGAGAGAAATATATACAATACACAGTGTACGTAATCAAAACTCGAAAGGAATCAACTACAGAATTGTATCAATGCATCACATGTATACATATGCACAGAAAAATTTGAAATGACACAATTTTTAAGTATATACCGTTTTCGATAAGAGGGTTTTAAATTGATACATTATTACATTTGTTATTAATATTACAAACTGCAGTTGAAGGTCGCACATATGTAGACATTTCAGATGTTTCCAAATTTTGGTTTTAACTATAACTACAGCAAATGGGTCTTATTATATATACTGTTCTCGCTTGCATGATAGATACATATTTTTGTACGATTTTTTCTACTTAGTAGCGACCATACCTGTAAGAGGTCCGACCAGTTGGGGGGGGGGGGTCGAAAAAAGTCGAAATTTTTCCCAAAAAGGCCAAAAACATACACTTTTTGCCAATTTTTTCTAATTTTCTCCAAACTGGGTGGGGGTTTGGTATATGGTTGGCCAAGTTGGGGGGGGGGGTGCCCTCCCCAAACCCCCCCCCCCAATTGCAGGTATGGTAGCGATGTCAAGTCACATAAAGATGACCTACTCAAAAGCTCTTCTCTTTGTTAACCTACAGTATGCTTAACTGATCTGTATAAAATTTTATTATTATTGTCTCATTTATATTTTGAAGTTTCGAGCTAAGAAAATTAAAAAGCTTACTGTAACAATAAATTCAGGATATTAAACTCAATCATATTTTATAACATTTTGATGATGATATGGATCAATGGATGTCACCCCGTATGGTCGAAGTACACTCCACGAAAGATTTAGCGTCTACTTTTCCGTGAGCAAATTATAGCAAAGTTGACTCATGTACTGAATGTGCGCTTGCAAGATGGATGAAAAGGATATCGATTGATTTATATTACATCTTTTGAGTACAAAATGTATCATAAAAATACGACTTTTTTCTACTTTGTAGTGAAGTCAATTTGACTAAATTAATTGTTTTGTTGGTTTAGATAGACACCAATACATGCCTAGAAGATCGACTAATGTGAAAAAACAGTTTCCCAATGATTTTGGGGAAAAACCAAAAACCAGAGATTTTCCAATTTTTTGGTTTCTTTAAAAAACCAAAAAAAACAAAAAACCAAATCCTTGCCAACCCTGGACCAGTTGTGGGGTGGAGGGCAAACCCGTAGGGGCAGTGGCTAAACAGCCGCGCGGCTGTTTATCCAAAACTTATATTCAAACAGCCGCGTGGATGGGGTAATATGGCGAATATGTCCCTAGAGCAAAATTTTACAAACAACATATTTTCTGATAGAGTTCATCATGCTGAATCTAATGAAACAAAAATAAACTTGCGGTCTCTAATATTTCGCGATTTATATTTTTGAATTTTCAGACAAAATGGCTCTAAATTTAATCAGGATTTATAACATTACAAAAGATGACGATGAGTTAATTCGAATGTTACGTGTGTGAGGCTTAGGGTTAGGCCTAGGCTTAGACTTAGGGCCTAGGCTTAGGCTTAGACTTAGGGCCTAGGCTTAGGCCTAGATGAGAATGACGTTGTATTTTGATATATATGTTTTTGCGAATAAAACGTTGACAATTTTTAAGTTGTTTTGTCTATATCTTTTGAACTACTTGTGATCGCAAGCTAGTTTTTATTTCGTTGGATGCAGAATGGAAAGTTGTTCTAGAAAACATGGTTTTTAAAAGTTTTGGCTCTAGGGACATATTCGCCGAAATTTCCCGCGGCTGTTTAGCCGAAACATACCTTCTTCGTTAAACAGCCGCACGGCTGTGGAGCTGAAATATACCTTTTTGGCTAAACAGCCGCGCGGCTGCGACGGGTATGATCGGCACTTGTATAGTTTAGGAAGTATGGAATTTTAAAATTTCCCCTAATTTGCATATTTTCGACTAAAATGATGATGCTGATTACGAATATGTTAATAGTTTTCCATAAAATCGTATATTTTGACTGAAAACAGGGTGTCCTCCTATCATACATGTAAAGGAGCTCCGAGTTCTGGGAGGGGGGGGGGTTGGAGCACTTTTTTGGGGCGGGGGGTCAGTAATTCCCAAAATTTTGGGGGGAGGGGTCCATGAAGGGAAAAAATCGAATTTTCCCATGAAAAATGTCCGAAAAACGGTTTAAAAAGTAGTAGTTTTTGTCTAAAAAATGATAAAATATGTACTTATGGCGCGAAGCGCCGAGAAAATTGACGTTTTTGACCATTTTTTGTTCAAAAATTGACATTTTTCAGTATTTTTCCGACTAAAACTATGGGGGTCTCTAGGGCTACCATATGGCTAGCCATAGGATTGGAGAATCCTGGGGGGGGGGGCTCGCCCAATTGCTAGCCATATGGTCGACGATTTCTGGGGGGGGGGGGTTCCCATAGCACTTCTCCCCCAATTACATGTATGCCTCCTATGGCAACATTTTTTTCCAAATTTACATATTTGTGATTATGTTACGGGTAAATCGATGATGCTGATCACGAATATGCCAGTAGGTTTCCATTCTATAAATTATATTGACCATGTGATTTGCATTTTTATTAGCCTGTAGCTTATTGTGTATAGGTGTAGCATGTCTTCCCAAATATGCATTTCTTACGAATTATGACAAAATCGGTTTTTTCCCCTTGGAATTTGGTGAGTCGATGAAACTGGAATGATGTCACACAATAGGACAACAGAAGAAGCGATCAAATAATACCCACTGTACTCACTCAGAGTGAATTATCGACTATTGTAATTATATAAAGTGTAAACTGATGTTTTTTACACAATACTATATAGGTTTATAAAAATGCAAACCTCCCAGCAAATGTTTTAGCACGGTAAGCTACTGACATATTCGTGATCAGCATAATCAGTTTACTCATATTGCCCAATTCAGAAGCACAGTCGCCGATTGTCGGCGACAAAAATCTTAGGATTTTTTCACTTCTGAATCGAGCTTTCTGGAAATTGCCTATTCATTCTATAGAGTCGCCGAATGTGGCCAAAAAAATTTGTGCCAATGGTACAAAAAATTTTTTCTACTAGAAACATACCGAAAACTGCTGAAAGGTTTCAGGCCAAAAGTTTGATAAAAAGTTAACGTTATACCATTAATTTTTTTAAAAATCGTGCCCAACGTATTTTTCAGCTAACCATGTCGGTGAGATAAAAAAACTGTGCAAGAAAATAGTTCACGACGACTCAAAAAGAAATGCAAATGGAATGATCAGAAAATTTAAATAAGGTAAAGTGGGGTAACTTTGGCCACGGGGCAACTTTGGTCTATTTCACTTGAAACGTCGCTTAATTTTTCCTCAGTAAGATATGCAGGTACACAACTTAGCACGCTAATGTCTGGGTAATAAGTACATGTTACTCTGAAAGGAAATTGGAATCCAAACAGAATTGAAAAATTTGTGGGTCGACAATGTTGTCATTTTTTCATGAAAAATTTTAAATTGAAAAAAATTTGGGTTTCACTCATCCCCTGCGCTCAATGCTTTCAGTAACGATTAAGTGTCTTTAGAGAATTTCTCCTTTCTGTTCCGTATGAAAAAAATAACTACCCGTTTCGGAGGAAAAAAATCAGTCTAAAAGCGGGAAACTTTGGCCAGTTGGCGGGTAACTTTGGTCACATTATATTTTGGTGGGTAACTTTGGTCGAATTAAAATTTTTTTGCCACACTTTTTTCTATTTATAATAATTTGATCTTACTTCTTTTTCAGACGAATTATTATCCTGTATATAATTTTCATCGATTATGTACTTCACAATATAGTCAGGCACTACAAAAGAAAGCCAGATGCATGCAAATACCTGACAAATTACTCAACAGCAGATCTCGAAAAGGCCATCGAGGCTGCTCGAAAGGGGTCAAAAATTCGAACAGCAGCTCGTGTTTACAATATTCCACATGGAACTTTACAAAACAAATTCTGTGGTGAAAGCAGTACCTTTGCCTATAAATAAGAAAGTATATAAAACAAAGTTATATTTATGGTGACAAAACAAAAGTATAATTTAAAATATTTAGGCGACCAAACAGCTCTCGAACCATCTTGGAAAACTGGAAATGTGTCAACTCCAAAATTTGAAAGTAAGTATATTTACTGAACTACACTAAATTACTCAATGATAATTTGTTTTTAGAGAAACAGAACTTGTCTAAAAATACATCAGCTTCTTTGTTGTTCAGTCCATTATCAAACATACATGCACATAGGAAGGTAGGGGGGGTAAACCCCCATACCTGAGACCCTGGCCACCCCCCGGAATGAAAAAAATCGTCAAACACCCCCCTGAACTTTTTTAAGACAGCTTTTTTGACGATTTTTGTGCATATTTTGTATGAAAAACGAGCTTTCCGAACTTTTTTTTTGTTTTTTTGCTCACCCACCCCCCTACCCCCTCGATAAAAAGCTCAAGCACCCTCCCCCCTGGAAAATTCTTGCCGTACATGTCTGCTATCAAACAGTACCCTGTAGACACTTTGTTTTGAACATTTATATGCAATTAAATACTAAATCAATGCAGACAATAGTATACAACAAACGTACTACAAAAAAATTCATCAGTGTTGTCTTTACTATCATCAGCTTCAACGTTTGAAAGTATGTAACTTTTGTTACAAATCTACAGAAGAATGATATCTAAAATTTTCAGAAATGCCCACATTGTGGGCATCAGCAGGCTTTTTTTTAGTCATTTTAGGGGCCTGGGCCCCTAAAAGTTTGGAAATGGCTCCTAAAATTTTAGGTCTAGGTGCCATTTTGGCTCCTAAAATTTTGACATATTCATTTATATTATAGTGAATTGTAGCCGTTTTCATTCAATTTTAGATTTGAAGTAAGTGTTTTACAGGCTCTAAAATCATAAAACATCGAAAATTTTCCGGCGCTGCGCGCCGGATCTTAATATATAATGTTTTTAGTTAGTCTATTCACTGTTTCTCTACAAATCAAACTTTCTGGAAAAAAAAATTCTCGACGAAGGGAAAAAACATGGGGGTTCGACATGGAAAAGGTGCATTTGGTGCAAAAGAATTCTGGTGATCAAAATCTCAATTTTTCCATTTTTGTTACTATTATTTTAAATATGGAGCCGAGTTTGAATTCATGATTATAATGGAGGTGATTTTCATTAATTTCAAGTTTAATTTGAGCTTGTCAAACTTATGAAAGTATGAACATATTTTTTAGTTTGTAAAATGATATAATACATGTTTTCGAACCTTGTATGTTTATCGAATAAGTTATCCTTAAATTGATTTTCCAGCATTTAGAGAGTCAAAATATGAAAAAAATCGTTGCATAGCGCCCGAAAGATATAGGAAACAACAGAACAATGAGAACAAAAGCTGCAATTTCAAACCCTATACTTTTGAGTCGGAAGGAAATGAACTCAAGTGCAATCTTGCATGAAGATTTGTGCAAAATTAAACGAAATATCGCGTTTTTTGCATAAAAAATTTTTTTTGCACAAAGATTTCTCGGCCGATGTTTGTACGTGTGGAAAGATGCCTGTAACTGAAAACGCTGGGTGGAAATCAAATTTTGAACAGTGATTTTTTAAAACTCGTAATCAACTGATTGAATATCTACATAATTTAATTATATAGTACGTTCTACAGTGTGTTACAAGCACGTTTTTCAATATTCTTCAATTAAAAATTTTTGGCTCCCAAAATTTTAATTTGATCCCTAAAAATTTAGGCCTAGAAACCATTTGGCTCCTGGTTTTCAAACCAAAAAAAGCCTGGGCATCAGCCATTAATGTTGTTACACCATCAAGATGTATGACTGCCAATCAGAGGTCCCCAAGGTCGAAAATTTAGGTAGGGGTACAATCGTAAATTTTAAGGGTAGTACTTGAAATATGCCGTGACCTGTTTTTTTTTTTTTTTTGCTACCAACTTTTTGCCAAGGAGGGGGGAGTTGTAGTACTCTAACCACATAGAACTTACATAAATGAATAGTGCCCCTACTTTGTGCTTTTTACAGTCAAAAAAATAATTACTGGTTCAACTCCATTTTCCGGCTCCCAATCCTGCAACTTTAATGCACTAATTATACGTACAGAATAGTCACACTTTGAAGACTGTTGTGCCAACTGATTCCTGCACATTTCAAGAATCGGGCACAACATACGTTTGGAAACATTGTTTCAACCAGCATCTTCAGCAGTATGGGCTTATCCCATCGCTGAATAGGCTTGGAACAGTGCTTCCAATTGAAAGTTCTGATGCTGAATGTGACTTTAGTATTATTAATCCCATTAGACTATGAACTACGAGTTTGAAACCAAGTACCACTTCTGATCCACGTCAACAGACCTCACATGTCTCAACTCATAGCAGGAAAGTATGCCACAGCTTGGGTAACCATACGCGCACAGAAGACCCAACGCAGAAGCGGAGAAAAGGAAAGGAGAGCATGAAGAGGCAGAATTTTAAGAACATAATGTTTTTCTTCCCAAGGGGCGATTTTTTGATTAATCACGTATACATAAGTCATTATTTCATCTCCCAATTATATTTATAATGATTTCCTACAAGTAGTATATATTAATGTACTGATATCCTTTCCTAAAAATCGCTATATGGCACAGAAGTTGCATTACTTTCCCATTATCATTTGCTCAGTAAATGTGTCAAAAAGAGCAGTGAGTAATTCCTCAGAATCACATATTCTGCAATTTTTCTCGAATTAGTATAACCTACTGGGGAGAGGATGAAGTCCACCAAAATTTTTTGGTATAGTGAGCTGTTTTTATGGGGGTAGTAAATGAATTTTCAAATCTAAGACGGGGGTAATACCCCCCCCCCCCATACCATCCCCATGGGGTGCTCTGCTGCCAATGTCATCAAGTATCTTCTGACAGTACATGCGAAAATAATGGGCCGAAAAAAGTCCAGAAAACGTCTTTGTCATGCGCTTGGCTAATTTTTGATTGAACCGGAAGTTTTTGCTCAACTGAAAGAATTAAAAGAAGAAAATTAAAAAAAGAAAAAAAGAAAATTTTTGCATTTTCAGCCCCTAAAATGTCTGAAAATCAAGCAAATTTAATGTTTGACCAGCCAAAAATTTTGTGCCAATTGGCACAAACGCTTAAATTTTTTTGTGCCATTCCAAATTTTTTTGTGCCCAAAACCATATTTTGGCACAAAAAACACTGGGTCCGACCAGTTGGGTGTACAATGGCTCTTACAGGGAGTGACATGGTGACATAAACACCAAGCTGAAGAAGTGAAAAAGAAATTTTTCAAATCAAGTTGCATTTTTCACAACGCCTTCAGGGTTGGAAAGAACCCATTTCCAAGGTTTCGAATTTGGGATTTTTAGGGTTTTTTGGGTTTTTTTACTTTTATTAGCTTTTTTTAACTTTCACAGTGGTGGATCTGAACCAAGTAATGATAAATCACATGCAAATTCACTAATATTTTATTCTTCATGAAGCAAAACATTTTCAGATAATTCTACAAGGTTTTAAAACAAAAATACACAAATTACTCATCGTATGACATAAAATCATCTACCTCGGCACAGTTTAAAAAAATGTTGGCATTGCATTTTATGAAGACTAGTTTTTCGATCAATCGGTCGCTCCCCAGCATTTTGTAACGAAACGTATTTTTTTCTTTATCTTCACTTGCTGAGATCATATATTCAGCGAGTTGTTTGTAAATAGTGACTTTTCGGGCTCAAAAAGTTTGATTTTTTTCAACATTCATACTGCTTACGGCCATTCAACCAGCATACATGGGTGCGCTGAAAGCGAATGTTAGGGTGTTCTCATTTCACCACTAGACTTAGCTACCTGCTGCCGTCGAAGAATGGCAAAATCCTTCTTTTTCAGCCCAGTTTTGGACCCTAAAAGCTGCCAGCTGCCTCTCTCTCCAAGGGGTCTGTCGTCTCCATCGAAATGTTAATGCTTCTCAAGTTAGCTCACAAGCTGCTGATGACTGTGAGCAGTAGGTATAACAAACACTTTAGCAGTTACAAGTAATGCTGTGTATTGTTCACAAGCACTGCTGAGTGCTCATGACTCATGAGCAGTAAAATCTGTCCAATATTCCGATAAGGTACCAAAGCGAATGAACTTCAGCAAAAAAAAAAGAATCAACCAAAAAAAAAACTTCAAACATAAGTTAAATTTATTAAATATGAATCTTTAGCTTTTAGATCAGAGTAACTCAACTCAACAGAACATTCATACGAACCGAATCGAATAACGCTAAAAGTTTCCTGAATTGAAAATTTACAAAGCATTTGATTTATTTGTTGTGTTGTGTAATCTCATCTCAAATCTGTTCGCATGTCAGTGTCAGAAGAGATTGCATTGCAGTTACTACAGTTGGATCAACTCTCGATTTATTGTCAAACCAAGTAGAAATTTGTTTTCTTGAGATTAAAATAGAAAAAAGGAATTTTTTTCTCAAGAAACTCAAAAACCCAAAAATGCCTAATTTTTCAACCCAAAAATCCAATGCCCACCAACCCTGAACAGCTTTAACTATTGTATACTTTCGAAAAGGCTTTTTTTGCACACAGCAACCAAATTTCGGCCTGTGAAAACAAATTTTTTCTGTCAAGTTGTACAGTGCAACTTGAAGCCTGACTGCCCTTTTGATTTAGATAGTTTCCTGTCCGGAGATGCATTTTTGTGCGTTATAAATGAAAAATAGTGGAAATTTTCGGACGCTTCGCGCCGGATTTTAATTATTTAATAATTTTCTATATTATTCCAGTGTGCGGTTAGAAAATATCATTCTAGCTAATGCTAATAGCTTTCAATTATCAATGGAAAAATGTTTAATCCTGTGTCGTTTTTTGGCGAATAGCAAGATTTTTCCCGATTATTTCCATAAAATTTTTTTTGCCATTTTTAAAAACATTTTGACATTTGTGTGATTAGAACATTTTGAGTCTAAGTAGAAATTCTTGCTCGTTGAAGAATCGAAATTCTGAATTGTTTTACTATAGTATTTGAATTGTAGTCTGCCCGAGTGAAAATTCATCGAATTCAATGAAAAATTAAAGCTTCTGTCTTGAAAATAAAAGTTCGAAAGATTCATTATCCAGCGTTCTAGAATATCAAAATCCCAGAAAAATTTTCGGCGCTACGCGCCTAACAAATTACTCATACCAACCTTTTCATTTTTTCTTCAAAACTCAGAAAATCGGCGTTTAAAAGGCTAAACTCGACGCGATTCGAATGAAGTACAGAAAAACTAGCTTTTGGTGGTTTTCCGTTAAAATTAAGCTAATTTATTGATTTTAGGGTGACCAACCAGAAACTTTTCTGTGCAACCAAAATTTTCCCCCAAGTTGCACATTGCAACCTGGCCTGTGCAAAAAAACTTGCTTTCAAATATGGACAATCTACATAGCCCAAGTATTATTTTTTATCCTACCGTCTTCGGGGAAGCTTTCATTCATTCATGGTGTGGTCACTCACATACCATGACAAATTCTATCGGTTCATATGGTACCAGCCAGCCCAACAATTTGGTTGATTGTCGAATAGTTTTGATGTTTGTCAAGCCAAATAGGAGTGATGAACCTGATGTATAGTACATTTATCTTGTACAAAATAGACAGAATGCAGTCAAATTTGATTTTCAAGCTCATTTTAGAGTTTAAACACGTTCTAGGACGTGCTAGTGTATCTAGCAAACCTGAAAACCTGGAAAGTCAGGGAAAAAATATACCTGGAACCATGAAAAGTCTGTTTGGAAAAGTGCATTTTGATGCGTTTTATATGATGAAAATCTCAAAATCTTCTAGTACATCGCATTCTTTGCTTCCCTGATTGATTAGTTGATTTCCTGATCGGTTGGTTGATTTCCTGATTAATTAGTTGATTCTCTGATTGGTTGATTTCATGGTTGGTTCGTTCATTGATTCCCTAATTTGTTTGTTCCAGATTAGTTGATTTCCTGATTTGGTGGGTTAATTCATTCAATGGTTGGTTCATTTATTCCCTAGTTAATTGCTTCATTGATTCCCTGATTAGTTGTTTGATTTCCTGGTTGTTTGACTCGCTTATTGCCTGATTAGTGGGTTGATTTCCCGATCGATAAGTTGATTCCCAGATTGGTTGGTTGATTATCTGGTAAGGGTTGATTGGTTAATTTCGTGGTTGATTGGTTCATTGATTTTGGTTTTCGTTGATGATTTCCTGATTGATTTTTTAATTGACGGACTGCTCCCAGATAAATTGATTTATTTCCTAGTTGGTGTATTATCCAGTGGTTGATGGTCTATCTGTAAGTCCTCAATCCTGTTTTCACGATTAAAATCGATTCACACACAAAACATGATCTGGTGCTAAGAGTCAAGTCATCTGGTATCGAAGTCGGCTCATCTAGTACTGAGTTGCATCCAGTTGAACCTATTGTCCATGTATGGTCACTCACTACTGGTTGTGGCTATCCACCAATTAGAACGAATACTGCTGAACTCTGTGCATGGAAATTGCTTCTTCTCTAAATTGACAATCGTCTGCGTTTTAAAAAATCGACGATAATCCGTATATTGAATATTATATTAAATATTAAATGCGGTTATCAACTGAAAACCTAAACGATGTTTCCAAATCTGGCGTATAAAAGATAGGTGTATATTTTTTTCGCAATGCCACCGTGCTGATTTCAGTCCTGTAAGAGCCACTGTTGGGGCAGTGATTTTTTTCTGCCAAAAACTTTTTGTCTCAATTGAGGAAATTCCCCCAAAAAATTCCACATGAGGAAAAATCAATTTTTTTTATTTTTTTGCTTAAAAATCGTTCAAAATTATTTGATGTGTTTTTTAAGCATTTCTCATTAACTTGCATCTTATTGCACCAAAAAACTGACACATTTGCGCAAAGTTTCGAGCAGTGATCTGCTTATAAATAATAATAATATAATAATAATGTTTTCTTATGTCCATAAAAAAACAGAACAAATAAATTAGTAGAAAAATAAATGATAACTGGAAATATAAATAATGGGCTAGTAAAAAGACTATAAGGAAGCGCAAAGACTTATAGCCCCTACTTGCGCTGCTTTGGAAAATCGCCGAAGTCCACTTGTTCCATTATATTCTTAAATTTTTAGAAATTATTTTAATATCTGAAGGTAAAATGTTCTAAATCCTGGCACATCTGTTTGAAAAATCGTTATACCTACAGTTTAATTTACATTTTTCAGCAACAAAATTACTTTGTTTAAAAGCTCTAGTAATTGTGGAATGAGGATGCGTGAAAAAATCACTGCATGGTAAAACTTGATTATTTACAATTTTATACATTAAACATAAGTCGATGTGTACTCTTGTTTCTAACCATTTTAAATTAAAGTGTTTCAAGCGATTTTCAAATTTTAAATCGAGATTCCAAAGAATATGTTTAGTTAATGGCGTTGAACTTTTTCATGTCTATTAATATCAAAAATTTGATGAGGATTCCAAACAGGAGAGCAATACTCAAAAATAGGTAGACTACCCCATAGGGAGCATACCTGTAAGAGGTCCGACCAGTTGGGGGGGGGGTCGAAAAAAGTCGAAATTTTTCCCAAAAAAGGCCAAAAAACATACACTTTTTTGCAAATTTTTTTAATTTTTTCCAAACTGGGGGGGTTGGGTATATGGTTGGCCAAGTTGGGGGGTCCCCCCAACCCCCCCTCCCAAGTACAGGTATGATAGAGAGGGGTATTGGTGGGTATTATCTCTGTCTAAAGACCTAAAAATTGATCACTAGTTGCCTAATTTTGAGACAAAGTGACGTATTTAGTGGACATTTAGCTACACTACCCCCGCAAATTTTCTACTTTACCCCTACCCGAAAAATCTGACTTACGGGACCTCTGAAAATAGGTCTAACATAAATTTGAAATGCTTTGACTAACAGGCAGGTAGGTATTTTTAGAGAAAAATGCTTTACGTAATAAACTGAAAATCCTAGTTGCTTTAGAGGCTATGTTTTCACAATGTAACCCAGAAGATAAATCATTGCTAATGTAAACACCAAGATCTTCTACAGCCGAGTCATAATCACCTACAATTTCATTTACTAATATATATTGTTTTTTCGGATTGTTGTGCCCAGGGCTTTTTTTTTCCGTACCGATCGATCCGTACCGTACGGAAATCCAGTGAAAAAATTTCCGTACCGCCTAACTTATGGCGCAAAAATAGTTAAGTTAGTTAAAAAATAGTTCCGTACCGTACGGAAATTCCTATAAAATTTTTCCGTACCACCTGAAAAAAATCCGTACTGTACGGAAAAAAAAACCCCTGGTTGTGCCCGATATCTTGTCACGTTTTTTTATGCTTTGAATTATTTCGACACTCACATTTGATGTATAATTATGATTGGGAAATTACTAGCTCCAGATACATTGTGTTCAAAAAACAGGAATGTAGAAAGCATCTATCAATATTTTTGAGCCAAAAACGATTTTGCGAGAATGGCGAAAAAATATTTTATTTCGACGAAAAAATCACGATCATCGATGGTTGCAAAAGAATAAGCTCAAAAATGCATTTTCGACGTTTTAATAGCCTCTAAATCATTTTTTTGATGCTATGCGGCGAAAAAGTTTATTTTGACAGCCATGACTTATAATAAAAGTTGACCTGCAATGGTAACAGTTGCAGGGTAGAACCAATCAGAAAGAAAAAACATTGATAATTACTCAGACTTTGTTTTCAACAAAAATCGTTCCAAAATATTATTATTTTCTTCCTAAACCGACCTAACTTTATTGGCACCTTGCTAAGCAAATTATGTTTCCAAACGAACCGATATTGAAAATGTCGTCACTAGGCTTTCGTACTGAAAGTAACGCAGTGTTTAGTCCTAGTTCAACGAGAAAACAGTCAATTATGACTGCTCTGCTGTTTTTTTGATAGAAAATCGTTATGTCCTTACGTTCAAGCTTCATATTATACACCAAAAAGTGGAAAGAGCCATGTAAATCATACTAGTATATTTCTGAGCAACAGTAAGTTATCTTGGTTTTGATTTCTGAATTCAGGCTGCCTGTTATAAGCTCGAATGTGATATAGTTTTTGCTGTTTTTTCGAATTTATGTAGAATGGTTGATTTTTCGCCAATGTTTTGATCTTCTAGCTTCTTGAAAACACCAGCACATTGCACAGGTTTGGTCAAGACAGCTTTTTCCCTAACTTTTTTTACTTATATACAGCGGCTGTTGCTCTAGTCTGTATCTTCGAACGGTCTGTATCTTTCCGATTATTTACTTGTTTTTGTTCTTTTAGATGTGTATATACTAGCCGCACGAGTAGCCATCTGAGCAAAAATCACGATAAATAATAAAATTCTAATGAGCTTATCATGTTTCCGGGCATTTAATAATGTTATGCGAAGAATTTCGTCGAAAAATTTCAATCGTAGTTATTCGTCAACCTATTGGTTTGCTGTACCGCCAATCCTGCGGGCATTTTCTATCGCCAAGTTTAAAGCAGAGGCTTATAAACCCACTTACCAAGATGCCTTACGCCAAAGATTTGGTTTCTTAGACTCTTTATCAAAACGCTGCCGTCTCTGCCGTTATTCGAATTTTGATCTCATTGTTCATTACTTTTACGTTATTTGGCGGTGTTTCCTTTTATTGTTTGCCTACGGTCCAATATTGATAACCTATCCACTGATTAAGTTAGCGAAAATAATCACATCGCAAGCATGCATGCACATAAGGTGGTCAGGGGGGAGGTAAACTCTCCTACCTGAGACCCGGACACCCCCCCTAGCCCGAAAAAATCGTCAAACACCCCCCCTGAACTTTTTCCAGGACAGTTTTTTGATGATTTTTATGCACATTGTGCATGAAAAACATACTTATAAGCTTTTTTGTTTTTGTTTTGCTCACCAATCCCCATCCCCCGCGTGAAAACTTGATGTTATTAAATCGAGATTGTTCGGTCTGTGCTTTCAAAAAATTGAAATTACCATTCCATTTCTGAAAATTGAATAGGTACTTTGTTTACAAGTTTGGCTTTTCCAACTTATTTTATATAATTGCAAGGTAAATTAGCCTACTCAATTTTTTAATTCATTATGCTAGTATACCAGTAATAGTTGTTTCATTTACATTTCTGTTTATTTCCTTTCAGATGGAATCAAAACTTGAAAATTGCTTGGTGGAAAATGCTGTTTTTTCTCGTGCAGCGCAGCGGACCAATTCTATTAAAGTTCGGTCAATGGTTGAGCACACGTCGTGATCTATTTTCACGTGATTTGTGCGATTTATTTGCCGAGTTGCAGCGTAAATCGCCGCCTCATTCGTGGTTATATAGCGAACAAGCGATGAAAGCCATTTTGGGTGAAAATTGGCAGCAATATTTTTTAAATTTCGAACACGATGTTTGCGGGTCGGGATGCGTAGCTCAGGTGAAGATGTTTTCTACTCTATTCTGGTCAGGATTCGAGTATTTTTGACAGGCTGTTCGAAATTATAATTAATATATTTTTAAATTTTCAAATTCCATAGTCCGAGCAAATATCTTGTCACAGTACTAAAAACGGATTTTCTGAGCGCATCCTGACAAGATCTATCTGTCAGGGACACGTCGGTGCACGGGTGGAGTAGACGCAAAGCGAAAGTGGCAGGAAGTGCAAATCTACGCACATAACGCCTGTTTGTAGCCACTGTTCGCGAGTTTTGGTTTTTTCTTTTATTCTCAGATAGTTAGGTTACATTTGTATTCGATGTGTGCCGCGTCCATTTTTACACAAATCGTTTATTGTTAATTATATGTTTGTAGCGTGGAAACTGGCACCCAATAACCTCCTATATGAATACGACGTGAGGCAAATAGGTGTGTCGATCGTGAAAACTGGCGCTGATGTTCCTTGTCGTGATTGCTTTCACTTTAATCTGATTTATTCACACATTTCAAAATTACAATTTGGTTAGTTTCAAAGTGATTTAACAAAGTCATAATCCACTTAAATTATATTGTGTAGTACGTCGTCGTGGTCTCCTGTTGATGTGAGTCGTGCCAGCCATCATAGCGTAGATTCTTCACGGTGTTAAAACACCGCGAATTTTATGAAATTTTAGCTTGTTGTTCTTATACAGGTGCATAAGGCGCGGTTGGACGTAAAAAGGGCCATCAAAAATCCAGATTTTCAGCTGGAAAAACAAGCCAAGTTTTCATCCATGGATGTTGCCATCAAAGTAAAAATCTATTCTGATTAGGTACTTGTATAATGTATTTCCTTTCATTATGTTCATTTGTTCCGTCTTATAGATTTTACATCCCAGCGTTGGTCGTGACTTAGAAGTCGATTTGGCAGTTCTACACTTCTTCGCGTCTTTAGCGTCATTGTTTCAAATATCGAATGCTATTGACATCAAGGAGAGTTTAGAGCAATTCAGTGAAGCATTGTGGAAACAAGTAATTTGTCACAATTTCGGATTTATTAATTTTTGCTAATCTTCTCTGGGGAAAGTGTGTCATGTGTTGCTGATCATTTACTGTATTGGAATGACTTGTGAATCATTAACACATAAGTTTCAGGAAAATTTCCAGGATCCATGGGTACGTAATATATTTATAATTACCGCATTATAGGAGGATAATGCAGTTATTCATAAGGGTTAAAAGACAATGTCTAAGAAAATTTAGCTTTTTATACAGAGAGCTGTGATAAGTGAAAAACTAACCCCACCTGAAAATCACATATTTGATGTAACCTGGTGCGCTAGGAACGAAAATGATACTAATTTCGTCCGAAAATCAAAACTCCCATACAGGCATGCACGCAAGAATTTTCCAAGGAGGGTCCTCGAACTTTTTATTGAGGGGATGGGAGTGGGCGAGCAAAACAGAAAAAAGTTTCACAAGCATGTTTTTCATACAAAATATGCATAAAAATCATCAAAAAAGCTGTCTTGGAAAAAGTTCAGGCAGTTTTTTGACGATTTTTTTCAGACCAGTGGAGTGTCCAGGGTCTCGGGTAGGAGGCCTTACTCCCCTAGCCCCTATGTGCATGTATGCTGCCATAGCCACAGTAAGGCCCAAATTACAGAAAGTGGGTTAAACGTGGGTAAGAGTAAGAGTAAAATGGCGGCTTAAATCGTAGGTAAATAAATGTCGAATAAAATCTCGGGTAAAATCGTAGGTAAAGAAAAGTCGAGTAAAATCTCGGGTAGAATCGTAGGTTAAGGCTGGGTAAAAATCGGGTAGAATCGCGGGTAAGATCATGAGTTAAAGACGTGTAAAATCGTCGGTAGAAAAAAATAACCCATCATTTTACCCATATCGAGATTACAGAAGGTAGGTAAGGGAAAAAGTGGGTAAAAAGTTGGTGAAAAAAAAACGTGAAAACAACCTGTGATTTTACACTGCCATTAGCAGGGTTATGTTGACAAGTAGTTTATATTTTTCTCATAAGGCTCGGATTTGATTGGTTCTTTGCATGCAGTCGGTGTGTTGCAGGTTAAACTGAATCAGATGTTAGTGATGGCAATGACCAGGAGCCCGAAAATTCAGATTTTCCGGAAATGCATTGATCATCATTGTACATATTTCAGTACAACAGCATCAGCATAAATTTGTGATACCAGTGGGTCATTGTCAAAGAGCACTTTTTCGAGCTACACTATTACTCGATAGTGCAACAATTTTAAAACATGTCTTTTTCTTTTCAAACTCCGTTGAGATGAATCAACAGGTTTTTTACATCAAGATTTTGATATACGTGAATCTGATGAAAATTGTGGCTTTTGATGAAAACGTTTGAAGCCTGAATAATCTTCCAGAAAATTCTCCTTAGGCTCAAGAAACAATGACTCCTGCGGTCTTTGAGTTAGTAAACAAATACCATCTACGCTATAACAACTGAAACGCACTATAGTCTGTTTTTATAGAATGCTTGTAAATCGAAAAATTAACACTGTCTCTGAAATCGTTTGCACTAAGTCTTTGTTGAATAATTTTTCACTCAAAAATTCTTGTGAAGTTTTACAAATTTTCATTCTTAAATGACATATTGCTTAGCAAAAAACTTGAAAATATAAAATGGCTTGCCTTATGGTATTAGAAGTTGCAATCAAAAAACACAGTGAGTTCATCGCTCTGGCGCATGGCGAATTCTAAATAGTGATTATTAAGCAAACCAATATCCTCTACACTCACAGTAATCCTGTCAGAAAATTCCTTTGCATGCATTTTATTCCTGCACACAATGCAGTAAAGCATAATTATTGTTTCAGGATAGCTACAGTTGCAGGAGCATGAGCGGATGGCTCAAATAATCGGGGAAGTAGCGCATAGTCATGAGAGCTATTGCTTTGAACCGAAAGAAATGTTTCGTTGTGAGATATCGGCATTTTAGTTTTGGGATACCCTGTTCATATGACTAAAAACAAGTTCACCATGAAAAACATATATAAAAATGGTGGGTTGGGTAACCCACCACTTACCATCGTTCTGTAATACGAAAACTAAGAAAGTTTGGTAAATTTCCAAGTTAAACATGGGTAAAATCGTTGGTAAAAGGCGGGTAAATTCATGGGTAAAATCGCAGGTAAAACTTCGGGTTAAAGATGGGTAGAATCACGGGTAAAATAGTAGGTAAAAGGCGGGTAAAATGGCCGGTTAAACATGGGTTACATTACCCGAGATTTTACTTTTACCTTGCTTTTATTTTACCCGCGTTCTGTAATTTGGGCCCAAGACAAAAGTTGCAACTTTTCGATTTTTGATATACACCTTTTTCAACTTTTGCAGGTCAGCTACATCAGACATCATGCTCTAAAAATTGATCCAATATTAGGCCGACAGATGAGCCACAATTTACTGTAGGATTCATTAGTGTGAATTGCGTTTTAGGAATACAGTGGTGCTCGAAACAGCAAACTAAGAGCAAAAAATATATTTTTGCCACAAAAATCGCCATATCTACTGCTAAAGCTCAAAAGCACCAAAAAATTCCCGATGTTTTCTATCTGCTGACAAAAAATTACGGAAATTCGTATACTGCTAGGGGATCGCACAACCTGGAGTTTGTACACTCTTATAATTCTATTTTCTGCAACCTCCACTGTGTTTGCAACAATTGCAACCTCCACTGTGGAACTGTTGCTGCTTGATAAATTGCAAAAATGATATATTAGGACAGGTTTCTTATGGTGAATACTCATACTCATACTCAAACTCATAGAATTGGGCTACATCACTGTTTTTTTAGCGCAGCGCTAATAAAACATCGGCCGCGCAAATGGTAAATTTGAGTCATTAGCGAGGAGCGCTAATGACCAAATTTTTATTTCAGAATTTACTATGATGAGTATGAGTATATGTTTTACTATGATTTGTTGTCTTGGTTTTAAACAAGTTTAAAATAACACATTCCTCAATAATGCTTAATACAATCACTGATAACATGACCACTAATGTAAAAAGAAAGAAACTACTGCGCACTAATAAAAATTGGAGTCAAACTGCCGTTAGCGGCACCGCTAATGGGTGTGCCACTAAAAAACACTTAGCTACAGTATCCCAAAGATTGCAATTCTTGTATTTTTTAGCATTTTTCTGTCTGTTTACGAGACTCGAGATTTATCGACCCGGGCATGAAGTAAGTTTATTATTGACCGTCTATTTGATACAGAATTCAATGCTTTATAATGTGGTGAAAACGTTTTCAGAATTTTGCATTTTAAACTTTTTAAGTAGTTTTAAAATGTCAAAAATGAGACCATAAAAATGATGAAAAAGTCTTTTTTCCAGAAGATTCACTGCTGGTGCTAAAGCCAAAAGCACCGAAAATTTCCCTACAAAGTGAATATATTACGATGTCTCCTAGTTGCGTATAAAAAATGACCTAAGTTCGCATACTGCTAGGGTGTTAAATCTACAGAAAACTATTAACTATTTCAATCGATAAATTTTAATTTTCAATTCTTGATCAACGAAAGTTAACTTTCTCAAAATTTCATGTTCCAGTTTAGATGATAGGAAAATATTGGAAGTTTAGACATAATATAAAAACAAAGCATTACACGCTTTCGAATCAATCAGTTTGGAGCAAATCATTTTCCATCGGCAAATTCGGGTCAAATAGTGCTGGATAGTTTATAGCTTCAGCTCATCTTCTCCACATAAATTGTCTGCTCTGGCAGGATCGTTGTAGGTTCCTTGGTCTTCACGGTGACGACTTGCTCCCCGTGACCAGAAGCCTGCAACCTGTTGGCCCGTTAGAAATTCATCTTTGGAAAACTGTCTATTTTGGCACATCAGCCTAGGTATCATTTCAGCATAGAACCTTTGTTTAAGATGGATTCCTTAATCAGATTTGCCGTAGAAACTGCTTCTGCTTTGCTTTGACCCTTTAACATGTGCTTTGACTTTTGAGTGCCCATCTTTCCTCTACAATATTCGTTCTCCCTGCAGTGTAGAAAACTTGTGATGCGTCTTGAAGATCTGGGAATAATGGCATAAAATAAGCAATAAGCTGCTTCCATTTTCCTGCTATATGCATTTATAGCAGTGCCTCTCAAGCCGACTCTTTGTAGCATCAGTTGATGATTACCGATAGGTAGATGTCGGAGTAAGTTACCATGTTTGAGGAAAGACTTGACACATCCTTTTTCTGGACAGTCAAAGGGACTGTTCTCGCGTTGTTGATTTTCATCCTGCATATACTCTTCGAAGTTAAAAGATGCTACCGTTTGATCAATATCCTCTGCTGGTTTAGTACTTGCCTCGCTTCTATCACTCATTAGTTGCCACGTGCTTGAATCACCGGATGAGGCTAGTTGCCTATTCTTTTAGTAACTGAAAACACTCATCAGAAAATGTCTTTCAGTTAACATAATAAACATCGATGTAGACTTGAGTTCACAATGCCAGTCTTTCTGCAGAAGAAAGAGATCACAGAAGTCCATTGGCGTGATTTTTCACATACATGAGCTTTTCGTTATTCTCAAAGAAAAAAATTCAAATTTTCGATGGAAGCCGAGTCGCTTCTGTTGATCGAGGATTGAAAATTTAATTTTATCAACTAGAATAGTTTTTTTTGTAGATTTAACACACTAGCAGTGCACAAACTTTGGTCATCATTTGTATTCAACTTTGAGACATCGTTATATATTCACAGCATAGGGAAATTTTCGGTGCTTTCGGCCTTAGCAGTAAATATAGTCATTTTCGTGGAAAAAACCTGCTTTTTCACTGTTTTTACGGTCTCATTTTTGACATTTTGAAACTACCTAAAAGGTCTGAAATGGATAATTTGGAACACGTTTACATACCATATTATAGAACATTGTATTCTGTATCTAATTGATGGACAATAATATAATAAAGTTACTTCATGCCTAGGCCGATACATCTCAAGTCTCGTAAATAGGCAGAAAAATGCTAAAATTCCTAACTTTGAGATAGTTTAGCCCTGCGGATTTTAGCTTTCATGAGTTTGGGAATTATCTCAATATTCACCATACGAGTCTTCTAATGTTTCATTTTTGAAATTTATCAAGCTGTAATAGTTCCACAGTGGAGGTTGGAATTATCAGGAAATACAATTATAAGATAGAGTTCAAACTCCAGGTTGTGCGACCTTCTGGCAGCATATGAATTTCCGTAATTTTCTGTCAGCAGGTAGAAGACATCATAAACTATCTATTACATAGGGAATACTTTGGTGCATCTGAGCGTTAGCATTAGATGTGGTGATTTTTGGGAAAAAATACAATTTTTGCTCTCAATCGAGCGCCACTGTATTCGTAATGCGCACTTTACACTAATGAATCCGACAGTAAATTGTGGCTCATACATCGGCCTAATGTTGAATAAATTTTCAGAACACGATATCTGACGTACCTAACCTGCAAAAGTTGGAAGAAGAGTGTGTCAAAAATAAAATAATCGAAAATATGCAACTTTTGTCTTACTGTAGCTATTGGAGCATGCATGCACTGCACATAGGTTGTAGGGGTTAAACCCTCCCATCTTAGACAATGGACACCCTTTCCTGGCCCAAAAAAATCGTCAAACGCCCCCCCCCCCCACTTTTTCCAATACAGCTTTTTTGATGATTTTTATGCATATTTTGTATGAAAAACATGCTCGTAGAACTTTTTTTGTTTTTTTGCTGACCCGCCCCCTCGAATAAAAGTCTGAGGACCCCCCTCAAAAAGTTCTTGCACTGCATGAATGTACGGGAAATTTGATTTTCAGACGAAATGAATATTATTTTTGTTTCTAGCCCACCATGTTACATCAAATATGTGATTTTCAGGCATGGTTAATTTTTCACTTATCACAACTAAACGGAATCCTACCAGAAATCGTGTCTTAATTATTTCTGCAGTTCATGCAGTAGAATTCTCTCAAAAAATGTTATCGGCAGGCAATGAAAATCTAGGACATCTGCATACCTTTAAGAGGTCCGACCAATTGGGTACATGATAAAAGGGGGAGAAGGTTGCCGACAAATGCCTATATGATTAAAAATATTTTGAGATTTTGGGGTACTTTTCTCCTAATCCACCCATCTACAGATATGGACATCTGCAGAACTCTGCGCACGCAAAAAACTGTCAAAAAGCTTTACATTTTAAACGGCGGGTAGATCTTAATGAGGTATATTTATTGACGTTCACTTTGCTGCGTTTACGAATAAAGGACTCCAGCCTGTTCGCTATCAGAAATCCGACTGTTTGCGATCATAAGTTTTCTGGGCGACGATCCCTCATCAGTGCCTATGCTCCTATTTTTTCATGGAGGCTGTCGGGACTTCGTGAAATTTTTACGCACGAATTTCTTCCAAATTTAATCAGGATTGCGACAGGTGTACATTTGGGTTTGTTCGGGTTTGGATAGCACACTTCCTTTTATTCGAATTCGGTATTGATCCCCTCCTTCGGATTGAGTATGCTCTAGAAAACGGGTTAATTAGTAAAAGTAGGACAAAATATTTCAAGAGTACGTAACATTTTTGGCCAGTAGATCAATCATTGTTGTACTTAATTCAGATAGATTGGCTGCATATATCACCAATGTTATCTCACATGCTCAATGGGTGAAATTTTTCCTGCAATATTTTGCAATGATTTCTCAGTTCGTATAATATTTTTGCCTTAAAATATCGCCTTTCCAGTTCCATAATAATGAAAGATATTCAGAAAATTTATCCCCATCCTCAAACTATTCATGAAGAGGACTGAAAATGTCAACCCTGTATCCATCCTTAGAGATTCAACGGGAAATTCTTATACGTTCAAGCTTAAAGTGTCAAAACTTCGAATATTTTTAGATTATTTTATGCAAATTGAGTTAGGAGTAAATTTTCTAAGTTAATCCATTTGTTAAGCGTAGCTTTTGCTCTTTTATCCGATATTACCGATTGCGATTTCATGTTCAATTATTGACAAAAACTCAACGTTGTCATATCTGAATGTTCGACTGTTGAAATGCTTACTTCATTGCATCAGTCATTTTTTATCCAGTAATAGTCCTTTGGTCATAGAATAGTGGAGATAAGAACAGATTATTTACAAAGGGTATTTGGCTCCATCACGAACATTATTAAGCCTCAGGCAGGGAGACTATTTTCGGCGTAATTTAGTGACGAAGTCGCAACAGAATGAAACCAAGACAGTTATTTTTGAGGAAAGTTATCTGATAAAATATGGCTATACATATAGATTGAGTGGACAAGTTATGAATTTTTCAAATCGAAGATTGTGCAAATATTATAAAATCCCTCACCAAATATCTGAACAACCCGAAAAAATTCTAAAATCAATCTGGGTCGGATGACAAATGATTTATTCGAGTTTGAACAGTCGAAAATTGTTCAGCATGTGCCCGTTGCATTCCTACAACTAAATAGTATCTAATCTATATCCTTTTCATTTTAGATCGACCTTCGATTCGAGTCGACGGCTCTGAAAATTTTCCGCCATAATTTTCGTTGGAATGACGATGTTAGATTTCCTCAACCATTATTAGAATCACCTTGCGTTTTGATAGAAACTTTTGAAGTAAATCTCAAGCAGGGCTGTCATCCACAAGTTAGTCTATCGTTTTTCTGAGTAGAGTAATTTGAAATATTTATTCATTCCGAATGCTAAAAAACCTGCTGTATGACTATTCTTCAGTTAGAGTTGCTGCTGTACATAAGCGAGTGCTTTGATGTTTTTTGTATTGTCTATCAGTAATGTAATTAAAATGTGGAGCCGGAAATTATTGAAATTCTGATAAAAATAGTCAATGAAGTTGGAAAAATATTTCCGACAATATAAATAGTTCTTTGACTGAAAGAACTAGCTAAAAAAACACAGCACAAATATTCTCCGATTTCGTCTTTTAGTAATTGACTATCATTATTATTTCTCAGTCAGTCAGCCTCAGCTTCACTGTTTCATTTTTTCAGGAAGGATCACCAATCACCGATTTCCTCGATCATCCGGACACAAAGTTAAAATGTAAATTAGCCAAATGGGGTATGAACGCGTTATTGAAAATGATTTTCGACGATAATTTCGTTCATTGCGATATGCATTCGGGTAATATTTTCGTGCAAGAAAGGTCGACCGACGACTATGATCAGGATCTTTTGGATCAAACATTCGCAAATTATTTAAAAACGGACGCCGATCGGCCTACTTTACTTGAACGCCTTCGATCGACTATTATGGCCGTTTACGGGCGTTTGTCTTACCGACTCAGTCGGATGGGGTTTATAGAAAATCAATACAGACTCATTTTATTGGACACGGGACTTTTCGCAGAGCTGAGTCAACGAGATCTGAACAATTTGAAGGCAGTATTTAGAGCTATTGTGGTCAATGATGTGAGTTGTGTGTTATGCTGCTCGTTTCTCTTTTTCGACGTCAAGGTAGTGTATTTTTAAGCGGTTTTACGTCACTATTATAGTTAACTTTTGACAGTGTGTTACCTGTTATTACGGCAGGCCTGAAAGAAGTAATATCAGATGACTTGATTGAGAAAAGGTATATCATGCTGACGAAAAATGGAAAATACGCACTGATTTATGGCGTTATGATCGACCATCTGTATTATCAATACAAATCTTCGAACTCATGACTAGTGATGAACCGATGGCCCCAAAATTTGCCATCGGCCGATGCATCGGCTGTAACATGTACAAAATGCAATCTGAAGTTGCTACACTGCAATAAATTCAAAATTATTATGAATTATTCACAAAGTTTTACTGACGTCATCAACAAAAGCATCTGTTGTACTATCATTACTTTGATTGCTGAGTTCACTAAAAGCTTCTTCAACTTCAGCTTGTTTTTCAAAGTTGCACTATTGAATCTAATCGCATGCTTCGAGAATAAAAGCATTTGTACATTTTTCGGCATTTAAGGGGATTTTTTTCCACTTGTAACATCCTTTGCTTTTTAAAATGATCATTCACTAGCTACTGACCCAATTGGAGCTGATAAAATTTCATGGCAAGCTAAAGAAAATTTTTCCATAATGAAACTCATTTTTAACTGCACACTATTTTTACTCACATTAGCTAATTCTGGTTTTGTTGAGGCATTTTTCTTCCAATATTCTAGTGACGAAGAATCAAAGTCTAGTTTTGATGCAGCAATGTATTCCAAAACGATGGCTTTTGCTTGCTCATATGTTGACATTGCACATTTTTCGGGCTCCAGCTCATCTTCAGATGAATTTTTAATGGCTGAATAGTGCCTGAAATTCGTCAGTTTTGTGTAAGTGCTTGAATTATTTACATTATTATTAATTGTGGCTTACTGAGAAAGTTTGGATGATAACTGTGAAGGTTTATTCAATTTTGGGATTATTATTTCAGAATGGCATTGATTTTGTTTTTTTTTTTGTGATCAACAACCATTCTAACCAAAGCTAGTTCATCTTTGTCCGCTGCTTGAGGATCTCAGAAACCCTAAATTATTCAATTTTGGTTTGTATGATCAATATGTGTTATATTTCAAATTTCAATCCAACCTTCTTCTTAAATCAACGATTTAGTAAGGATGCCAAAGCATAAAGTTTATTGTCTTCAATGGGCTTAAAGTGGGTTCGATTATCATTTCCACAAAAATATTGATTTATTTTTTCCAACGATTCGTCCTTTAATCAGCCCAAACCAGGAAAGTTGCCATTGTGAATTGAGCGGCATAAAATTATTAATGATACGATTCTTTAATTTATGTTTTTCAAAAAAATTTAGGCACAAAATCTAGCTTACTTTCTTTCAGCTATTTCTTCCGAAATACAGGCGTTTTTAGATTCATAGATTTTTATAGTTTCTGCAAAAATTTTTAACAAAGTGACAAGCTGCAAAAACATAATTATCTAAGATGTGGATACGTGGCTAAAATATCCCATTCATAGCTTGTCAAATTCTTGTTATTTAGTTCATCAATGGCAACACAGGGCAGTCATGCCAGACATTAGAACAACCATTTTCACAAAAAAATAATTCATTTACCAAAGTACTGTAAAATATAAATGTGAACAATCTGTTTTTTAAGCATAAGCACCTGCATTCATTGTAACAAAAGGTTGCCAAACAAAAACATCAACCGTTGGCTGAAAAACGCAAAAATCGACCGATGAATCGGTCCATCACTACTCATGACCTCAGTTTTTGAAAGACAATCCACTAGAAATCAGTTTTACTCCAAAGGTAAAGAAAAATGTCCTTAATGACTATGATGAAAATCAGCAGTTGACCTTCACAACTGTATGAGCGTCGGTGATCTCTTCTCAACAATAGTTCCACCCATTTTTTCCAAAACATTTCGATGACGCTTCAGTGATTTCAAGTCTTTCTTGTCTAGATCTTCTTTAAAAATTTGAAATTTTCCCATATGTTTTTTTAAAAGTATAATTCCAAATTCAGATTTCTGATAGCATTGAGGCGGGTAATTCAAGATTGAAGATGATGATCATTTTTCGCTGAATATTTAGAAAACGGTTTGAGCATGGCTATTGTTTTCAACGTCTGGCTAGATACTTTCATTAGATTAGAAAGATTGCCTATTTTGGCTTGAATTTTGCTCATATGCGGAAATATTCAATTGCGACACTAAATATTTAGTTTGAACTTCTAGGGTAAAGCTGTGGCTGATTTAATGTGTCAAGAATCGCCTAGACAGCAATGCGAGGATGTTGAAGCATTTCGTCGCGATATGGATAATTTAGTGAAAACGGCTTTAACAAATACGATGGATTTGAATACGGTATGTTGACATAATCGCCTTTTTGGTACATATACCGATCTATCCTATATTTTTAATTGCAATTATAATAATAATACCCAACTAATATGATTTATTTTCAGACTCTTTCCAACATATTATTGTCAAAAAAGAACTTTGAGTAATAGATTCGAAAATGTGATGAAGAATCACTTAGTATCAACTGAATCTATTATCACCTAAAGTTGGTGTTGAATCTGGGACATACATTTAACATTAGATTGATGACCCTTAGTCAATTACAAGTTTAATAATGATTTGATAAATAAACCTCAAATTCACATCAATTTTACATCGATCACTTCGTCTCAGGTCCGTATTTAGAGGGGGAAGGGGGGAATTCCCCCCTCCTGCATTTTTTTAGAATAAAATTTTCAGCAATATCATTGTATTTATACATCACAGTTCCCAAATTAAATTATTATACTTACACACTTTTCGTCAAACATACATTTAGCCACTAATCCAAGCACACACAAACTAACTGAACATGAGTCGCCTTTACTGCAAAACTGATTTTCTTTTTATTCAGTAAATTCTAAAAAAATTTGTAAAATTCCCTCCTTTTTTAAAAATCCTGGATACGGGTATGCTTCGTCTTGTCACTTTATCCGTTGTGGTTTTTAGGTAGACATCGCTAAATTGTTGTCGGATCTGTTCGCAGTTGTATCGAAGCATAATATCAGGCTAGAGACGAATTTCAGTAGTACAGTTTTATCGGTGATTATTTTAGAGGGTTTAGGCCAGTGCCTAGATCCTAAACTGCGTTTGATGGATTGTGCCAAAAGATATTTAGCAGCTTAATTATACATTTATTGTAAGTTTACCGTACTTGGTGCGCAAATTTTACTAACTAACGAGGTATGTGATTTATTCTTGTTGTCATATTTTTTGTCTTCCATAAAAATTCTCTGCAGCTGGAGCAGATTTGCAATGTCTATAACGCAGTTACTTTGTTCCGGAAGTAATAGTCAGGTTCTCCTGACAAAGTTTCTAAATAGAGCTTTTTAATAAAGTTGTACTCGTTGGTTTTCTTGAGCAGAAAAAACGCGGGACATATTGAGGATGAGAAGTTCTTGAATTTTTGGAATGGGGCTTGTCTTTCATAAATTTCATTTTTTAATTTACATTTCAACTTTACACTCATCTTGTAATTTATTCCATTTTTGTCTAACGACTTTAACACCGCCTAAACATGGAGGCGCTCCTCATTAGCATTTACAAATTAGATTTGATCAGTGGCCCCATTATTCATTTGAGCACAACCGCCAGAACGACGGTCAACTATTTCGTTCTAACCGTGCAAGCCATTTTGACGTGTTGCGCCTTGGCCATGATATCTTGGGCGTGCATCGTGGCCTACAAACTGAGCATTTTGAGGCACGTGATCGGCATAACGACCGTAATTTCGTTCCCGATTTGCATGGTTTTATATGCTCTATTTTTTGTTATCGTACCAGCCCTGACGACGGCGAAAGCGTTGACCGACATCAAAGTTCAAGATTACAGGTGAGTAAGTATACATAAATAACTGCGCGTACCCGTAAGAGCTCTGACCAGTTGGATACACGATAAAAGCCCTTTTTGAGGGGAGGGATTAGCCAACTTTCGGAAGTTTTGGGGAAAGGATCAGCAAGTGCTCAAAAAACGTGTTTTTCGACCAAAAATAGACGAAACATGCACCTGATCAATGAATTTTTGCTTTGCAAGTTGTACTGAGTATCGTTTCGGCGCGAAGCATCAAAATTTTTTACTTTTGTCGATTTGCAGCCGGCTGGGGGGTGGGACCTATCGCCAACTGAAAGTTGGGGGAGAGACTGCCTATAAGATTGAAAATTTTGGGAGGGTTCTTCCCCCTAATCCTACCATCTGCAGGTGTAACAGCGGCGGAAGTTCCGTAGGAATCCCCCCAGAATCGTCGACCAAGTGGGCGGCACTAAGTATTCGGGTACCTACCTATACATTTTATGGCCTATTGAATTTTTTCCAAGTTCTTTAACGTGTAATATACAGCGTGTATGTATAGGCAATATACGCTAGCTAGCTTTTCAGCGTGTAAGGACGACGTGTAAATCTTCCCCCCTCCGTCCCTCATCCGCTCACCCTACAAAATATTTTTGACACTTTTAGTATGAAAATGTAAACTGGTAAATGCAGAAAGAAAACCCATCCTTGTACACTCCGTGCACAGATATCAGAACGAACTTCATTTCTAAGATGCCTGACGGGACGGGCGCTACGCGCCCGCCTAAACGGCTCCGCCCTAAGCCTAAAGCCGCTTTCATACTTCACGGCCACGATCACGGCAGCCATGACCAATCGAATTTCAGTTCACGTGACGTGCAACCAGTCATATTTAACGTCAGTTTTTCATTGCGCAGTCGTGCCGTGAAGTATAAATGCGGCTTAAGCCTAAGAATTAAGTAGGTAAATGACAGGCAATACACCGTATTTCACGTTACGTTGGGGCAGATGGTCATCTTTACACTAACATCAGTTTGCACTATCTTATACTTCGCGTATACATGCACGTTGTATATACAGTACGACTCAAAAATCTAGACGCATTTTGTAAACTTCGATTTTCTGACAAATTCATCAACTTTGAATTAAGTTTATTCCATGAATAATTGAGCGATTACGATATGCTTGGTACCATTGGTTAGCATATTCATTTTCCTAAAAAGCGTTGTATATGGTTGGCCAATTTGTTACACAGTATCTATTGAAAAGCAGAGAACTACGATATAATTTTTTCATACTTTTTGTGAGCGTTTTTCGACAATTTTTGCGAAGAAATTATGCTTTTGACTCATCGACCTCAATCAGTTTTTATGCAGATTCCTATGATGCAAAAATTATGATCGTAGTTAGAAAATTGAAGGAGATACACTTGATTTCTCAAATCCGAGGAAGCTTGCTGGTATTTGTCATTTAATTAGTTTGTTTGTTTGTGCAAATATATTTATGCTTAAAATCGGAATCTCAAAAATAAAAGATTAGAATTTTCTAACTATTAGAATCGAATCCAACATAACATAAGTGATTGTGAATTGTGATACGATATTTTAATCATGACTGACAAATTTCTGTTGCGCTCAACCTACTGTAAGGGAATCAGCATCAGGCATAGAAAAATCAAAAAAGTTGAAATTATATGTTTTGGAAAATTGAGTAAATTACGTTCAATTTTTTAGTCAAGATCATGATTCTTCCATCATTGAAATCAGCATAAAAGATTGATTAAGGACGGCGAGTCGAAAGCATGAATTCCATCGGAAAAATGTTCAAAAATTGTCATTAATAGTCGAAAATAATTCATAAAAACATGAGAAAAAGTTGTATTGTAGTTCTCTCGTATTTAATAAATACCCATAAAAGAAATTCACCGTAAATATACACCACTTACTAAAAAAATTAATAAGCTACTGAATGGTACCAAGCATATTGTAATCGGTTGAGTATTCATCGAATAAGCTTAATTCAAAGTTGATCATTTCTTTCGAAAAATCGAACATTAAAAAGTGCGGCTAAAATTTTGAGCTACACTGTACCCTACAGGTTAAAAAACTAGCTAGCCTACGTTGCCTATACCTATGTGCTTCATATACTTTACGCCAGAGGTCCCCAAGGTCGAAAATTTAGGTAGGGGTAAAATCGTTAACTACAAAGGTAGTACTTGAAATATACCGTGACCTTTTTTTTGCTCTCAACTTTTCTGCGGGGGGGATGGTGTAGTACTCTCACCGCAAAACAATTCTCACTTACAACTTACAAAAATGATTAACGCCCCTACTTTACGCTTCTTACGGTCAAACACCATTTACTATTTCAATCCCCTTTTTCCAGCTCCCAATCATACAACTTGAATGTACTAATTATCAGCAGAGAATAGTCGGACTTTGAAGATTGTCGTGTCAACTGATTCTTGCACATTTCGAGAATCGGGCACAACATACTTTTGAAAACATTAATTGAACCAGCTTCTTCAGCAGTATGGGCTTATTCCATCACTGATGAGGGTTGGAACAGTGCTTCCAATTAAAAGTCTGATGCTGAATGTGGCTTTAGTATTATTAATCCCATTAGATTATGAACCACGAGTTTGAAATCAGATGCCACTCCTGATCCACGTCAACAGACCTCACATGTCTCAACTCATAGCAGGAAAGTATGCCACAGCTTGGGTAACCATATGCGCACAGAAGACCCAACGCAGAAGCGGGGAAAAGGAAAGGACAGCATGAAGAGGCAGAATTTTAAGAACATAATGTTTTTCTTCCCAAGGGTCGATTTTTTGATTAATCACATATACATAAGTCATTATTTCATCTCCCAATTATATTTATAATGATTTCCTACAAGTAGTATATATTAATGTGCTGATATACTTTCCTTAAAAATCGCTATATGGCACAGAAGTTGCATACTTTCCCATCATCATTTGCTCAGTAAATGTGTCAAAAAGACCAGTGAGTAATTCCTCTCAAGCACACATTGTGCAATTTTTCTCGAATCACTATAACCTACTGAGGAGAGGATGAGGTCTACGAAAATTTTTTGCTATAGTGAGCTGTTTTTATGGGGGTAGTAAATGAATTTCCAAATCTAAGACCGGGGTAATACCCCCCATACCCCCCATGGGGTGCTCTGCTTTACGCCCTAAAAAACGTGGAAAGAATTCGATAGGCCATGAAGTGCATAAATGCCAAGATTCGGAGATTGTAGGGCTAGGGTGAATGATCCCCATCATAGAGTGGTCAACGAACTTGGTAAACGTGAAAAAGTCAGTAAATTTTGCCTAGGTTGATTATGGCGTAGTTACTTTTTTTATGAAAAATTTGGACGTCTAAACCTGAAAAGTGCATTCTAGTGCGTTTTATAAGGTCAAAACCTCATAATTTTTATCAAGACTCAATTTTAAAGCCGAAAACTCCCGAGCCTAAGTTTAGGAAAAGAAAAACTGAAATTTTGAAATTACACGGAATTTGAGAGATGCTTTGTATATCATTTGTTATATATGACAAATTTTAGGATATTCTAATTTAATGCGAAAATTCGTTTGAAAACGCACACCAACAGTAAAAATAAGCATTTTGAGCACAAAACGCGTTTTAAAAAGATCATTTACACGTAGAAAAAATTTTTATCCTTTGCACTATAAAGGAAAAATGTTTGTGAAAAAACAGCGATTCTCGGTATAGAGAAGCTATGAAAGAGTTAAAACAGGGTTCCTTGAAGTAAGACAAAGAGAAAAAATGCGAAAGCTCAAATTGAATAATAGGACAAGAAAAAACGTAAAATTGAAGGAAATTGATCGTCAGAAAAATATTTATTGAGCTTACAAGTCACTGCATTGAAAAAAATTGGGAATACTTTCAAGTCAATTGGATAAAATTTTGTTATCATCATGTGGGCTTTATACGTATTGACGACAGTCTCTGGTGCACATGTCTTTCACTATTTTATGTAAATTATTGATGCTGTTTGCTCTGAAAAAAACTTGACAAATTCTGGAAAAATTAGCTAAAAAATCTCGGAAAATTAGCTAAAAAATCTGTAAAAATAACTTAGAAAATACGGAAAATTCAGAGATTTCATTTCAAATGGGCACACTGAAAAAGCTGAAAATGATTTCTTTTTGGTAAAAATTTTTTCATTTTTTATCTAAGGATGATCAAAAATGTCAATTTATTCCCTTACGGCGCCTAAATGCGAGTCCAAAAAACCATTTTCTGGGCTTTTAATGACCCCCTTCCTAAATTTTGAGTAACTTCATGACCCATAAATATCATAGTGACTTTCAGACCTCCGAACTCCGTTACTTATATGTATAAATGATCAGTTCATTTTATCTCCAGTTGTTATCAATCACATGCTATAGGGACTAGAGTTCAGGCCCTTTTAAAGTGAGCGATCTTCAGTAAAACTGATACTTGTAATTAAAAATAAGCTTTTCGGTTAATTGTCGGAAATCTTGGGCGTCCAGGGCCCATTTGAATCACTCTCATCACTGCATGCGTAATTGTTTTTTCTTCACCAGACTTGCAAACACGTCATAATTATACAATTTTTCGACGTGTTATGTGAAACTTTTATGATGTGGATTTTATGATTGTTGTAGAGTTAAATGTATGACTTTGAAACTAAGCAAGGCAAATTTGCTATGATCGAAACGAAATTATATATATTCAAATCTTAGATTATTTGGGATTCATTAAAAAAAATTGAAATTTTATAGGGCTTCCTTATTCGTAAAAAATTTCACCTTGTGCATATTTTATGTAAAACATGATTTTTGTAATATTTGAATTCATGTACGCATTACACGTACTTAAGGGTAGTGCCATAGAAACTCTTTCAGCAGGAATTCGTCATCATGTGGCGACTTCCACACGACACTCCGTCAATCCTATAGATAGCCCTTGTAGCCCTAGGAAAGTAATGGGGCTTAGTTCTCATTCAGGAAAGAAATTTTTGGGAGTTTAAGACCAGAATGATACATTTTTAAGGTCAAAATTTCAAAATTGTCCTGCGCGAAGAGCGGGTCATGAGCACAGTGTTTTTTTAGCGGCACTCCCATTAACAGTGCCGCTAATGGCAGTTTGACTCCATTAGCGCAAAAAAATTTTAGCGCACAGTAGTTTATTTCTTTTTACAATAGTGATCAAGTTATTAGTGATTGTATTAAGCATTGTTGAGGAATGTGTTATTGTAAACTTATTTTTTGACTGCTTTCTTTAAAACGTACCTAGATATTCACAGGGCCGCAACCGAGCAAAAAACGCGCCGGAAAAAATTTTCAGGTTTTTACATTCTAGAAGGCTGGAAAATGGATCTTCATAACAATGAAAATTAATCGGAATGAAACTAATGCATCGTAATACCTTTTTTATCCCGGCGCGCAGCGCCAGGAAAACTTTCGGATTTTTGAGTTCCAAAATGCTGGAAAATGTATATTCCCAACAATTATTCCTGCACAGAAGCTCTAAATTTAAAGTCTTTTAATGATGTTTTTATCGTCTTTCAATCGCAGATTGGGAAGGTTCACGTTTCAAAACGTTGGGAAACTGCATACGAAGCGAGAGAATAAAACCCTGAGAAGTGTTGAAAAATCTCAATTATCAGCAAATTATTGACTCTTGACTAAATTAGTAAAAAAGAGATGAAGTAATTCAATTGATAGAAACTGATGAAGGTTCATTAGTAAGTGGAAGTAGATATGCTAACGGCCGCGCCTGTTAGAAAGCAATGACTGTTATACTCTTGACCGGCGGAAAATTTTGACGTTTTGACCTTCTGAAATTCACCAAAATGAATCTCTTTGGTTTCGAAGTGAAAAAAAAATTTCTGATGAAAAAATGCCCAAAATTTTTTCCTTATTTCAAAATTTTGTTCCCTAAAAGATCCCATTGAGGAGAAAAACGGTGCTCCAAACGAGACGAGAGAAAAAATTCTAAATATTGATGGAAAATCTCATTTATCGGCAAAATGTTTTCTTGTAACTAATGAGAAAGAGATGAGGTACTATTCAGTTGATTTGAACTGCTGAATGTTAAGTAGTAAGTGGAAGTAGATATGCTAATAGCCATGTCGGATAGAAAACAAGGACTGTTATACTCATTGACCAGAAAATTTTGAGATTTTTCTGTGTGAGAGACACGAAATCGACATATGACAAAGTCCCTACGGTCTTTTATATTCATCGTTGTAAATTCTGAAATAAAAATTCGGTCATTAGCGCGGATAATAAAACAGTGCATGAGCATAATATCATTTGTTTCTATCAGACGCGGCCGTTAGCATATTTACTTTCACTAAACAATTAACCTTCAACAATTTATATCAATTGAAGTACTAATGTCTTTTTTTCAGAAAACGGAGATTTTTCCATCAATCTCTAGATATTTTTTTCTCTTGATCGGTCTTCGGCGTCATTTCTTTTTATCATCTCAGTGGCATTCATTTATCTCAGTGTCTTCTTCCCGGCTAACTAGACTTTTCAGCTCTGAGTAACAAGAAATCTGCTGCTCATATCTTCTGTAACAGTAATGATTAGTTTCACACAGGGCCGTGCGCAGGATTTTTTCATAGGGGGTGGACTAGATTTTTTTCACTGAATACCTCCAGAAAATGTTGATCTTACGCGGATATACTGTGTGCATACTGCCTCAATGGGGGGGAGCCGCCCCCCCCGCCCCCCCCTTGTGCACGGCCCTGGTTTCACATGATATCTCTGGAATAATCCGACTTCAGATTGTCGAATGTTCGATAAATTTCGAGTAATAATCTTTTATTTTATAATTAGTTTTGATGTCAGACCAGGTATCGACCTTCCAACCGGTATCGACGTGTTCCGATCCCAAGAAAACCTGACTGATTCCAGCCGGATCCTATGTAAACCATCAGAAAAATGATTGGAAATGTCCATTTTAGTAGCTAACAGTCGTTTTCAGGCCGTAAGTTAGAGAAAGCAACGTTATCGTAGCTTCCCGTCTTGAATTAGCACAACTTTTATGACTTTTGAAAACTCCCTGCAGAACTTGCGCTAACCAGCGATTCCCTCTCCCGCAAAACTTCATTTCAACTCCGGCATGCTACGGGTACTGTTATATATTAATATAGAAATAGTACACGAGTATATCATTTCATGTCATACCTGTGAGACCTACGGTCGGTTGGGTGGGGGTGAATCTTAAATTCGCGGGGTTGAGGGACCCATTTTCCCCAAAAAGTAAAAAACATGGAAATTTCAAAAATTTTCTCGAAGGCCAAAAATGCTTTTTTTGCCAATCTTTCGAACTAGAAGCGTGTTCCAACATTTTGATGCTGGGTCCGACCGAGTTATGGCTCAGCCCCTAATTACAAGCGTGTTTGATGTCCCAGTCAAATATTGATCGAAATACTGGATGATCTACGGCATTCAAAAGATCATACTCCATCCATACATGTAACGGGGCCCCCGAGGTCTTGGGGGGGGGGGATTTGGGCGACTTTTTTGGGGCTGGGGATAAGTAATTCCCAAAATTTTAGGGGGAGGGGTCTCCCAAGAAAAAAAACCGATTTTTTCACGAAAAAAGCCTGAAAAAAGGTTCAAAAAATATTGATTTTTTCCTAAAAATACCGAAAAAAATGTATTCTTGGCGCGAATCGCCAAAAAAAATTCACAGTTTTTACCATTTTTTGTTCAAAAATTGACATTTTTCATCAAAAAATTGACATTTTTCAGTATTTTTTCGACCAAAAGTATGGGAGTCCCTACAACTACCATATAGCTAGCCATTGGATTGGAAAATCCTGGAGGGCGGTCGCCCAATGGCTAGCCATATGGTCGACGATTTCTGGGGGGTTCCCATAGCACTTCCCCCCCCCAATTACATGTATGACCCCATCTGATCGGCATAGCTTTATGCGTCCACACTTCACATTTACTTTAATTTTCATCGAACTACGTAGAAAGTTTTCAATCTTCTCTGTCTTAGACATGAATTTCACGGCATAAAACTGACGATGCTTGTCATGTGGCTTAATATGAATATCGCCTTTTACGGTATGATGTACATGGGCGTAGAATTGTACAAGATACGCGGTAGCAACATCAGTTTGAAACGAACATTGCTCAGATACACGTACAAATTTATGAACGAAGACCAGGGATCGGTGGAATTTTTGAATAAATTACAAGCTGAATATAGTTGTTGCGGCATCGGTAAAGTAACTGTGATATAAACAGATTAACTATATATACATATTCAATTTTTGTATAGTATTAGGTTCATTCTTTCGAACCGATCCGTATGTACAACATTCAAATCTTATCATATATATATATATATATATATATACATTCCCTGACGGATTTTTAATCTCAATATTTCGACAAAAAGCAGAGCCACACCCAAGAATACACGGCAATTATTTTTCATGACAGCGGGATCCTCCAGCACAAAAAGTAAGGGAGTTGGTTATGAACTCTCTGAAAATGATTATTTTTAATGAAAAAGTATTGCTTTTGATCCTTCAAGAATTTATCTTGTGAATGGTCACTTCCGAAAGTCTACGTGTGGCTATTAAAAGATTTAGGGAGATGGATGAATCTTTCCTACCACCTCTTATGTGCATCAATGATCACGTCGTTCTGTAAAGAAAAGATTAAAAATTTAGATAGAAGTAACTATCATTCTCAATAATTCTATTGTTGTCGTTAAGGGAAGCACATGTTCTTAGCCTTTCGGCAATCAAGTGACACTATATTCCATTTATTTTGAAATGATCGATGCGTCAGGGTCGCGTTATAGCTTCTATTTAAAATTACGGAAGGCTCATCGACTCTATTCAATAAATTTTTCTTCGTGATGCAGGCTGCTTGATGATCATCTTTTTCAACCCTTCTTAGGCTACCTTAGTTGATTTCTTGATCTCTAGTAAGACTGTGTTTGGCGAAACTTCGACCGATGCATCTGCCATGTCTGCTTTTATTATAGAAAGAAAGTCTGTTTTATTAGTTCTCTAAAATTCGTTGCAAAACTGCTTGAAATGAAGTCAATTTTCTTCATTTTGAAAGATATCCTTCATGATCTCTTTGTTCTATTACTTCTGTATCCTTCAGAGAACGCAACGTCATGGCTGCGATTTTCCAAATGGCATTATTACTATGAAGCAGCTGTTCCTGCATATTGCTGCAGATCGGAATACGTTGGATTTTGTTCTAGAGACAAAATCAATTTGATGCGCTACCGTTTGGACAGCATCAACGTCAGAGGATGCGGGTATAGAATAAGATTTTAGTGCTATTCAATGTCCGGTAAATTGTGGATTATATCCAAAACTTGAAAATTGGAGATGTCAAAACTATTAGAAAAAAATAGAAGCCAGAACAAGATAGAATTAAAGTTTGAAGTTAGAAAACGAGTGACGTAATTACCGGCAAAACTTGTGAATATTATATTCTGAAAAGTATGCTAGTTTTTGATCTAAACGAAGCTTCCGATATAGCGGAAGATAAAACAGTTGTTTAGCGTACGACAAAATTCTGATTTCGTCTTAATTAGTTGTCTCAGGAACCGGCTAGTGCCAGCCATTATTTGTCATACGAACAGTGTGAAATGCGATAGAGTGCACTACAAAAGTGGGTTTTTCGTGGAATTCAATCATCCAAAAGTGCATAAAAGTAACTATACACGATAAACAAAAACCATACTCAATGTATAAGTTTGATTGTCATTTCCATATTTAGGCAAAAGTCAGTTTCCAGACTCAACAGAAATTATGTGTTTATAATGATCTGGATGTCGTAGTAATTCGAAATTCCATTCACGTATGTTTCAAAAAGATCAGTGTCAAACAAGTCTCCCTGTTATAGCTCTGTTAAGATTTCGAAGTTTTGCATGCAATTTACTGTTATTTCTCTGGTCTACATTTTCATCACTTTTCCAAAATGATTTTTAATTGTAGATTTTGTTTGATTTATTACTTTCAGTATGTGATGCTGTGTAGAAAAATAGTTTGTAACTTTTTAAAGTCAGTCCATCTATAAGACACCGGCGTAGGTGTCTAAGCGCCGGCACCGGAACATCACTAACTTTGTTCCGTAGTTTGTATAAATTACGGTTCCGCCGATGCTTTGACAGCAATCTGACTGTAGTCGTTAACAAAGTGGTGATCGATTTTTCTTCCACGTGTTTAATAAGAACTCCCGCATCGATAATTCGTTCATTCCGATAAAAATCTCTTTTTGAGCTAAAACAATTACAAGTGATTTATTCCAACATTCAATGTTTCTGTAATTTTTACCTTCATAGAATGACTGTTTCTCCTTAATTTTCAAACGGTCTGGTAACAAAGTACTATTTGAATCAGGTTGGAAAGGTTTATATTTTATACGATTCACAATTTTCTATTGTTTCTCCAGCCCAGTCATCAACGAACAATATATGACAATAACCAAGCCTGTCGCTTACTTCATTTTGTGCATTTCCCTCTTACATTTCGCCGTTTTTATTCTGCTCGTTATATACGTCAAGAATTTCGAACCGATCGCCGCCGAAATCGACGCCACGCCGGCAGTTTCGATCGCTGCGACAGCTTATGCTCGAGAAAAGAAAGGCAAAAAAGCTAAAGTCACCTTGAAAGTGGTAAAAAAAATGATGTCGAAAAAAGGCGGTAAATTTTCAATAGCGTCGTCCATACAATCGCAAACGCAGATAACCCGACTGAAAAGAATTCATTTACGAAAGAAAATGTTGCCCAAGAAAAAAGGGAAAGGTAAAAAATTGATTATCGCCGCTAAAAGCGGAAAAACGAAAAAAAGTGCCGGAACGAAGAGAAGAAAAAAGATGACCAAAAAGCGCCCCGGCGGGTGTACGAAAGTGAAAAAATTGGGTTTCAAAACGAAAAAAGGAAAGACGATCAAAGGCTTCAGTACAAAGAAACAATTTTCTACGGAAACAACAGCGACCCCGTCGAAAACAGTTAGTCAGTTGGTAAATATGTTTTGAAAATAGTCAAACACTCGTCAAAGTTTGAGTAGTTTTTGTTCTAGTCTTTAACCCTGTCTGGTGATTTTAGTAAGGGTTATCTCGTTTGTAAAAATGTAGTCTGTTGAATGAATATACGAGAAAACCTCATTTTCTGTCTAAACAAAGGCCTTTTTCTATTATTTGTTGATTCTTCATTGTTTTCATTAGAACCGGAATTAGAGGCGTCCTCTGAAAAATGAAAAGTCTCCTATAGTTGTACAGTATTACTATATATACACGTGTAGTGACCATATCAAATAAAAAATCTATTTATGTTTTCTTTCTAATGTCTTTTCATCGGGCTAAAAAAATTGTTGCGTTTATTAAACTATTTATGCTTGGCTATTTTTGACCAATTCTTCATATTTGTGTCCATATTTCAATCTCTTGAAGAAATTTGTCTGAACTTATTGATCCAAGTATCAAACTTCCATGTAAAACTGTAACTTGGCCTGCGAATCTTGATTTGTAGCTTCGTCCGTTTTAAAATTTAACATCTTAAAAACTTTAGCTAGTTTTTTTATGGATGGGCTTTATCGATTGCCGAAAATTCAGGAGGTCATTAAAAAACAAAAAGCGAAGCACGTAAGGAATTGATCGACAATTTTTTGTTCAAAAATTCGCAATTTCCACCAAAAAATGGCATTTCTCGATTTCTGCCAAAAAGCCCTCTTGCTTATTAAATCCCGATGTTTATCAGATGGCTAGCTAGCCATGTGGTCAGTGATTTATCTTGGGCACTTCCCCCAATCACATGTATGCTTGTCACTCGTATCCTAGTTTGACCATTGTTCGTGCACGCAGTTTTTTCATTGTCGTTCAAAATTTTTAGCTTAGCGTCCAACCCTCTCCTAGACAAAAGACCGCCGGTCGGAAGGAAAAAACCATTCCTCGTAAGCATAAAACCGCCGGACGTTCGATCCCACCCGTTTTCAGGGAGAGAACGGCCGATCGACAATTCCAACATCACGGCGCCAAGAAAACGCTGACTGATGATTCAAAAAAACACGTCTCGAAAACGCATCTGTTGAAAAAGCGAAAAGCTGGTCTCAAGATTAGTCCAAGAAACAAAATAAAAACTAAAAGACCGCAACCGAACACTAGAGCTCGTGGTTCAGCCGCTGTCGGACCAGATTTGAGCTGAGAAATACCACGATGTAAGTACCTAGCCGCCTTATTTATTTCAACTGCTAAATTACTACAAGAATATGTTTCTCTCGTATCGAATGTAATGTATAATTCAAGTCCTGAGAATAAATTATACCTTATGATACAGATTCCTCTTTGTTTACGTATTTGATAAATTGAGCGCGTTTGGTCTTGTTAATTTTTTTTACCGTGTATGCACGATACCTGATCTAGATCTAGATCCTAGATCAAAGTCAGAATTGGAAAAAATGAAAATTGTCGGGTATGTTTTACAGTAATCTTCATTGAGTAACTGTGCACTATACCTGTGATAGGTCTGATCAGTTGGGGAGGGGTCGAAGAAATCTAAAAAAGAGTCGAAAAATTTCCCCAAAAAGAGACTTTTTCCCAATTTTTCCGAGTTTGGGGGGTTGGGTATAGGGTTGACCAAGCCCCCCCCCCCCCCCAATTACAGCTATGCTGTGCACAGCAAGTATCATGTTTATAGATCGTACAGCAGATTGGAATGGAAAAACTGCATTCTTAGGCTCACTTTGATTGCAAATTTTGCTACGCGGGTTTTATAGACTCACCCATACTCACTGTATCTCTAGCTAACTTTTTTTCGTCTCGTGGAATCCCGTACCTTCGTTTAAGATTTCACTCCTTGCACTGCTGTTTTATTGTTTAACTTCCTCATTGCCAATGTTTTATTAGCGGACGACTCTTAAACGTTTATTCGTTTTCGAAAAATTTCTCTCTCGGGCCTCTAAAATATGACTGCGCCTTAGATCTCTATGATATAAAAAGTATTAATTCCTATCTTTAAAGCATTATTTTCAAGCGTGCTAAGAATGGAGCGCTAATCCGAATGATTGATGTGTACGTAACTTTTCAGACTCGGACAGCAGCAGCTACTGCTGTTGTCGAAAATTTTTGATTGAAAAACGGCGAAAAGTGGCGGCACTAGAAATGACGCCCGGTCAAATTTGTTGTTTCTCGTCTTTTTCACTTTTCTCCTCCGATAAATATGAGTAGAATTTGCATTCTTATCTTAAATGTTTGAAAGCTTCCACGACAAAGGTCACAAGATATTGTTCGGGACAGAACTTTTTTCTTGCAACAACTCCGTAATGACTTTCAGACATTTTTCTTGAGAAATGGCTGAAAATTTTTCGTCACGTGAACTTCACAGAAAAGTGTCGAAAATTTTTTTTTACTTCTGTTTGACCGTCACTTTAATCGTATTCCTTTTTGTCGGATTATATTTTCTTTTCGCCTTCCCTTCTTCCCCTTCCTCACTAAAAAGATGTCCGATTTTTCGTCTAACGACAAACACGTCGAACGATTGGCTATTGCCCGATACAGTATACCCTGTGCATTACAACTTAACGATCAAAATTCACCTGCAACCGTTTCTACTGATTCCGGATTTTCATGGTCGAGAATGGATCTCATTTATTGTGAATCAAAAGACAAAATTTATCATTTTGCACGCCAAAGATCTTTCGTTGAAAAAAGAAGACATTTCCGTTACAAGGATGAATACTACGAATAAACTGGAATCTCAGGTGAACGTCAGCGACGTCATAATTCACAAAGAAACGCAGCGGCTCATTATCCAATTAGAAGAATGTTTAGAAGTCGTTGATGGATATTCATATAAAATATATTTCGATCATTTCGATGGAAAAATTCAAAATGATGGCAAGGGATTGTATCTCAGCCGATATATTGACGCTCAAAATAGAACTGTGTAAGTGAGTGAAATCTTAGTGATTTTAATCTCAAGAATTTCCGCCGATTGACAGTTTAATATATTGCAGTCTACATCTAAATTTCTGCAAAATATCAGATTTTTTACTTGAGGTTTTTAGTCTGACTAATTTTTGTTCGATTCTGCAATCAAAATCATTTGCTTGCCAAAATGCTTTGATTTGTGTCAAATGCCCATGTTTGATGCTTTACATATGTATAGCATTATGCAAAATTTGAAGAATTTGTGCTCAACATCCATTTTATGACTCTCATTTAATTAAAAATGTAAATGCCCTTCCAGATGTTGACTGACTTTTGGTCATTTTATATTTAGGTTTTTATCTGCGACTCAATTCGAAGTTAGCGAGGCCAGAAAAATGTTTCCTTGTTTTGATGAGCCTCGATTCAAAGCGAATTTCACTATATCGGTCATTCGACATAAAAATATGATAAGTCTGTCAAATATGCATCAAATAGAATCAGAAGAAAGGTGAGCGTCATTTATTATATCGTAAAAAACTTTGGAAAGGTTTGTTCCGTTTAGTTATAGTTTTTTGGATTGAAACGTTATAAGATTAGGCCGAATTTCCACAACTTCAAAATTAATTTTTGGTCACTATATACTTTCTCTTTGATTTTTTGCGATGAAATATCATTTTGAACCTTTCAGTTTGTCCTTCACAATTTTGCTTTGTGATAGTTCCATATTGGAATTGAGGTGAAATAGTGTGCATAATGTTCCACACAACCCCCTGATAAATAGTTATCATATGCCCAAATATCCGGCAACTTAAAAAGAAAATGGTCATTTCAGTTTAGGCTGTTCCTATAAGTTAAAAATGAAAGCGTGAAAACCGTGTTTTTTCGAGACCGCGAAACTGAAAACTATAAAACCTGAGATTTTGGGTGATATTTTTCTGTTTTACTTTTGCATTTCATTCTTGAGTGTTCATTCCAAGAATTTTAAGTTGTATCTCGTTAAATGTTCGGAATCGAATTTACATTTTTAATCAACATTTCCCAACACATCCTAATGTAACTGTGAAATACTCAGAAATACCGTTTTCTTTACCGAACGAATTTAGTGCAAAGTAATGCCAAGAAAAATTTCTCATGCTCAATCGAAAGGATTGGTATTTGGTCACTAACAATCAGTCGTACATGTAACTGGGAAGTGCTATAACCCTCTCCCCAGAAATCATCGGTCATATGGCTAGCCACTGGGCGACCCCCCCCCCCTCCAAGATTTTCCAATCCTATGGCCAGTCATATGGTAGTCATACTGACCCCCATACGCCTGGTCGGAAAAATACTGAAAAATGCCAATTTTGAAACAAAAATTGGTAAAAACGTCAATTTTCTCGGCGCTCGGCCGCGCTATAAATACTTTTTTACGGTTTTTATACAAAAATTACAATTTTTGAACCGTTTTTCGGAGTTTTTTGGTGAAAAAATCGAATGACTGTTAGATGGCCCAGAAGACCAGTTTAAAAATTGAAAGGAAAGGAATCAGAAATGTTGGATTTGACTAAACCAGATAACCTAATGTCATAACTTGAGCTTGAAAAATTGTAGCCGGATATCTTCCAGGACGACTGTTCTTGTCTATGTTGAAGCTTAGCGTCGAAAGGATGTTCCTTATCACTTGCTAATATTTTTAAATGACTAATTATTTTAACACTTTGTTTTCAATATTTTAAAGCCGAAACTAAAACCGCAGTCTCGCGAATCAATCCGCACTGTGCTGACCGAATATGTTTCACAGAAATTGTACAACGTTATTTTGCAATTACTGCAGAAAACACGTTTGTCAACATCATGACTGTAGCCAAAATTCCGGTTCAAGTATTCACCATAATTTTGAAAACTTAATGACCTGGATCGAGAATTAGGTAGTATGTGAAGCGCATTATTAACACTCAGCAATGTCACAGTGATAGTATGCTAGCTTAGCAGCCGTGGCTGTGATGAAAAAGCATAAATTAAATTGTCATTACTAAAGCGCTGTAGAAACAAATACCCAAAATATATAAACTTATAAGTCAAAAGCTTCCGTTCTAAAATAAATTTCCGCACGTCCAAAAAGGTCCACATTGTGCTTGCGGATAAAAGCCTGAACCGCGGACTCAAAAATCATGAGATCGAAACCGGCAAAAAAAGACTTAAAGCTAAAAAGTTTATATTACTTATTTGATACATTTTTGGGAATTTCGGAAAATTCTACTTTTTCGGACACGCGCAATTGCTTACCTCGAATAATCGTCCAGTCCTCTCCCCAAAGAGTGTTTGATCTTTTTGCTAACGCCAAGGTGCTATTATCTGTGTGATGACTTCATAAAATCTTGTACGATAAGCACACTCATGGAATTACGAAAAAAATACCTAATTTACTGACTGCCTTTAATTTTCGTATTTCCCAGCCATGACAAAATGCCTTGAAATTTTTCAGAGAAGATAATTACGTCCAAGATTATTATGCCACATCCGTAGCAATGTCTACATATCTAGTCGCCGTCGTTGTTTGCAATTTTCCTTACAAGGAAAACGTCTCGAAAAGTGGAATCAAGGTATAGATGCATAGATCGTTCCGAATTTAGGGTAGTTATTCGAATTTCCTGTCGATATTTTTAGATCCGGGCTTTCGCCCGATCCGATCTATTAAATGACGTAGATTACGCTCTAAAAACGGCTCAGCTCATGCTGGATCATTACGAAGAATATTTCCAATATAATTATCCGCTGCTCAAATTGGATATGATCGCTTTGCCCGATTTCGTTCACGGTGCCATGGAAAATTGGGGGTTGGTGACATTCCGGGAAAGTACCATGCTTTATAATTCGGAAGTGGGAACCGTCCTGAGCAAAGAAACCGTCACCATGATTGTTGGCCATGAATTGGCACATCAAGTAAGAGAAGGCAACTTTGTGAGCGCATACATTCTTTCAGACGTTTTCAATCAGCTAGATAGTATCGTCAACCAGGTACAAAACCAGAAGATGAGCTAGAAATAAACTATTTTTTCATAAATTCGTCCAGTGTGCAGAAATCATACCAATTTTAAGTTGAAAACAGGCAACTAGTGATGGACCGATGGCCAAAAATTTGCCATCGGTCGATCTTTTGCTTTTTAAAATGATCATTCATTATCTACTGACCCAATTGGAGCTGATAAAAATTTAAAGGCAAGCTAAAGAAATTTTTTCCATAATGACTCATAATATTCCATTCAATTGCACACTATTTTGACTCACATTGGCTAATTCTGGTTTTGTTGCAGCATTTTTCTTCCCTATTCTAGTAATCTACTATTCCAAAACAAGGGCTTTTGCTTGCTCAAATGTTGACGTTGCATATTTTTCGGGCTACAGCTCATCTTCAGATGAACTTGCAATGGCCAAATAGTGCCTGAAATTGATGAGTTTTATGTAAATGCTTGAATTATTTACATTATTATTAATTGTGGCTTACTGAGAAAGTTTGGATAATGAGTTTGAAGATTCATTCAAATTTTTGAACCATATTTTCAGAAAAGCGTTGATTTTGTTGTTCTTGATTGACAACCATTATAACCAAAGCTAGTTCAGCATTGTCTTCTGCTTAAGGATCACAGAAAGCCTAAATTATTTAATTTTGATTTGTATGATCAATATGTGTTATATTTCAAATTTCAATCCATCCTTTTTAAATCAAGCATCTAGTAAAGATGCCAAAGCATGAAGTCTATTGTCTTCAATGGGTTTAAAGTGGGCTCGATTATCATTTCTATAAAAATATTGATTCATTTTTCTTTACAATTCCTCCTTCAATGAACCCAATCCAGCAACGTTGAAATATGGATTGAGTGGCGTAAAATTCTTAATCTACGATTCTTTAATTTATGTTTTTCAAAAAAATTTAGCCACAATATCTAGCTTACTTTTCTTCAGCTATTTTTTCCGAAATACAGACGTTTTTAGATTCATAGATTTTTAAAGTTTCTGTAACAGATTTTAACAAATTTACAAGCTGCCAAAACATAATTATCTAAGGTGTGAATACATTATACATGTATTAAAGTATATTCCTACCGCTGTAGCTAAAATATTCCATTCATAGCTTGTCAAATTCTTGTTATTTAGTTCATCAATGGCAACACAGGGCAAACATACCAGACATTAAAACAATCATTTTCAAAATAAAATAATGTATTTACTAAAGTAACTGTAAAATATATATGTGAACAATCTGTTTTTTAAGCATAAGCACCTGCATTAATTGTAACAAAACGTTGACAAACAATCGGCCATCGGCCGATTTTTTGGCAAAACATCGGCCGATGGCCGATGGCAGGAAAACGCAACAATCGGCCGATGCATCGGCCGATGCCGACGCATCAGTCCATCACTACAGACAACCAAAATTAAAAAGTTATGTAACTAACCAAATATTTGGATTCTCCAGCCAGCAAGAACTTCTAATATCGCCCGGGAGATTTCATTCAAGTTCCCATGAATCGCAGTATCCTTGCTTAATCGTAAAATTGGGTAGAAATTATATCGAAAGTATTATTTTTAACAGTTCCATTGTAGATTGTATAACCTATTTTTCTCAAATACCTAGGTACGTTGAGAATGTGTTCCTGGTTATTTCTTATAGTCTGTCCTTGACTTTCAGTGGTTTGGAAATTTAGTAACCATGAGATGGTGGAATGATCTGTGGTTAAACGAAGGCTTCGCTCATTACATGGGATACGTTGTGGCTGAAGCCGTCTATCCTCAAGAGACTATGGTGAGTTACTGTGATGGTAAAATCCAGAAAAAAACGTGTCTTCAACAAATTTTCGATGACATATAGGACTATAGCTTTTTGGTATCGAATCCGTTAGAAGCATTAAAGCTGGATTCCATGGAAAGTACGCACGCCATATTGATGGACGTGCACCATCCCAATGAAATTATTCAGCTATTCGATATTATAACTTATAAAAAAGTAAGTATCTTCCCTGCTGTTTTTTACAACATTCCACGCTTTTAAAATATTCATCTAGAGTCAGAGGTTCATTTTTACTTTATAAAACCTTCATCTGGTTTAGTCGTAATCGATTAGAAAGCTTCCACGTGCAAACCTTAATCAACCAGAATGGCTTTCATAAAATTGTATCTCATTTTTGTATTTTAGGGAGCGTGCCTTGTTAAAATGTTGCACAAGAATTTCGGTCCCGAAACGTTTAGGGATGGATTACGAGTGAGATTTTTATTGCATCATTACATTTGTCTGGCTCCATACGCAAAATCCCATCATCTTTAAATACGGTAATATCACTGATTTTTGAATCTAAGTTTCTGCTCTAATTTGTTATTTCGAAAAATCATTATATGTTTGATCAATACTTTTGAAATAAAGAATTAAAATTGTTCACAATACTATCCAACAACTTATAGTCAACCGTCTTGAAAAATGCATCATATGTTATCCTAAAATAAAAACCGTGTGGCTAAAATTCTCCTTCATCACGTTATGTACTAACTGTGTGCGGGCTTTTTCGTCTCTCTGACGAATGACAAGTATATTCATTATTTTAGATGTATTTTAAAAGATACGCGTACAAAAATACAGTATCAAAAAATTTGTGGCAATCGATCGAAATAGTGAGAATCAAAAGCATTTTTTGCTGAATAATATTACTTCATTTATTTTTCGCATTTTCGGTCCTCAAAAACGAGTATAAGATATCGCTTCAGCGGCAAAACTTGACCATCACGTCAGTAATGGACAATTGGATAACGAAGACCGGCTATCCAGTGATCACTTTAACTAGGAATTACGTTACGAATAAAGTGACTCTATCGCAGCAAAGAATGAAAATAAGTCCCTGGAAATCAAAGAATGGGTGAAAATTTGATATATATATAATGTTACTAGTCGGGCATTCTGATTTATGATTTTTTGGCGTCAGAAAATGGCATGTATTGTAAAAACTTTAACTCGTGAAATTTCGTCCAATATTTCCACAGAGCTCCGATGACTTCAAAAAGTTCACAGGAAGTGAAAAAATTAACTTTTTCACGGCTGCCTTGTGTTGTACGATGTAAATAATGTGTTTTTTACTCGTCAATTTTAGAAATAGTGATGATATCTGGTATGTTCCGGTAACCTACAGTGATTCTTCGAAACAATCATGGAGTAGTCCAGATTTTATATGGTTGAAAGATAAAACTGGTACTAATAATTTTTTATTATCAAATGACAGATTATAAATAACAGTTGTGCTTTTTTCTTCACCATGAAGGTCAAATATCGCACGTGAACAGCGAAGCCAAATGGATAGTAGCTAATATTAATTTGAACGGATTTTATAGGGTTAATTACGATATGATTAACTGGATGGCTATCATTGATCAACTGTACGAGAACCATACGGTAGGAAATAACGATTTTGTTTTTTTCGGTTCCGGAAAAGTGGAACATATAAACGAGTAATTAAAAAACTTGTGTTTGTAAATTCGATGAGTCAAAAAGCTTTTCTTTATTCGGTTTATAAATAGACCGATCTCACGTGTCTATTTCTAGTTTGAAATTCTAGGACTTGGAGAATAAAATGACAAATGTCTCATGTTCCTTGAATCAGCATAACTACAGACAGGTGCAGGTTCTTTTCGTTTTTTCTCGACAGGCCAATTGGCTCTTAGAGTCAAAATTTTACAAGCCAATCCGAATTTCAACAAGCCAAGACTAAAAAATTTGCAACCGAATGTGGGAGTATAAAAACGATGCTTTTCTCAACAAACTTATTCAAAATCACAGTAGAGGCTCACATTCTCAACCAAACTCAGAATAAGACGGCTATTCAAATCAATTATTAGGGTTAGTTTTGCAAAAGTTAGGCAGCAATGTGCAACTTGGGGAAAACTTGGCTGCACAGATACGTTTTTAGTTGCTCTCCCTAAAATTGATAAATTCGCTTGGTTTCATCAGAAAAATGATTAAAGTTACTTCCCTTGTATTTCCTTCACATCGCGTCAGTTCCAGACATTTAAAACTGAATTTCCTAAATTTTGGAGGAAAAATCAAAAGGCCAGCTAAAGCAACTTGTTCGGCGTCTAGCGCCGAAAAATTTCGATTCCGAGGCATCCAAAACGTGGGAAAATTAATTTTTTCAGCACATTCTTCGGCAACTACCTATGATCAATCGTGATCTTTTCACCATTTGATTGGCGGAAGCATTAAGACATTTTTTGACATTTTCGAAAAGAGCCAGTAATTTACCAATCATGATTATTTATGATTGTTTTCAAACGTATAAAGCATAAAAAAGTGTGATGGATATTTTACTCCGGACTTGGATATCGGTAATTAATGCCAGAGCTCAGCATCGGAAGAAATTTTTTGATTTTGATATTCTGTAGCGTTGGAAAATGAATGAGTATTTTTAATATCTATTTCCAAATTAAGCAAGCAACAATGAATTGAATAGCTTTTTCAGACAGAAGAATTTCTTTCATTTTTCCACGTTTAATCATTTTCCAAATGCAAAAAGTTATGTTCACGAAAGTCGAGAATTTTAATGGACTACAAAACAATTTTGTGAAAATAATCTAGAAAAATCCAGGTTTTCGTCGAATATGTGAAAAAAATACATGGTCAAACATTCATCCATAACATGCTGATGTTTAAAAGCTATAAGCAAGCGTAAGCTAGGTCGACAAGCGCACAACAGAAATAAAACAAGAATCATAAATGATTTGAAATCCGGCGCGTAGCGCTGGAAAATTTTCGGTATTTTCTTCTTAAACGCATAGGGATGCATCTCTGGACAAGAGACTCTGCTAATCATAAGGTTCGTTAGGCTCTAATTTTTACAAGCCAATTTGGCTTGTACCCCTAAAATTTAAGGAACCAGTCAGAATTTTTAGGAGCCATGGCTCCTAATTGGCCCAACAGAAACCCTGGGCAGGTGACAGTGGGGTTTCGTTTGTTCGTCTACGAGTGTGCTCAATTCTCATGTGTATGTTCGATTCTTGAGACCTGGCGATGTTCGGGTCGGTGAATATCATTTTCAAAGTTGACATTCAACTCCTGACTACCGTAAACTTCATTTTTAAAATTGAATCAACTGAAATGTAGCTTCTAGTAGATATTTTCAAAATGAGACACTACAAGACTACTCCGTAGGGGGTATGGAGTGTGTAACCTCGGTCTTATAATTAAAAATTCATTCTTATATCCGGGTAAAAATGACTTACTGGTACACCAATTTTGGAAAGTGTCATACTCGGTATGCCAATTTGAAGGAAATGAGTCAGTATAATATCTATTGCGTAGTATTTTCGGGGATGGGTAGTCAGTTTGAAGAAAATATCGTTAGGGTGTCCATAGTTTTGAAAATGTACTGCATAGGTGATTTTGATGCGTGAAATAGAAAAACTTAGAACTGCCAAGGACAACAGAAATGTTCATTTAATAGCACTTGTATACATATGTACATGTAGCGGAGTTCCGAGGTCTAAACGGTCAAGCGATTTTTTAAAGCGGAGATTGTTGCCAAAAAAGCTAGCAAAATGGTTGAAAAAATAGAATTTAATTTTCTTCAAAAAAGCCGTAGAAAACGTATTTATGACATTTTTAAGTTTTTTCCGATCAAAAGTATGGGAGTACCTGTGGTTACCATATGACCGACAAGTCTTGAAGAGGTCATCATGACCATTTCTGAGGTGTTTGTATGGCACTTCCTCCCTTGACATATATGTTCGTAATTTACATTTACTCATGAAGTAATTGAGAGAAAAGAGTAAGAAAATTAAGGGAGTAAAAGACGCAAGAGCAAGTGACAGCACCATGCATATAAAGTGAGAGAAGGAAGAGTAGCATAGCAGAATGATGTACGCCGGTATGCAAGAAGCAAGCGAATCATACAACTTCGCCCCCTTCCGATGTGACATAACGATTAACGATAGGTCACGTCAAAGATTTAGATTTTACCCCTACCTAGTGCTTCACACCGGGTATTTCGGGTACCTGGGTAGACCCGGGTACCCGGGTCAATTTTCTGAATGAAACCCGGGTGGTACCCGGGTCTCAACAAGATATCGTATAAACGAAATATTTATATACTATTACTTGTATTTATGTGCAGTTACACTGAATCAACGTATTTTCCTTTATTTATTCAGTGCATTTGCCTGCTCAACGTGTTAATAAAACCGCTTATGGCTCTCAAAAAGTCACTGTAGCGTATTTTTAGCAACAAAAAATCTATGTGTTTTAACAATGGAGCACGAAACGGAAATATAAAAAGTTTTCGAGAAATTATGCCTGTGTGAAATATTGGTACTCGATACAGTATGAGAAAACAATAAAAGTTGGAGAGAATCGATGAAAATCGATGATGATGAGCCGGTAGAGACGGTTAAACCCGGACCTAGTGGGATATATAGTTTGGAAATGATTCATCAAATAGTTGTGATGCGTGACCAGGTCACCACAATTTGCTTGTAAGAAATTTTGAAATATTCATTTTCTTCAAACGAAAAAAAAATTTTTTTGAAAAAAAAATTTGTTTGAAGAAGATGTGTTTTTGGTTTTCCCTAACTTTTATTTAGTAGCACTTTGCAAGGCTCATGCCTCAAAATTTATGTTTTCTGAATATTTTCATGGAGTGCGTTCATTCACTGACTTTTCAAATACTTGCATATAGAACTCGGGTATACCCGGGTCCTAGAATTCTGAAAGTGTGAAGCACTCCCTACCTAAATCCTTCTTCTTGGGGATGTCTGTTTGCTACACAGGAAGAATATTCGTACTGGTACAATTTCGGTTCAAAGCTCTCAAAAGTTTGAAGAGAAATATACACGAAATCGTCATTCTCGATTATAGTCGTGTCATCGTGCCTCCGATAGTTCTTCAAACAAAGTTCATCTCAAATGTGTTTCATTCTCATGCAATTCTGATATTATGGCGATTTATAAAGATTCCAACAAGAACGAAACTTCAAAGGTTGGGGAGCTTGTAGACATAAAAAGGATGATGAAAAATCGAAATTTTTCTGACGCTCAAAGACCTCGTAGAATTCAAAATAGAAAAATTCATTGATCAATCTCGCCTTATTGAGTATATATAGTGATGTGTATGCAATAGTATCAGACATCACGTAATTCTGTCTCGCGTATTCTGCTACAATTATGGACTGAAATTTTGAGGAAGATATTATCGTATGCCTGTATTTAGATTTTTACTCCACCGCAAAGAGCTCAAATTTTGTCCGATTCCTTTGAATTGGCTGTCGCTGGAACTTTAGACATAACTTTGGCATTTAATTTGAGTAAATATTTGATCAACGAAACGGAATATTTACCGTGGATGACTGCGACAAAAAATTTTTTATTCGTCGATACGTTCATGCAAACCGTACCGGAATATAATTTATTCTTAGTAAGTAGGGATAGTGAAAGCACTGGTACTTGTACTTAGGCGTCTGCACCGGTCCGGTGCCAGTGTATTATTTCCAGGTGTCAATAATTCTTAGGTGCAGTATACTAAAATATACTTGAATCAATCTGTAACGCTGTAAACAAATCAATAAGAGCATCAGGATTCAAGATACATAACTAAAGGTGAACCAGGCCTTTTTAAGTCATTTTAGGGGCCTGGCGACTAAAAATTTGGAAATGGCTCCAAAATATTTAGATCTAGGTGCCATTTTTGCTCCTAAAATTGAGATTTACATATTTATATTTTAGTGAATTATATTTATTTTCATTCAATTTTAAATTTAAAGTATGCGTTTTGCAGGCTCTCTCACAGAAAACTTCCTGGCGCTGCGCGCCGTATTTTATTTTATATATATATTGTATAATTTTTCCGATCGATCTATCCACAAACCAAACTTTTTGGAGAAAATAATATCGAACAAGGGGAAAAATATTGCGGTTTGAAATGGAAAAGATTGTCTGGTTTATTTCATGGAGCCATTTTGTAAGCGTGGAGCTGAGTTTAAATTCATATCCATCATGGAAGTGATTTTCAGAAATCCCAAGTTTAACTTGAAGTTTTCAAACATATGAAAGTATGGGTTTTTAAAAATTGTATATGATAAAGACGTTTTTGCACAGAAAATTTGAACCTGATAGTAATTGAATTTTCTTCATACTAAAATTTTTTGGCCGATTTTTGCACATGTAAGGAAGAGGCATGTATCAGAAAAACAATGGTTAATAAAATTTTGAAGAGTAATTTTTTTGAACACGTTATCAACTGATCGGATATCTATATATAATTATATACATTTCACAGCGTGTTGCACGCCTATTTTTCGATATTTTTCAAATACAAATTTTTGACTCCCAGAATTTAAACTTGACTCCTGCACGAGTATAGTAGTGTACAATTCTCCTTGAGCTGCATATGCTAGAATATTTGAGATTTTGACAAAAATGCTCTTTTTTGTTGACGAACTTTTGCGACTTACTAACTAATAATGATCATGCTTGCGCGCAGCGCCAAAAAAATTCGGCATTTTTCATCATAATGCACTTTTTCTCGTCAGTAATCGTTTCGTCAGGGGAAGGGGCTTGTCCGCACGCCCCTGTCTACACTCCTGCCTGTATTAATTCAGAGTTTTATGCAAAAGTTGTTGTCGAAAGTTTACGCTACATTCGGATGGACGAAAATCAAAGACGAGCCGAAATATACTTCGTATTTATATTTCATTTGCTTTTCGAATCATAACGTCTGATGAAATTTAACATTTTTAGATATTTGAGATTTTTGGCTTTGGAGCAATCTTGCCATTATAAAAATCCGGATTGTCTGAACAAAACGGCTCAGTACTTGCAACAGTGGACTGTTCAAGGTAGCATATTGAAGTGAGTGTCCGAAATATTTGCTATGTGCATAGTGAAATGTATACATTTAATTGAGGGGAAAGTGCTATAGGAACTCCCCGCCCCCAGAAATCGTCGGTCATATGGCTAGCCATCGGGCGATCCCAAGGATTTTCCAATCCTATGGCTAGCCATATGGTAGTCATAGGGACCCCATACTTCTGTTTGAAAAAATATTGAGAAATGTCATTTTTAAATGGAAAATGTCAATTTTTGAACAAAAATGGCAAAAACGCTAATTTTCTCGGTATTTCGCGCCATGAATACATTTTTCGGTTTTTTGAACAAAAATTACTATTTTTTTGAACTGTTTTCCGGACTTTTTTGGTTAAAAAAATCAGCCTCGGCCCCAAAAAATTCGCCGGCCGTCCCCCTCCTCCGCCAGACCTCGGGGCCCCGTTACATGCGTGGTGTAATGTCTATTCCATACGTAGTCTTTCCGAACAGACAAAGCCGTAAATTTTCGAATGAACATATTTTTGACTTCCTCAACCCTGCACTCCGGGTTAAGTTCAGTTCGATATTTTTGATTTTAGACAGCTGAAATGTCAATTTTTGATGGTAAAGCAAATGTTTGGTTATTTTTCTTTTCAGAGGTATGCATTGTTGAAAACTTTCCTCAAAGTCTTTTTTCTGAAGTTATTGTAAATAGTAACAGTAGAAAGCAAGTAATGTTTCATATTTTTACGATTTTCTGCTGAGCTATATATCAAATAGAAATGGAAATTTGCCAGGGTACTTAACTAACCTTTAGTAACTTTTTGATCAAAAAATTCTGCTGTAAAAATTTTTGCAAACGATTTCGACGACGGTCCTCATTTTTGTCATTTTTCCATTATAAAAAACTAACCACATCCATTGTTAACTGTTAAGGACTTTCGCCGAAGTGAAGCAAATAATTAAATGTTACGGACTCCTACAGAATAAAGACAAAGTTTTCACTACTTTCGTGTTATCCGAATTGAAGGACATGAAATCGACAATGTGTTCAGAAGATCCGAAAAAGCTTGAATGGTAAAAATAATACCGATTTAGTAAAATTGTCAAACGTTCCATATGTATTTAGCATTGAATTCTACAGGATACTTTCTAATACAATAAATGGCACTCAAATTAGAGTTTGGAACTTAAACGAGCTTATTAGGTCGGCCAGTCTGACCGAAATCGGTAGAAGAGTAGCTTGGAATTTTGTAAAGACTAATTGGAAATATATTTATGAAACGTGAGTATTCGTCCACCACAGGTTGTACATCGAATTTTTATCTCTTTTACTTTTTTACAGCTTGAATGAAGTTTCAGGCGAAACTTCCATTATATTCACGAAGTGCAGTCAGCCCGAAAATTTGACTGAAGTAAATTGATCATCCTTTCGTCGTCGTCAAAATCGTTTACACAAAGCACTAGAAACTAAAAACTAAAAAAACTCCACTAAAAAAGTTGTTGAAGGCTCTCCTTTTCTCAAAATGCTTGTGTGTAAAAACAGTAGAAAACTAGTACTGTTTCATATTTTTAGGATATTCTGCTAAACCATGCGTCACATAGAACAGCAAATTTGTAAATTCAGTCTTAAAGCCTTATGAAGACGATATCGACGACGATACCAATTTTTGTCGTTTTTTCGATTTACAAACATTTCATAAATAACAGACTGTTTGTTGTCAGCTCACAAATTTGCAGTTTAATGCGACGTATGGTTTAGCATAAGTCGTAAAAGAATAAATTAGTACTTGTTCCCAAGTTTATTTAGAACCACTTCATCAAGATGAACATAGTCGGCCCAATAATAATTTTTTAATAAATAAATTGTAATGGTCCAAAGAATGTTCCTCCATCAGGTCGTTGGACAAAGTTCCAGCATTTCACGAAAGGGGACCCTCAAAATCATCGACTGTTTGATTTGTACGAACTTTATCATTTCAGCTCACTAATTTCATGGCCGAAAACAATATGCAAACATCATGGCGAAAATTTAACGAAGCTAAAGAAACATTAGAAAATAATATCTGGTGGCGTCAGAAAAATTTACACAAGATCATCGATTGGCTGCGTGAACATGAGAATTTGTAAATTTTGTATTTTTCATACTTTTGCTATTCTATTATCCCTAGAATAAATGCGATGGTCTATTGTGTTAAGTGATTTGAGTGCAGTACTCTTAGATGCAACATAAGGACGTTTGAAATCTTTCTATACACTAAAAAATGGTCTGCCTGGTGTGCAAAATATATGCGACATACATTCACGTGGGGAGTTGGAAAAAAGCGGCATATTATGCATTTGACCATCAGCAGATTTCTGGTGATTTCCAGCAATGATAGAGAAGATGATGCAGGAAATACATGTGAATAGAGAGACAGTCATTATAAGAATAAAAATGATTCTGTAACTCTTACGATTTTTTAAACAGAACATATTCCAATGAACTGACATTAAAAGACCAAACAAACAATTTCACGTATTTGACCAATGCTGACGAGTATGCTGCTTGAATTCTAGGAGATCTTTCCTTGCGTTAGCAGGAAAAAATTATCGAATCATTTGTAACGTACCTGCTAATGCAGTACTGTAAATATATAACATACTGTATGTGATAGACATTTATTAAATATTATTTCATTTTCATATTTTATCGTCTCAAGGGTGTCTGGGATTCACACCCAAACATTCCTATAAAATTACGTGAAGTACTTTATTTTGATCAGTTCACACCCCAGTAGCCCAATTAAGATGCCCCAATTAATTTGCACAAACTGCAGCTGGTCCCCTAGAACCTACACTAAACTACACATTCCATGGCTACCGTAATCCCCCATAAAAATCGTAAACAACACCTGCACACAGTAAAATAAGTAAAAGCCGCCGGACAGTAGTCTCAAGTGCAATGGTAGCAATGGCCCCACAAAACATGTGTATTCAGAGAAACAGATACAGGAAGCATGAACAGAAGCACAGAGGTGTGCCTAAGCCCACTGTAGGAAGCAAGCAAGACACGAAAAGCATGCCGTACTAGAAAAGCGTTAAAGGGTGTGACTAAATAAGCATGAATAGTAAAGCAGGAAGCGACGATTGGCGGAAGAAGATGGACAGAAGCACGACTTCCCGCGATGCCCAGGGAGTGGCCAAAAACGTCGTATTTAAAGAGAAGCAAAGCATGATTTTGATCATTATTGTAGTTTTCCAGTTTTCGATCTTCCGCGGTTGCTTCGTTTTTTTATTTGCGAGCAGCCGTTTCTTCGAAAGCAATTAAACTGAGTCGTATTTTTATTTGCAAGCGAGCCCGCCGTCTATTTTTGTATAATCGACGAATCAAGCGATCATTGAACCCGCCAAAACTGTATTGTTGAATCGCCCCGTTCCCCCCCGTTCCGTTGTACGCCGTTTCGACCATCCGTAATGGGATAAAGTAAAGTGCTTCACAAATCTGGTCGTTACACATTGTCTTGGATACCCCCAGTGGATTGTCAATCCTTATGTGTCGAGAGCATCTTAGGATTATGAATTAAATAATTACTTCGAGAGTTAGGCGAGCAGTTTTTTCGGATGAGAACAATCAGAACCTTTAGTCTGTTTTTTCTGAAATGAAAGCAAATACTATTGCGACTTTCTACTGAACAATGTATCATCAAACTGAAAATTTGTCAGCATATTCATATGGCCTCCAACAATTTGTTGTGTGTGTGTACCCGCAAAAAAAAAGCTTTAGCAAATTCAACTGTGTAGCTTGGTGTAAACAATTTGAACTATAATCCTGATCTTTGTTGTTCTTCAATTTGGAGACATTTTATAGGGAACAGAGTACTACACAGATCTGACCATTAGTGAAAAGTAATAATAATGCCTAAAATAATATATTTGGGGTTTTACACTATCCCGTGTACCAAGGGGATAATTTTCGAAAAAAGTTAAATTTCTGTTATTTGGACCTCCATTGACCATAAATTTAACCTATTCTGTGAACAAACATGGTATTCTTTTTACAAAATTTCAAGTTTTGCTGCGGATTTGCTGTAACTCATACATGTGCCTGATCCGGAGTTGATGCCATTCGCAATTGCCCTGCTAACAGCATTCACAGATTTCATCATGTTGTGCGGGTCTTTCCTTAGGATTATGGTTGGATTTGGATCAGTTAGGACTCCTGGGCTAGGTCTCGGATCCAGTGGAACGGTCCTTGCCCGGACCTGAAAATATAGTAATGCGAGCCCTCACAGAGCGAACATCTGTAGTATACCACACTGAGCTAAACTGGTATTACCACTTATTTTCCATTTTGTAATTACAGTAAACGATAAATAAATAAAAACACATTTGTAAATATAATATCATGTATATAAAACTTGTATAAATATTTTTGCATAAATCTGTTGTTTCGGTCATAAAGGCGATTTATATTTAGTTTTGTTTGTTGTTGTTAGTGTTAGAATAAAGTGGAAAAAGAACTCGTCGTCTTCAGCCACTCCAAGCATTCTGGGTGGTCTGCATCGTCTGCTACTTATTGTCTTTCATTGATTATTCGTTATTATTGTTTATCGTTCATCGTCTCCATTTCTCTGTCCCTACTTACCGACCCCCGAACCCAAAGAGTGGTCCGACCTGGTACTCCCCCTCCGTCTTCGCCACCCGCTCACCCCGCCACAACCTCTTCCATCTTTCACATCGTAAGCTCCGTGGAAAATCTAGGTTAACTGGATTAAACAGGGAGGGGAGTCCCCTTGCGATATATCTCTAATCTGACGTCAGCGAGGTTCTAATCCCGAGGTAATTCGCTCGAAGTAGTCCACAAGGACGCAATATATGCAAATCAATAAGTATATAACGGTGATGTTAAGCCCAATCCAGAAGTGCAGTCACCGATTGAATCTCGGCGACAAAAATCCTAGGGTTTTTCACTTCTGAATAGGGCTTTAAAGTGGACGAACCACTAAATTTATGCAAAATATAAAACAATGAGTAGTGTGATAGATTTTAACGCGGGCGTTGATATGTGACCAAAAATAATGAATGATTTTCATCATCATTTGTCGTGTTTTATTCTGTGTTTTCCTCTTTTCATTTTTATATTCCTCCTTCTTTTTCACAGGTTCTGTTTTTTCTTTCCCTTTGCGTTTCTTTGTATTTATTTCTTTTCTTTGTTCTCTACTTGCTTCCAAACCATTTTAAATTTATATTATCCTTCTTTTTTTACATTACTCTCATCTTTCTTAATTCATTTTGCTCATAAATACTGAAAATTTTCTTTTTTTCCTCCTGTATTTCTTTGTTCTGAATGTCTTGCAGTCTTTTTTACATTCTTCTTTTTTCACATTCCAGGTTCTGCTTTTTCCATTTTTTGTTATATTTTCTACTTGCTGGTCAAATAAGCCTCAGGTAGAAAGAAAACGTTTATGCAAACAACGAACGAGCGACCGCCTTTTTTACCCTAGCGATCATGACTAAAACGCAAAATGATTGATAACTAACTAGTGCCAACGGATTTTTTGTGTTCCGATGCTCATTCGAAAATGAATAGGATAGCCAATCGCGGTAGAATAGAGGTATGAAAAGCTATCATACCATAGAATTTACGCTTCTGCACATTATGGAGGCATCAGGGCGTACGCGGAGAGCTCGAGGCCGCGCGTATCTTCCCACGGTTTGTAGCCACATGTGCCGATTTTCAAATGCGCCAATTGCATGTGCGCATTTTAAGAATGTACCGCCTTTGTGTTCATCTTTCGTCATTTCCTCAGGCTTCTACTTTGTTAACTATGTTTAATTTTCGTTATTTTCTTGCATGTTTTTCATCATATCTTTTCATCGTCCTGCGCCTTTGTAACTGTAATATCTTCAGAAACAGGGCAGTAAACATTTTTCTAAATTTTACTTGAGTTAACGGATCAAAATGATGAAATCTGAAAATTCATGAACTAATGATAATTTTTGGCGTGAGAAAAAAAGTATTTCTACCAGAGCAACGTTTTTTTCTTTACACAGCTCCTTTACTCCCTTGCTCCAAATACGGCAACTGATCAATAAATGAAGCCATCAAAGCCGCAAGCAGGTTTAGCTTTTTGCATACTGAAAATTCCATGAAAAAGATTTATACAAGATGTAAATTATCACCCATTAATTTCAGTAATGCAGAATGTTTTCAAAATCCGAAAAATTTGCAGATTCGTGATAATTTACAACCCTTTGACTAGTGTTTGAATGACTGTCACATAAGTAACAATACTGTAGGTTTTTGCCCAGCCTGAGGGATCGTCATAACTATGTGTTATGCTGTTTCAGCCCAACAATAATCAGGGCTCAAATGAACAATGCCCGTTTAGTAATGGCGCAATTGGCAAAAGCGCAAATGAAAAAAGCGCTATTGACTAACACCCCCTTCCCACGATGCCGAATACATTTATTCCATTCCAGTACGTCGAACACATTGCGCAATCAGATTAGCATCAGATTTTAGGAATTTTACAGTATTACACGCTCGTTTTCTATGATTCACTCACGCAAAACCGCAGTGTAAAAGTTAAAACATGGAAAAGATAAACACAAAACATAAGCATGCCACAAAATTGAGAAATTTTAAATATTAAAATACTGTAGGTATGTGAATTTTGACTTTCATGGAAAAAATTACTCGCAAGAAAGTGAAAAATCATTCACAAGAGCTGATCTGATTAACTTTTAACGATCACAGAAAGCCTGAATTTTTCGCCAGAAAACGAGTCTTAAAAACTAAACCTACCGGCGCTGAACATTTTTGTGATGAGAGCAGCGAGCATCACAATGGTCAAAAATGTTAATTCTCCTACTGAGAAATATACATATTCCTATTATAAAATAAATTCCTGATATTGCGCTAAAAAACACTTCAACATGATCATCTCTAATTCTGGCTAAATGTCTTTTTTCATGGCAGTAGTCGAAAAACCTCTGTAATAATTTTCGTCTTTCAATCTAATTCCGTCCCTTGATGATGCAGCGTCTGTCTCATTTCTCTTCAAAATTTTCCTGTTGTTCAATGACATCGATGGCCATGCAGTAGAATTAAAGCATGTAAAATTAAATTTTTCGAATAATTTAGCGTTAGCGCCCACGTTGACGACCGGCGGCGAATCTTCACATATTTTGTAACCCAATTTTTGGTAAAAATCTTTCTTATCCCTAGTCGTTAAATGTATAGTAGAAAAGTGTTGGTCTTTAGCGAATTTTTCTGTCATTTGCATCAAAATTCTACCGAAACCTTTACCGCGGTCGGCTTTACGCACGATGACTGATTCTAGCCAACAATCCGTACTCGATTTGGGTAATTTGCACAATTTAGAATGTCCAAGGACCAAATTTTGGCCTTTATTTACTAAGATTAACGAAACTGGAAAATTGATGGACGATTTCTTCAAACTCAACAATCGAAAATTATACGATCGGGGCCACTCTTCGTTCAAAATTGTTATACATTCATCCATGTATTGAGGAGCATCATGCAGCGGAATGAATTCCAGATTCATGAAAATTCAGCCTAAATAGAGAACTTGTATACAATTTAGAGTCGTTATTTTATCATATGGATGGAAGGATTAGATACACCGTTTTTTCGCCGAATCGGTTTTTTCATACATGCATACCTGTAAGATTTCGAGTCAGTCGGATGAGAGCTAAACCCCAAATTCGTGGGATCGAGGCGCCCAATTCTTTCAAAAGCTTTGAAAAAAAGCTTCAAAAAGGTCAAAAATGACATCAATAAGCCAAAAATTCAAAAAATTTTGCCCAAAGGATACTGTTTCGCCAAATTTTTAATTGAGGTTTGGGGGGTTACTGGCATTTGAGGGGGTGACCCCCCTCCAACTGGTCGGATCTCTTACAGAGGTATGCAATGTGCGGATGTTTTCACAATCTGCTAACCAGCTAAAAAATCAGCTTAAAGTCAACAATGTATCACAAATTTAAGCTTAACAGCAAAATTCGTTAATAGACTACTGTCCGACGCGAAGCGCTGCAAATTTTTTGGATTTTTCCATACTAGAACGCTGGGAGATGAATCTTTTTAACGTTTTTTCCTGGGTAAGTGGTCTAATTTCGCAGTCGATCCAATCATTTCTCATAGCGGGACAAAATTCAGAAAATTATATTTTGAAAGCATGCGACTTAATTTGAAAAATCAGACAAGCAACCAATAATCTACATTTTTCAACCAGCAATATCTGTCACTCTCCCAAACTGATGGTGTTTCAACCATTTACCAAATGCAAGATAATTATATTCACAAAGTTCAACAATTTGTAAAGACCGCAGAAAGATTGCGTGAAAAAAAGCGAAAAAAAATCTTGATTTTTCTCGAATACTCAGACGCAATATCGAATATAAACTGATTAAACCACGAGACGATACATCCTAGGTGGTAAAAAATATTGAATTTTAACTACTAAGTAAGGCAGACATGCTTACAGTCGCCCTGAGCTGGATTGGATTAATATATAGTAAGCAATGATCAAAAAAATCATTCTACAAAGCACCGGAATGCACCTTTCCGACTTAAAAATCCCATATTCCTTCTCGCCATTTGGCGAAAGAGCCCAAATTTTTTTCGCATTCCCAGATTTTTTCAGCAAAGAAAGCCGATTTGGCGAAAAAACGGTCTTTGTGGTGTAACCAGTGTTGCCAAATCAAATTTTTAAGGAATACTAGATTATTTACAATAGTGCCAGAAAAATGTCAGATCGATTTCAAATAATGGTAGATTTTCAATGCTAAACATAACGAGATAAAAACTCTTTCTAAACATAAAAATCACAAAATTGATACCACAATAGAAACGTTATTCAATAATTTGCACATAATAGAAGCTCTAATTGTTTAAATGTCAACGAGATTCATAAAATCAACTTCGGAGCAAGCAACACAATAGCCACTGTTTTTTCCCCAAATCATGCTTCCTGGGGAAAAAAATTTGGAAAAGTGAAAAAAAATTCGGGGTTTTTTTCCCATTTGGGGAACATAATTTGGGGGATCGGATACAGAAAAGATGCATTTTGGCGTATTTTAGAAAATAATCATTATTATGGATTACCTAGCCCAGGCGCGGCTTTTAGCATGTCTACCTTCACCTGTTTTAATCTATAATAGTTTCAATCATCTTGAATGTATTAGGTATCTCATATTTTAATTGGTAATCTTCAATGTTTTATCAATATATTGAATAAAGATTCGCATTTTTTACTTGACACAGTTTTTGAGAAAGATCTATACATCAAGTCTCTATGCTTTTTGAGTGACTATTCCTTTCCTAACGTAAAATCAATTCAAAACTTCATGGAAGTAGTTTTCGGAAATTTCTGTTCTTCTTACTTATATCTTTTCGGCCAAATTTATGAGAGTTTACAAACAAAATACTGGTCTTGAAAGTTTTCAAATAATAAAATTGTAGAAATTACGAAAATTGATTTTCCGACGTCCTAGAATGTCAATAGTCAAAAAATCTCTTTTGTTATCTTACTTGTCATCATAGAGGAGTTAACCTTCAAATTTATTACCTAATGCAAAGTCATTATGCTCTTGGATAGTTTTGTCGGAAATTTGTCTCACAATGCTTGAAAATTAGACATCGGCTCTAAAAACAACAGAAGGTTTGAAAAAGATCAAAAACACCTAAATAAAGAGTCTATGAGCAGTTTTAAGCGAAAAAACGTCTAAGTGAACATGGGGCAATAAATTTTTGACCCCTTTCCTCATATAGGGACAAGGCACAGGGGAAAAAACAGTGACTTATAGCCGGTGGCAGAAATTTAATTTTCAAATTATGCTAGAAGAATAATGCCAAAAATCAGAGCATTATGCTAGAATTATATGCCAAAAATCAGAAAATTATGTCAGATTAATGTCAGAACATTAAAAGAAATGTCAGACTTGGCATCGAAAATGCCAGTCTGTCAACAATGGGTCAGGCCCGTATTTAGAGAGAGGAAGGCGGGGGGGGGGAAGTCCCCTAAATTTTTTTACATTTGAAATTTTCAGCAATATCATTGTACTTATACATCATAATTCACAAATTAAGTTATTATATTTAAAGACTTTTCGTCAAAGAAAGAATTTAGCCACTAATCTAGGAACACATAACTAACTGAAAATAAGTAGTCTTTACTGCAAAAGTGATCTTCTTTTTACTCAGTAAATCTAAGAAAATTATGGAAAATTCCCCCCTTTTTTAAAAATCCTGGATACGAGTATGCACTGAGCACACCCGTAAGAGGTCCGACCAGTTGGGAGGGGGCCGAAAATTTTGGAGTGGGGATCCCGAGATTTCCAAAATTTTGTGGAGGGAGGTCGAAAAGACCCCGAAAAATCGAAAAAATGTCGAAAATTTTTCCAAAAAAGGCCAAAAAAGCCAGTGTTTTCCTAATTTTTCCAAGTTTGGGGGGAGGGTTGGGTATAGGCAGGGCCGTGCACGAGGAGGGGGGGGGGGGGCGGGGCGGCATTGAGGCAGTATGCACACAGTATATCCGCGTTAGATCGATATTTTCTGGGGCTATTCAGTAAAAAAATCTGGTCCGCCCCCCCCATGAAAAATCCTGCGCACAGCCCTGGGTATAGGGTTGACCAAGGTGGGGGTCCCAGAATTTGGGTATTAGGTTCGACCGAGTTGGGGGTGGGGGTCTCCCCCAACCCCTCACTTACAGGTATGGCACTGAGTGCTACACAGCGTTTTTTGTGCATTGTGCCACTTGGCACAAGAGGCCAAAAAAAGTTGAGCCAATAGTACAAAAAAAATTTTCTACCAGAAACATACTGAAAACTGCGGAAAGGTTATAGGCCAAAAGTTTGATAGAAATATACCTACGTTTAAATTTAACGCAATCATTTTTTGTAGAAATCGTGCCCAATCTATTTTGTAGCTGACCCTGTCAGTGAGATAAGGAAAAACTGTGCAGGAAAATGGTTCACGATTCGAAAAGAAATGGAATGTTGAGAAAAATTAAATATAACTCTAGAATTCTTCAGGAAGTTCATACTGATTCAAATTTCGGCTACGAATCACTGTTTTTCGCCGAACTTTTTTCCACAAAAGAGGAAAGAGGTCAAATTTTTTTTTCTACATGTGGAAAATTTTTTGACGACAAGTTTTCGTCTTAAAATCTTCGTTTTTTCGCTTGAAAATGTTCATAAACGCTTTTAAATGTTTTTGAGCTTTTTAAAGCATTCTGGTAATCATTCTGCACATATATCTCAAAAATTAGATTTGAATTTTGTGTCCATAAATCGTAATTTCTAGAAATTTGTCATTCGAAAAATTTTAAAACCATTAATTTGTTCGTTTGGCAGAAAAGCTGAGTCAAAAGCGTTGAAATTTTCCAAAAATACTTGCATGAGGCTTTTGAATTGAATTTACGTTAAGAAAGGAACAAACGCTTCAAGAAAGTTGACGTGTTGATCTTTCTCAAAAATCTATGAAGGAAAAAATGCGGATTTTCATTAAATATAAAGACATAATATTCAAGATTGCCAATTAAACATGAAATAATACGTTTAAGATTACGAAAACTATTAAAAATTAAATGGTAGGTGAAGATAGACATGCTAAAAGCCGTGCCTGAGCTTGCTAATGATTATTAAAGTTATAACCGGCACGAAGCGCCGGTAAAATTTGAGATTTGGACCTCCTAAAATGCACCAAAATGCATCTTTTAAGTATAAAAACCCCAAAATTTTCTCCCACATTTGTGGAAAGACCTCAAAAATTTTTTCCACATTCCAAATTTTTTTTCCACAAATGTGGAAAAAAATAGTGCTACGAATAAGTATCTATCCTAACAAAAATTTAAGACTAAAGAAAAAAAAGTCGAAAATTGTGTAAATTTTTGGTCGAAACATCGTATACCAACGATATCGATTTTTCTATTTGAATCAATCAAACACAAAAAGTAAGAATTTCAGTTCAGTTTTAAATCCGAATCTGACTAAATCAACAGAGAATATTCAGAATTTCTTCTGATTCATCAGTCATCGATAACCTATATTCAGAATGGGGAACCAATTACACTTCATTAGTTTGATTTTAATTTATTTCTCAATGCTGTGAGGGTTTATTTTCCAGCGTTTTAGAAGGTGAAAATCCAAAAACCAAGAACTTAATAAAATTAGATGATTCTAATCGGAACCACAGAAATGCTAATAGCGGATAAATTCATGAGAACTCTATCGTTAACATGCTTTACCCGCTCCTGTAGAACACCAATATATTCTTCATGAGCTCATTTTGACTAACATAACCAGAATTATCTTATTTTTTTCCTTTTTTTGCCGGTTTCTGACTCCAAATACAACAAAATGCTCGGGTATGCTTCTAAAATGCATGAAAAAGCATCCGTAGCCACATTATAGACGTTTTTAAAAATGTGGAAAATTTATGGAAATTGAGGAAAAAAATTTTGGGTCAGGTTCTCATGCGGAAAGAATCTTCGAGGACAAAAAACCGGTGGTGCCACATGTGACCAGTGTTTTTTTTACTCAAAATTTTTTGCCCCATTTGAGGAAAAACCAAAAAAAAAATTTTCTCGTGGGGAAAAATCAATTTTTTTGGTTTCCTTGCTTAAAAAGCGCTCAAAATCATTTCTAATGTGTTTTTTGAATGTTTCTCATTAACTTGCATCTTATTCCGCTAAAAAACTGACATTTTTCTGGAAAATGACTTGAACTATGACCTGCTTGTAAATAAATATTTAAGTGAGTTTACATCAGCCAAGCCAGAGAATAATTCAACGGCATAACTTTTATTTCCTACATTTCTTTGACGACATAAAACAACCTTATTTTGGCATAACAAGTAAATCAAACAGTAAACTTCGATAAAAGGATACCAATGAAAAATAAAAGTTTAAAACTGATTCTCATCAGCTGACAATCTGACATAAAGGTATAAGCTCGACCACAGGTCTCTTTTCTCCAAAGGCCAGGTTCCAATGTGCAACTTGTGGAAAAAATTTGGTTGCACGGATAAATTTTTGGTTATTCACTCTAAAATCAATAAAGTAGCTTAATTTTATCGGAAAAATCACCAAAGGTTAGTTTTCTTCTATTTCATTCGATTCCCGTCGATTTTAGGCTTTTAAAACCAAATTTTCTGAGTTTTGAAGAGAAAATACAAAAAAAAATTCCTGGGATTTTGATATTCTAGAACGCTGGAAAATGGACCTTTTCAACTTTTATTTCCTAGACGGAAGGCTTAATTTTTCGTTGAATTCAATGAATTTTCAGTCGAGCAGACTACAATTCAAAAACTAGAAAGGCAACCAAGAATTTTGATTTTTCAACCAGCAATAATTCCCACTTGGACTCAAAATGTTTCAATTACACACATGTAAGAATGTTTTTAAAGACCGCAAAAAGACTTTGGGAAAATAAAAGAGAAAAATCTTGCTGTGCGGGGGGGGGCGGCCGCCCCCCCCGCCTCTCCTGAGGTCACATATGAATAAGAGGCATCTCTAACTTATTTCATACATTTCTAGCATGTTAGACTAATGACTGAGAAAGCAGGCCCAAATCAATTGGTATCGAAGTACGGAATTGAACCATACATGTGACAGAGCTCTAAGATGTAGCTGTATCAATCGACCTTTGTATGGATAGTCATCGATTGCCCAAAATGTTTTGCAGTCATTAAAAGCAAAAAATCGAAATAAGAAATTGCTGTCTAAAAACTATAAAAAATGTCCAAAATGCTCATGACCAAGTCATGCATAAATGCCTCACTGGATTCCATTGGTGGTCAGTGATCATGATGGTTAATTCCCTGATCAATTAGTTTCATTTCCTGGATGTTTGATTAATTCTTTTTTTAGTTGGCTGCTTGGTTGTTTAGTTGATTGGTCAGTTAATTGAGAATGGTTTCTTGATTAGAAGGTTCATAGACACTGTGATTTGATTGGTAATTTCCTAACTGGCTGTTTAGTTGGCTGATTCACAAGTTAGTTGTCTCATTGATTTCTTTGTTGGTTGGTTAATTTCCCGATAGTTTAGTTTTGGTTATATAATTCTCAGATTAATGCCAGATGGCCGACTTCCTGATGCACCTAATAATTAGTTGGTTGATTTCCTAATCAGCTAAATGATTCCTTGATTGATTAGTTGGTTAATTGATTCTCTGGATTATTGGTTGATCCCCAATTGGTTGGTTAGTTGATTTCTTGATTGGTTAGTTGGTCCGTTCATTTATTTTCTAGCTAGTTGATTCTCTGATTGGTTGTTTGGTCATTTCTCTAATTGGATAGTTGGTTCATCAGTTCCCTGGTTAGTTGTTTTCTCAATTAGTTGATTGGTTCATTGATTGATTGACTTACTGATTGATTGATTCAATGACTCCCTGACTGATTGACTGGTTGGCTAATTGATTCACTGGTATTTTTGTTGATTCCCTGATTGGTTGGTTGGTTGATTCCTTGATAGGTTGATTGCTTTATTGATTCCATGGTTGGTTAGTTGATTTCTTGATTGATTGGTTTGTTGATTCCCTGGTTGGCTAGTTGATTTCCTGATTGGTTGGTTGGTTGATTCTCTGGTCGGTTGAATAATTCAATTATTGTTTGGATGATTCATTGATTTCCGGATGGGTTGAATGATTCCCCGATTGGTTGCTTGGTTGTTTTCCTGATTGGCCGGTTGGCTGATCAGGTTGTTTCCTTGATTGGTTCATTGATTCCCTGGTTGGTTAATTGATTAACCGATTGATTGGTTGGTAGCTTTACTGACTTTTACTGACTCCGATTGTTTCGTTGAATAATTCCCTGATTGGTTGGCTTGTTCATTGATTCTTTAGTCGGCTAGTTGATTTCTGGATTGGTTGATTGATTCGTTGATTTTCTGATTGGTTGAATGATCCCTGATTGGTTGGTTGGTTGTTCCCCTGATTAGTAAGCTGGTTTATTGATACCCTGGTTGGCTAATTGATTTCATGATCGGTTTTTTTGGTTGATTCTCTGAGTGATTGGTTGGTTATTTCCCTGGTTTTTCGGTTGATTGATTCTCTGATTGCTTAGTTGGTTGCTTCACTGATCCCTGATTGTTTGGTTGGTTGTTTTCCTGGTTTTTTGATTGGTTGCTTCGTTGATTTCCCAGTTGATTGGTTGATTCCGTGATTGTTTGCATGGTTGTTTCCCTGACTGGTTCATTGATTTACTAATTAATAGATTCAGTAATTCCCGGACTGATTGGTCAGTTAATTGATTCCCTGATTGCTTGGTTCATGTCTAAATTCTCTATCCCATTTTCTCTTGGTTATAATCGGTCAACACACAACACACGATCTGGTGCTAAGAATCAAGTCATCTGGTACCAAGGTCGCCTCATCTGGTACCGAGTTGCATCTAGTTGACCCTATTGTGCAGGTATGCCACCAGCCTATGGGCTTAATGCGTGTACCACTACACAATTTCCCCAGAACGTATCAACACTATATTCCTTTAAGACCCTTGATATTATTTAAACTAACAACTTCATTTGGAAGAGTCTCAATAGCTGCTGTACCCTAAGCCCAAGCCTAAAGAAAATTTTAAAGGAAAAATAAATGTCTACTCACTAATCACAGAAATCGATGGAAATCGAAATTATTAAAACACTAAACTCGAATTGGAGTTTCGAATTCGTTGACTTTCGACAATAAAGAGTAATATTTCTAACATGGTCCGAAAATTTGCATAATATATCAAAAAAGTCTGAAAATAGTTATATGTGAGTATTATGACAAATACCCTGCAGAATTTGAACCGGTCGTTCAAATTTCGTCATTTTTTCTTTCAACGCTTCCATTTTACCTGTAATAATTATGTATAAAATAACTATTTATGGTATATTAAATAATTATAATCCGTGCGAAGCGCTGGAAAATCTTAACAATTTTGAATTTTATAACGCGTAAAATGCACCTCCGAACAGGAAACCATCAAAAAAATTTTCTTCAAATTGGTGCCTATGTACAAAAAAATTTTCCTCAATTTCAAAAAAATTCCTCAAAAATGGTCGATTGAGGAAACAAAAACTGTGCATGTGACCATACCCGTACTCAGGATTTTTAAAAGGGGGAGGTGAATTTCCGAAATTTTTTTAGAATTTACCGAATAAAAAGAAAATCATTTTTGCAGTAAAGGCGACTTATGTTCAGTTAGTTTATGTGTGCTTGGATTGGTGGCTAAATTCGGCACTAATGGAGTTTAGGGTTACAGAATTTTTTTTCCAAAATTTTCCCCAATTTGCATATTTCTGACTAAAATGATGGCACTGATTGCAAAAATTTTAGCAGTTTTCCATAAAATCGAATAATTCAACTGCAAACAGGGTGTCCTATCACAAAAAGTTTTTTGCGAAATTTGCATACTCGTGACTTTATGGGCAAATCGATAACGCTGATTTCGAATATGCCAGCAGTATTACATGCAATCAAACATATTGTTCAAAAAACATTAACAATGGGGTTTGCGTTTTCATCAACGTTACGTAAAGTTTATTGCGTAAAAAATAGTTTACACTTTACACAATACACAGAAGTCAATAATTAACTTTGAGTCAGTGCAGTGTGTATTATCTATAGTCGATAACTAACTTTGAGTCAGTGCAATGTGTATACCTGTAAGAGGTTCGACCAGTTGGGGAGGTGTAAACCGAAAATTTTGGGGTGGGGGGTCCAGTGTTTTTTTTTAGCCAAATGGCCTATTTGGGCTAAAAAAATTTTGGTTTGGCTAAAAAATTTTTAGAGGTTTTAGACAAATGGCTAAAAAAATTCGAGTACTCTTTGTTCGCGAAAATTATATCAATGACAAGAAAACATATTGTATCAATGACAAGAAAACTCCATTATATTTGCCTGTCATAACAGCTGCTCCATCCGAGGTGAACATGAAATTTTTTTTATCAATGCCAACCATTGTAACCCATTTGTCGATCGCTTCGGCGATTGAGGACGCATCACACTTTTCTATTTCAATCACTGTTCCAAATTTTTCTCCGTCCATCAGACACTCAACATTGCACACATTCAGGTAAATCAATAGTAACTTAGAACTACTGACATCGGTTGACTCATCAATGTGAATCCAAACAGCCGAGGATCATTTAAAAATTTCAAATTGTTCGTTTTCTATGGACTGGTTCAAAGCCGAAATGATTTTTTAGGTCGAATACAAAGATCGATGCTTGCCTGATAGCTTTAAACTTTTTTCTCCTCCGTCTCCAGACATATTTCCATCCGTTTTGCAGCTACTCAAGGCACGGTCAATGTGAATATCACACAACGAATGAATAAAGTCCACTTTATTTATACTCATTTCGTTCTGTAGAGATGCCAACACATTTATCATAAGACCAACGGTTTGTTCTGAAGTCTTTTTGTTTGCCGTTATCACAGCTTTTTGGAAAAAGTTAGCTTGTCATCAGATATTTATATCAGCATTTCAAAATTTCGAACAAAAATAATCGTTTTGTTCCTGAAGTGATAACATAACTCTTGAAAACACCTTACATAACCTGTTTAATATTTAAAAAACAATCAGTGTATCACGTTTGGGCGAAATACAAATTTTAGCCTTTGGCTAAAAAAATTTTAGTCGCTTTAGCCATTTGGCTAAAGACGTCGTGCTAAAAAAAAACAGTGGGGGGGTCCCGAAATTTCCAAAATTTTGGAGAGGGGAGTCGAAAAGGGGTCCCCCCAACCCCCTCCTCCCAATTCCAGGTATGATTATCTGAACGCTTTTCTTTTTAAATTTTTAATATTGCCAATATTATTCGTGCTTTCGGCTCAAAAATTTATATTTGGTCGCGGTAACAGTTCCTGAAGCTATTAGATGGGCAAAAGACAGCAGTCATTTGAAACTTTTTGTTTGATTGCATGCAATACTAATGGCCTATTCGTAATCGTAATCAGCATCAAAGATTTGCCCATAAGATAGTCACAAATATACAAATTTCATAAAAAAATTTTTGTCATAGGACACCCCCTGTTTGCAGTTGAAATATCCGATTTTATAGAAAACTACTAACATATTTGTAGTCAGTGTCATTCTACTCGGAAATGTGCAAATTTAGAAAAATTTTGGAAAAAAATTCGGTACCCCCTAAACTCCATAAGTGCCCTAAATTCTATGTTTGACGAAAAGTATATAAATATGATAATTTAATTTTCGAATTGTAATGTATCAGTACAATGCTATTGCTGAAAATTTCATTCTAAAATAAATTTAGGGATTCTAACATCCCCCTCTAAACATACCTACCTATAAGAGGTCCGACTAGTTGGGGGGTAAACCTGAAATTTTGGGGGAGGGGTCGAAAAAAGTCGAAATTTTTCCCAAAAAAGGCACTTTTTTGCCAATTTTTTCAAGTCTGGGGGTGGGTTTGGGTATATGGTTGGCCAAGTTGGGAAGGTTCCCAAGGTCAGATTTATAGTGTAGGGGTGAATTTGAAAATTCGCGGGGGTAGTGTAGCTAAATGTCCACTAAAAACTTCATTTTGCCTCAAAATTAGGCACCCAGTGAAGAATTTTTAGGACCTTAGGTAGGGGTAATACCCCCTTCATACACTTCCCTATGGGGTCGTCTGCCACCAACCCCCCCCACCAATTACACGTATGCCTCTAAATACGGGCCTGTATGCACTGTTTTTTACCACGAACTTTTTTTCCACAAATGTAGAAAGAGGTCAAATTTTTTCCACACGTGGAAAAAATTTGTATAGATGTAGAAAGAGGTCAAATTTTTTCCACATATGGAAAAAATTTTTTCGTCTTAAAATCCGCGTTTTTTCGCTTGAAAATCTTCATAAACACTTTTTTCAAGTGTTTTTGAGGTTTTTAAAGCATTCTAAATTCTAATAAATATTCTGATCATATATTTCAAAAATTAGATTTGAATTTTGTGTTCATAAATCGTCATTTCTAGAAATTTGTCATTCGAAAAAATTTAAAATTATTAATATGTCCGTAACCTTTCATAAATTTGGCCGAAAAGCTATGAGTCAGAAGCGTAGAAATTTTCCAAAAATACTTGCATGAAACTTTTGAATTCAATTTACGTTAAGAAAGGAACAAACGCTTCAGAATGTTTAGAAAGTTTCTCAAAAAATCTATGAAAAAAAAATGCGGATCTTCATTAAATACAAAGATTATTCAAGATTGCCAACCAAAAATGAAATAATACGTTTAAGATGATGAAAATTATTAAAGATTAAATGGTAAATAAAGGTAGACAAGCTAAGCCGCGCCTGAGCTTGGTAATAAATAATAATCATTCCGGCGCGACGCGCCGGAAAATTTTGAGATTTGGACCTCCTGAAATGCACAAAAATGCATCTTTCCAATATGAAAGCCCCAAATTTTTCTTCCACATTTGTGAAAAGACCTCAAAAATTTTTTTCACATTCCAGATTTTTTTTTTCCACATTATAGTGCAAATGTAGAACAAAACAGTGCCTGCATTGCATGTGACCACTGACAAGGGTTTTTTTGCACAGGCCAGGTTGCAACGTGCAACTAGGGGAAAAATTTTGGTTGCACAAATAAATTTTTGGCTGCTCACTCTAAAATCGATAAATTGGCTTAAATTTATCGGAAAAACCATCGCAAACTAGTTTTCTTGTATTTCATTAGATCCGCGTCAGTTTTAGGCGTTTAAAACCCAATTTTCTGAGTTTTGGAGACAAAATGAAAAGATTTATATAACTAGACTAGAAAAATTAGTTCGGCGCCTGGATTTCAATATTGTAGAACGCTGGAAAATGAATCTTTTCACCTTTTATTTCCCAGACAGAAGGTTTGGTTTCTCAGTGAATTTAGTATTAAATTTTCAGTCGGCCAAACTAAAATTCAAAAACTAGGCAAGCGACTAAGAATTTGGATCTTTCACATACCTGTAACTGGTGGGGTTGAGGGGGCAACTTGGCCAACCATATACCCAACCCCCCCAGTTTAGAACAAATTAGAAAAAATTGGCAAAAAAGTGCCTTTTTTGGAAAAAATTCCGACTTTTTTCGACCCCCCCCCCAACTGGTTGGAACTCTTACAGGTATGATCTTTCATGCGGCAAAAATTTCTTACACTCAAAATGTTTGAATCACATGAAAGTCAAAACTCAAAATTTTTACGAAGATCGCGAAAAAATTTTGGGAAAATTGTCGAGAAAAATGTTAGTTTTCATCAAATTCGTCAAAAAACAATACAGGATCAAACATTTATCCTTAATATGATGATAATTAGAACCTAAGCAGTAACTAAAATGACCTTAATTAACCGCGCTAGAATAATATAGAAAATTATAAATGAATTGAAAAAAAATTTTCACTTCTTTTTCCATTTTAGAACGCATAAAAATGCATCTCCGGACAGAAAACCCTATAACCTATAATTGAGAGAGCAGTCGGGCCTCAAGTTGCACTGTGCAACTTGGGAGAAAAAATTTGGTTGCACAGTCCGAAATTTGGTCGCTGCGTGCAAAAAAAACCCTGCCACTCAGTGTTTTTTTTTGTGCCAAAATATGGTTCTTGGCACAAAAAAATCGGAATAGCACACTAAATTTTGAGCGTTTGTGCCAATTGGCACAAAAATTTTGGCTGTTCAAACATTAGATTTCCTTAATTTTTAGATGTTTCAAGCGCTGAAAATGCCAAAAATTTTCGGCGCTTCGCGCCGATTCAATGAATACAATATTTCGTACTGGTTATATCACACCCGAACGCGACCGATTTCTCTTCGAACAGTGTATTAGTATCGTTGCAGCAATCTTTACAAGCTGTCGATGACTGATGAATGAAAATAAATTCTGAATATTCTCTGTTCATACAGTCGGATTCGGATTTAAAACTGAAGTCCTTACTTTTTGTATTTAATTGATTCTAATAGAAAAATCGATATCGTTGATACAATGTTTCGATCGAAAATTTATACAATTTCAGACTTTATTTTTCCTAGTCTTTACATTACATAGATATTCGCAGCAGTACGGTACCCAGTATTTGTCCAGAGAGGGGGCGGATTTTCAAAAATTTTTTAAATATTTTACGCAGCGTACTAAAATGAGTATTGAAAAACAAATCATTTTCGTCAAAAGATTCATTCAAAAATATCAAAAAAGATACCAAATTCAAATCAGAAAATCAATTTGAAGTCCTGAAATTAAACTAAATGAAGAATTTTATACAGATGTTCAGCAAATAATGTGTAAGAATTGCAAATTTCGCGGTCGAAAATTGAATCAATTTGAACTTCCTGAACAATTTTAGAGATATTCGAATATTTCAGCCTTCCATTCCTTTTCAAGTCGCCATGAACTATTTTCTTGCAGTTTTTTTTTATTTCACTGCCGTGGTTTGCTGACAATTAGGTTAGGCATAATTTTTACAAAAAATTAATGCTTCAAACGTAGCTTCAAACGGGTATATGTTTATCAAACTTTTGGTGTGAAACTTTTCCACAGTTTTCAGTATGTTTCATGTAGAAAAAAATTTTTGTGCCAATGGCACAAATTTTTTTGGCCTCTTGTGCCAATTGGCACAAATCTCCATGCACAAAAAAACGCTGCCGCCACTGACCACAAAGCATTAGGGAGCGAGATCTGTCATCAATTTGATTGGTAGAAAACAGCGTTTTTTTTTTGTGCACGGACATTTGTGCCAATGGGCACAAAAGGCTAAAAAAATTTGTGCCAATGGCACAAAAAAATTTTTTCTACTAGAAACACTGAAAACTGTCGAAAGATTTTAGGCCAAAAGTTTGATAAAAATATAAATTAAAGCTAAGTTTAACCGCATTAATTTTTTGTAAAAATCGTGCCCAGCCTAACCTATTTTTCAGCTAATTATGTCACTGAGATAAGAAAAAACTGTGCAAGAAAACAGTTCGCGACGACTCAAAAAGAAATGAAATGCCGAGAAAATTAAGGCTCTAGAATTGATGATCAAATTGATTCAATTTTCGACTACGAATATCTATATAATATTTAACAACAATTTAAAGACTAGAGGAAATAACGTGGAAAATTGCGTGAATTTTCGGTCCAAACATTGCACCCATGATATCGATTTTTCTGTTTGAATCAGTGTTTTTTTGTGCCAAAACATGGTTTTTGGCACACAAAAATTTGGAATGGCACAAAAAATTTTGAGCGTTTGTGCCAATTGGCACAAAATTTTTGACTGGTCAAACATTAAATTTCCTTGATTTTTAGACGTTTTAGGGGCTGAAAATGCAAAAAATATTCGGCGCTTCGCGTCGAGTCAATGAATATAATATTTCCTATTCGTATATTTGACCCGAACGCGAACGTTTTCTCTTCGAACAGTGCATTAGTATCCTCGCAGCAAACTTTATAAGACTGTCAACGACTGATGAATGAGAAGAAATTCTGAATATTCTCTGTTAATTCAGTCAGATTCGGATTCAAAACTTTTTGTGCTTTTTTTTCAAAAAACACCTAAACTTTTCAAAAAACACCTAAAGTGAACAAGTGCCCGAATTTCTTTGATTTTTAGTCATTTTAGGGGCTGAAAACGCAAAATTTTCTCGGCGCTCCGCGCCGAGTCAATTACTTAAGTGTAATATTAGTCAAGTGTCAGGAATCTGAAAGAATTGTATTCGAATAATAGATTTGTATAATGGCAACAAACTTTGAGATTGTCGATGATTGAAAAATGAATGGCTACTTACAACGGAACCGCCACATTCATAATTTTTTTACTTTAGGGGGCGCTCGTCACTACCGATGGCTGCAGACGAAGCGAAGCGGTGCGCAAAAACGAGCAGCGGCGGCTGGGGCCAATGCGAAGAACAGTGATTTTTTTATACCCTACAGTAAACTGCGTCCTTTGTTGTAGGCTTAGGCTTAGGCTTAGGCTTAGGCCAATTTTGGTGGCCCTGGCACTTGCAAAGTGGAGTTTGGGGGTTTTTATGGGGCTATGGCTATACTAACAGCAATCATAATACCAGGTGCCAAAAATGCAACTTCTGCTTTCCAAAAACTGCATATTTTTGCCCATTTTACTTAATTTGCATATGAATTATGCAAATTAGTCTATCTCCCTCCCTGTCCTTGAGCACCTGGTTTTTTTGGTTGCAGTTTGTTGCCGGTACCATAAAAACACCGAAAATCCACTTTGCAAGTGCTAGGACCACCGCCACCGTATTCTGCAAAAATTCCTCGAACAGAAAAATTTACCCTGTTGGCACAATTTTTCAACCAAAAATTTACGCGACGTGACTTCCGTTCTAGTTTTTTTCAAGAAAAGTCATTATGGACATCCTTAATTTATTTACATCGATGTTAAGAAGAAATCCGTAGTCGAAAATTAAAGAAAAATATAAAATGCCCAGGGTTGGCAAGACCTGGGTTTTTGGGTTTTTGGGTTTTTCTGGGTGCATTTTTTTGACAAAATTTGGGTTTTTGGGTTTTTCTCAATTCTTTTAAAATGAGGATTTCATCGTTAATTTGAGGATTTCATCGTTAATTTCCCTGTGGCAAATCCAGAACGAGATTGAGGATTTCATCGTTAATTTCCCTGTGGCAAATCCAGAACTAGCTGACCAAAAAAGTGCTGTGTATCAAGAATTGACGCAATACATGATTGAGGCAAAATTACAAAAACAAAATAACTCATTTCGCTACCAGACCAGATGCTCGTCAAAAAGAAAAAGTCTGTCCTTGAGTATTGGCTCACAGATGGAGCTGACTGGCCGCTGGTGCAACGAATCGCTCTGAAGGTACATAGATAACATGTTTTTTTTTCAATGTATTACATGTATAAAAAATTAATTGAGGTTTTTTCGCTCGTTGTCTCTACCGCATCTTCGGAAAGAAACTTCTCTACCTTTGGCTATGGCTTCATACATTCCAAGCTGCGAAATCAATTGTCGACGGAAACAGTGCGCAAACTGGTATTCGTTAAGACAAACTTTGGGCTGCTAGAAAGTTCCCGTGACTGTGAATCTGATGAAGTGAGCGAAGCCGAAGCGTGAAATTTGATTTCCGTAATTCTCAATTTTTTAAAGTGACATTTCAATTTTTAGTTTTTAGATCATGCAATAAAAAATTCAATAAACAGCCAATCGTTTTAATGAGCCAAATCGATAAAATCGTTGTGCAATGTGCAGTCGCGTGACTCGTGTAAATATGTTACAACCAAATGTATAATCAGTCTTGAACACTGTTCAGCAATTTAATACACTTTATTATACGTTAAAAATAACATTCTCATATATATTTTAAGTAAAATGATCATTCATTAGTACAAAACTGGAACAAAAACCCTAGAAAAACCCACCAAAAACCCAGAAAAACCCAGAAAAACCCACCCAAAAACCCAAAAACCCAAAAATGAAGATTTCAAAAACTGGGTTTTTGCCAACCCTGAAAATGCCTGAAAAATTGTATAAAAATATATGAATTCTCGCAGCATCTGATTTCTTTCTGAATCGTATAAACTGCTTTCTTCATCAGTTTTTCTTATCGCACTGACGTTCTTAAGATCAAATAGAGTTGGCATGATTTTTTAAGCAAATTGGTGCGGCAAAAGTAACCTTGAGTTATGTAATCAAACTTTTGGCATAAAATTTTTTAAAACTTTTCAGTATGTTTTTAGGCTGGAAAAAATTTTTTGTGCCATTGGCACAAATTTTTTTGGCCCTTTGTGCCAATTGGCACAAATGTCCGTGCACAAAAAAAAACGCTGCTTCGCAATGCTTTCTCCACTGACCGATTCACCGAATATATGTTGTGGTGCGTACAGTAATTTGAATTTCAGCGTGGTAGCCTTGGCGAACAGCTTCACTTGTGTGTTAGATGATTGACCATGGAAATGCCTTACAGAATTTAACTAGTGGTTATTTACTCTCTTCGGTTGTGCAACAATGACGTTATATAAGAATACTCCTTCCCATAATTTAGGATCTTGAAAGGGTTTAGACAAATGCTGCCATTAGATCTACTTTACAAAGACGCTTGCTGCATCTGTTATAACGATAAGTTGAAGTAATGAACAGAAACTGACCGAATTTCCCCCAGATTTCAGGCTTACTCCAATGTTTCAGCGGTGTTACTTCTTTCAAGAACTCGATCACGTGACTTGTGCATCCATTTTCAAAGGCTGTCTTGTCAAAAAAAGTCTAGGTTAAAGAGCGCCAAAACCTGTGGTGATGTCTAGATAATCTTCATCAAGCCTTGTGAATTTTCCAAAATTGTTCTAGTCGGTGTGTACGGGATACTTTTAAGGGACTTAGATTAACCAAAATCAGCGTATGTCGGCCGAAAATCCCGCTCAAAACTGTCAAAAACGGGGCGGTAGACGGCGCTCCCATCAACATCACCGTTATCGATCGAGGAGGCGTGGTTCGAGTCGCCATATTGGATTTTACGCTCCACGTTTATCGAACGCGGAGAAACGCAGCGCCGCTGTTGCTGCCGCGCCGCAACCACTCGGATCGGAATCAAGCGGCAGTCGTGGCGGGAGTAGGCGTTTTTCAAATCGTCGACATTTCAATATGATTAATCAACGTCCAGCGCCTAACGACGTGCGTTTGACTATCGAAGGTTTCAATCCGTTGCCACCTCCCGATATTGTATCGAACGATCAACAATGCAATCATGTGAGAGACAATTTCTTGAAAATGCTATAAATAAAACTGAAACGCAGTTTTCATCCTTGCAATTCAATTTTTCTGTTAAAATTGTTGGGTGAAAAATGCAAATCTATGAGCCCGGTTTCACCAGATACTTATGAGTGATACGAGTCGCAGGAGTTTCGTTTTACGGGCAAATTCGGTTTCCCCAGTTTGCATACCTGTAAGAGGTGCCACCAGTCGGGGGAGGGTAAACCCAATATTTTTTTGGGGGGGGGTCGGAATAACCCCAAAAAGTCGAAAAAATTTCGAAGATTCGCCCAAAAAAGCCACTTTCCCAATTTTTCTGAGTTTGGGGGGGTTGGGTATAGGGTTGACCAAGTTAGGAGTGGAGGTCCCCCCAACCTCCCCCTAATTACAGGTATGCCAGTTCTTTACATACCTGTAAGACCTCCGACCAGTTGAGGGGGGGGTAGGAAAAAGTCGAAATTTTTCCCTAAAAAGGCCAAAAAACATACACTTTTTTGCAAATCTTTTTAATTTTTTCTATACTGGGGGAGGTTGTTTATTCATAATTAGTTTATTCACTAGGGCACCCTGTTTGCATCAGTTTATTGCATGTTAACACAAAGTCCAGTATTTGAATATTTCCTGCTGAAGCTGCAGCTAACTTCGTTTCATCAATATATAAATTTTTTTGATTGCTTTGCAAAATTGACGTGGCAGGAATTGTATTTGCAAAAAAAATTGTGATATTTGTAATGAAGGCAATCCATATTGATACCCTAATTCACTAAATAGGAAACCCACTGGGCCCAATGTTTCTATGGCATATATTTGGGTAGTTTAACTCGCATACCTGTGCAAAATTTCAAGTAATGAATATTTTGTTTAGTTCATGAAAAAGCATACAATACGGACAAATTTTGAAATTCATACACCTTGTTGGCTTTATCTAGTTTATTGTATGTTTGGTCAAGTTGGGGCAACTTTATTTTGATAATTTTTTGAATATAGTTGGGGCTTGCCTCCCTACGTTTACACAGAAAATTTTTAGGTACTTCTCAAAATTGACGTAGCAGTGACCTTTTTTGTAAAAATTTTCGAGATTTGTAACAAAGAAAATCAAACTTGGAAACCCTGTTGCCGGAACCAGAAAGGTGCTGGGTCTGCGATTTCCATCGAATATTGCTGGCCAATATAACCTCTATGAATACGCGAAATATGACTCATTGACAAAGTGCATAGACTTTGGGACAAGCTATGAAAATAAACTGGTGAAAAATTGAAAAAATATGCAAATTTTAAAACTTTAACATACTGTAGTTAAATAAATTTTCATTTGTGTTCGAAATGAGTTTCGGATTCGTTTTTTGTGTGAAAAACTGGATATCATACCCTTTTTCCAGGTACGATTGTATTTTGACTTATCACAACTAGTATTGCACAATGGTGAATCCTCTCAGAAATTGTCTTAAAAGTACCCATATCAAGCATGATTTCATGAGTTTTGAAAAACTTGAATTGAAAGTATTGAAAAACTCACACATTAGTTTGACACCAACAAAGAAATGTTTGCCAACTGTATTAATGAAACATTTTTTCATTGCTAATAGGAGTCGTGCTCTAAAAAATCTTGTTTCCTATAGAAACAAAGTCCGCCGAAAGGAAGCGATTCCATTTGCGCCCATTCGGTCGAAAATTCGCAACCGGGAACATCAAAAGGCGATTCAGCATGCATGGAAACCAAGACATCAGCAAGCGACGATCACATAACTTCACCCTCTGCTCGAGGTAATAGACGCAAAAGTGGCAAAGTTCGGCGAGCGCCCAAACGGAAATGGAAACCATATTTCAAGTTGACCAACGAAGAAAGGCGCTTACTTGAAGTAAATAGACTTCATTCAACGGAGCTCGGAGAGCTGAACAGGGAGCTAAAAGTTTAGGGCTGGGTCTTTTGAGAATTAAGTTCGGAATTTCCACTTCAAAGGTTGCATAATTGTTCAAAAATATTTATCTTGTCAAGTTTTTTGTTCGATGCAGAGATTTTTGGTTCCCTACAAATATTTTTGAGAAGTATAGGTTGAAAGAAGATTTTTCAGCATCTCCCGCTCAGAAAACTCTTTTTCATGTTCCTAAATCAGAAAACTAAAAAATCTTCCTGCCGTACTTTATAATTCGTCGGATTGGTTAATTCAAGCAAGGTCTAAATAAACGGTCTCAGGCAGTTTGATATTTTTTTGATATTTAATGTAATTGAATAAGTTAGGTTATTCCTACTGTTCACTAATTGGTATGAACAAGTATTATCTTGTTTTTGAAAAAAAATCTGTCCTCAATCGTTGAAGCAGTATGAATAGGAATTTTTCTAGCATTAAAAATGCCGATTTTTTTTATTAAAGCTTTTTCTGAAAACTTTTATGCTATGAAGAACATAAATGTTGCAAGAAAATTTCTTCGGTATAAGGTTTTATGTAAGAATGCATGCGAAATCTGTGATCAGTGTACAAAAAGAACATTGATTCGGTCATAGAATCCATGAAAATTAGCATTTATGGCGCCCAGCGCCAAAAAAATCAATTCTAACTATTTTCTGCCAAAAACGGACATTTTTCAGTTTTTTCATGTCTAAATATTGATTTTTGTCGGATATCCGGATATTCGGACATTCGAACCTTTTATGGAAAACTTTCAACACAAATGACGAATAAAAATAGGAATGTCGTAGCACTAAATAGATTCGTTGAACAGGCGATAGTGACACCCAATCAAACTAATTTTTTAGATGACATAAATGTGAAGTGATAATGCAAAAAAAGTTTCGAGCTGTTGATAAACATGTTATGATTTTACTGACAAACTTTCAGTTTTTCTGTCTTTATTTTCGGTTATCCTCTCGTGAGGTTGACATTTTCTACTTGTTTTTTTATATTTTTTATTCTGATTTCCTTCATCTGACTGCATTAACAATACCATTCCCTTGGTGTACGAACTTTATCGAATCGCAGTCGAAGAATAGTCTGCTATGTAGGTAATAAATTTGCAGCACATTTAGTTCTAAACGTAAATAATTTCCTTATACGTTGTCTCGTACACATCTTGGATTGCACTTAAAGTTTGTCAATAAGAAACTGAGGTGAACAAAAGGGTCAGTTATTTCAAGTTTGTCCATCACATTATTACAAATTTCATCAATAATCAACTCTGTTTACTCGAGCAGATTTTTGTAAACTTTGTTGAACTATGTTCTTTTCCTCTTCTAATCAATATTTTTTTATCAATCTAACCACAGGATGTACTCTGAAATTTATAAATTAGTTTTTTTACCATCGAATGTGCGCCAAAATAAAATACGGGGCGCTAAATTACGACGGGCGGCAATTTGTGACACTATCGACTGGACAGGACATACTAAACGCAGGCACATTTTGTTCTTATTTACATTTGTAGCATCTTTGAGCTTTTTTTAGCTTTAAGCTTTTCTCACAAATGTGGAGGAAAAAGAATCGGCCGTCAAGAACAATAAGATGTCTTCTGTTGCGTTATAGAAAGTCTAAATCTTCAAATTTTAAGCGCCTCGCGCTGGTTTCAGACATAGTCATCATTATTAATTTACATTTGGCTCCAGCGCGACTCTCAAAAAATCAAGTAACGTTTCTCAGTCACTAACACAATCAAAATCAATAATTTTCACTAACCATTGATATTCAACGTTTAGTTTTTCATTCTAACTTTTCTGATGATTTTGATCTTATTTTTTCCTAGTTGACCCACTTTTTCTCACTTCTCACGCTCGCCTTTCGCTTAAAGTGAGGCAATTTGAAACAGGAAAATTTTCAATATCTGTCACCACCAGTGGTGACATAAAAAACATTTTAAAAGCTTAGTTTCCATAAGAAAACAATGAACAAAAGTATCCGGATAAGCGAATATCCGATCTCTCCAGGAACTCGAATATCTGTATGTCAAGAAATATTCGAGGAACATCACTATACCTAAAGATGAATTACACACTAATTCCATGTTAGCCACGCAGTCGATGATTTCTGAGGCTCTCTCCTCCCCACCAATTACATGAATGTTTCAATCAAATCATATATTTATGCGTGCGTTTCTTGAGCTTCTGGGTCCTTTTGATCTGACAAAAATATTCCGTCGATGAAAACTCAAATGCAAACGTAGCTTTTTTGAAGTACAAAGAATTTTGACCTTTTTTTTGATTTCATATTTTCTGGTAGGAGTAATGTTCAAACTTTCCTGCGTAGGTACCCAAATATTCATTAGTTAAGTCATTTTCCTCAAAATTCTGTACCCAATGATCTATTTTTAAGATCGTAGGCAGGGATAATTCCCCCTACCTCTCTCTGACTTTAAGTTAGTCTGTTATGAAATGGGCCTAATGTTGATGAGATCAAGTAACGCTAGGAGTTGTTAGAGATGTATCGGATCCAAAATTTTACGAAAATCGGGTCTGGGTCCGGGTCCAAAATTTTGAGAATATCGGGTCCGGGTCCAAAATTTTGAGAATATCGGGTCCGGGTCCAGCAAAATGGTCGGGTAATTTCGGGTCCGGGTCCATTATATTTTTACGCATGCTGCGCTATTTTGTGGTTGCTATACATTATAAATCTAAGTCAGTCTCATTGTGATCTAAACAATAAATTTCTATTTGTTACTTTTCATATTATAGTAAATATTTGATGTGTCATTACATTCTTCAATGTGAGTATTTGATTCATTGTTTTTTTAGCATTTTGCAAGCCATGGCTTGTTGGACTGACAAAATGGCTTGTAGAATTTTAGTCCAACAAGCCAAAATGGCTTGTCAGAATTTTTTGAGTCACGTGTTTGATCATATCGGATACAGAAAAGATGCATTTTGCTGCATTTTAGAAGGTCATAATTACAAAATTTTCCGGCGCTTCGCGTCGGCTATAACTTAAATAAGCATTATAATTTATTTCGTAGCTCAGGTGCCGCTTCTAACATGTCTACCTTCAATTATCATTTAATCTTCAATAGTTTTAATCATCTTAAATGTATTATCTCATGTTTTAATTGGTAATCTTCCATATTTCATCTTGATATTTAATGAAGATTCACATTTTTCCCTTGACACATTTTTTGAGAAAGATCAATACGTCAAGTCTGAAAATTTTTTCAAGTGATTATTCCTTTCTTAACGTAAAATCAATCCAAAAGCTTCATGGAAGTAGTTTTCGGAAATTTCTACTCTTCTTACTCATATCTTTTTAGCCAAGTTCATTAGAGTGTGTGAATAAATTAATGGTTTTAAAATTTTTCAAACATGAAATTCCAGAAATTACGACCTTTGAACAGAAAATTCGAAACTAATTCTTCAAAGAAGCGGTTGGAAAATTGATTTTTCAGCATCGCAGAACCCAAAAAAAGTTTTTCGGCGTTTCAGGCAGGAAAGATTAATAGCTTTTTTGGGCTCTCACTTGTCATCATAGACGACTTAACCGTCGATTTCTCATGTAATTCAAAGTCATTATGTTCTTGGATAGTTTGCTGGAAAATTTTTTCCACAATGCTTGTAGATTAGACCTCGATCAAACTCAAAAATTTCAAATGTTTCCTGAATTTTAATGAATTAATGGCTCTAAAATGTTATTGAATAAATGTTGAATGACATATCTTTTTTGATCGATCGCCGTGATGCTCAATATATACATTTCTTTAAAAAATAACCTAGCATTGGAATTTATTCACGTATACTGATATTATTAAATTGGCTTGAAAAAATTTGGAATGGCTTGTAAAATTTAAGGTCAACAAGCCACTTGGCTTGTGACTTGTAGGTCAAAAAAATACCCTGATTTGATTTCAGCTGAATTACTATAGTTTATTTTTAATAAACTACTTATAAATTCAAAAATGACAAAAACCAATACTGTTAAATTGTTCACAGGAAGGTTTTACTGTATGATTTTTCATTCAGAAAATTGTTGAAGGCTAGTTGTATAAATCCACAAATTTTTAGCTCTATGTGAGTTATGGTTTGGCAAAAGCCAAAAAGTTCCATTTTTCTAATTCAGAAGCATTTCTGGAAAAATAGACTATATATATTATACATCAGACCCGAATCAAAATTGTGATAATTTTTTCGGGTCCGGGTCCAAAATTTTGAAAATATCGGGTCCGGGTCCAAAATTTTGAGAATATCGGGTCCGGGTCCAGCAAAATGGTCGGGTAATTTCGGATCCGGGTACCCGATACATGTCTAGGAGTTGTAGCTTTTTTTCCAGTTTGCAAATAAGTCTTATGTTACTTTCATGCCTAATTTAGATTCGAGAGGAAAGGCGAGCAGAGCGCGTACGCGCTGAGCGTTTCAAAAAAGGCCAACCAGTAGCGCCTTACAATACGACGCAGTTTTTGTTCAACGATCTTCAACAACGCGGCGGCATCGGGAACGGCATCGACGAACCCGTCAACGTTGACCAAATCGTTGAAAATATCCGGCAAAATCGGAATCACAAATCGTCGGAGAGTATAGACCCAGAATTGATGTCTGTCGATAATCATAGCGACGACATAGGTGAATTTTTTGCGTTGTTCGTGACTTTTGATAGCATTTGGAACAGGTTTTTCTTTGGTTTTTTCTCGACGGGCCATTTGGCTCCTAAGGTCAAAATTTTACAGGCCGATAGAAATTTCAACAAGCTAAAACCAAAAAGTTTGTAAATAAATGTGGTAGTAAAAAACAATGTTTTTTCAACAAATTTAGTCAAAAACACTCTTCAAAATCACAGTAGGAGCTTACATGCAGATCAATCATTTTGAATACATTCTTAATCACACACAGAATAATAAGGCTGAGAAATTAGATCAGTCATTGTTCAAATCAATCATCAGGGTTTTTTGCACAGATTAATTTTTATTTGCTCACTCTAAAATTGATAAATTCGCTTAATTTCATCAGAAAAATGATTTATAGTTACTTCCTTTGTATTCCATTCACTTCGCGTCAGTTCCTGACTTTTAAAAATGAATTTCTTGAGTTTCGGGTGAGAAATCAAAAATCTGGCTAAAGTAACTTGTTCGATGCCTAGCGCCAAAAAATTCTGATTTCGAGGCCTCTAAAATGTCGGAAATTTTCAGTGCATTCTACTGCAACTGCCGATGATCAATTTTTTCACCATTTGATTGGCGAAAGAGGTCAAACATTTTACCTCCATTTATATATCTGGAGCCAGTAGTTTACCAATCACAATTGTTTTCACATGATCTATAACATTAAAAAACGCGATAGGTATTTTACTTCGGACTCGAACATCTCCAGCGCTTAGCACTAAAATAAAATTTTAGATTATGATATTTTATAGCATTGAAAAATGAATACCTTTAATCAGGGCCGTGCGCAGGATTTTTTCATGGGGGGCGGACTAGATTTTTTCACTGAATAGCCCCAGAAATGTTGATCTTACGCGGATATACTGTTTGCATCATCGTTTTTTTTCCTCGAAGATTTTTTCCACATGAGAACCGGAACCAAAATTTTTTTCCTCATTTTCCAAAAATTTTCCACATTTTTAAAAACGCTTATAATGTGGCTACGGTTGCTTTTTTATGCATTTTAGGAGCATACCCAAGCATTTTGTTGTATTTGTAGTCAGAAACCTGCAAAAATGAGGAAAAAAATTGAGAAAATTCTGGTTATGTTAGTCAAAATGAGCTCATGAAGAATATATTGGTGTTCTATAGAATGGTCCTGCGCGGAGCGCCGGAAAAATTTTTTGATTTTCACTTTCTAAAACGTTTCTAAACCACTTTCTTGGTCCGGCGCGTAGCGCCGGAAAAATCTTTTGATTTTCACTTTCTAAAACGCTGGAAAATGAACCTTCATAACGTTGGGAAATAAATTAAAATCAGACTGATGAAGCGTAATTTGCCTTCCATTCCGGCGCCAAGCGCCGAAAAAATTTTTTGGTTTTTGTATTCTAAAACGCTGAAAAATAAATCTCTCCAACAGATAATTCGTGAACAAATGTTTTGAAATCGCGTTCTAGAGTAATGTCTTCAATTTCCACCTTCAATAAACGCAAAAGTTCAGATTGCAAACGTTTAAAAAATTCCAATCATCGAGGGAAAAAATTGAGAGACATGATGAAAAATCTCTATTTTCGGCGACATAATTGACTGTAAACGATTAGAAAATGAAACGATCTAACTTGATTGATAGAAACTGTTGAGCATTAATTAGTAAGTCGAAGTAGATATGCTAACGGCCGCGCCTGATAGAATATAGTTATAATTATATTTGACCTTTTAAAGTTCACCAAAACGCATCTTTTCGGTTTAAGCATAAGTTAGGACGACATTTCGTAACCGCATCAAACCAAATATCATAAATGAATTGAAATCCGGCGCGTAGCGCCGGAAAATTTTTCGGTATTTTTCATTTCAAAATGCCTAAAAATACATCTCCACACAGGAAGCCCTGGCTCTCATTTTTACAAGCCAATTTGGCTTGTGCCCCTAAATTTTTAGGAGCCATGGCTCCAGAGGTCCCCAGGGTCGAAAATTTAGGTAGGGGTGAAATCGTAAATTTTAAGGATAGTACTTGAAATATGCCGTGACCTTTTTTTGCTCCCAACTTTTTGCGAAGGAGGGGGGAGTTGTAGTACTCTAATCACATAGAACTTACAGAAATGAATAATGCCCCTACTTTATGCGTTTTACAGTAAAATGCATTTACTATTTCAACTCCATTTTCCAGCTCCCAATCATGCAACTTCAATGCACTAATTATACGTACAGAATAGTCACACTCAGAAGACTGTTGTGCCAACTGATTCCTGCACATTTCAAGAATTGGGCACGTTTAGAAACATTATTTGAACCACGGCTTGGAACGGTGCTTCTAATTGAAAGTCCTGATGCTGAATGTGGCTTTAGTATTATTAATCCCATTAGATTATGAACCACGAGTTTGAAACCAGGTACCACTCCTGATCCCACGTCAACAGACCTCACATGTCTCAACTCACAGCAGGAAAGTATGGCACAGCTTTAGTAACCATATGCGCACAGAAGACCCAACGCAGAAGCGGGGAAAAGGAAAGGAGAGCATGAAGAGGCAGAATTTTAAGAACATGATGTTTTTCATCCCAAGGGGCGATTTTTTGATTAATCACATATACATAAGTCATTATTTCATCTCCCAATTATATTTATAATGATTTCCTACAAGTAGTATAAATTAATGTGCTGATATCCTTTCTTAAAAATCGCTATATGGCACAGAAGTTGCGTACTTTCCCATTATCATTTGCTCAGTAAATGTGTCAAAAAGAACAGTGAGTAATTCCTCAGAATCACACATTCTGCAATTTTTCTCGAATTAGTATAACCTACTGGGGAGAGGATGAAGTCTACTAAAATTTTTTGCTATATTGAGCTGTTTTTATGGGGGTAGTAAATGAATTTCCAAATCTAAGACGGGGGTACCCCCCATGGGCTGCTCTGCATGGCTCCAAATTGGCCTAAAAACCCTGATTTGGAATGGGTGTGTATCAGTGGAATTTGATACAGAGTGTGTCTGCATGACAGCTTAAATTTGACAATAACCGAGATTTTTTAGGAATTCATGACCGATCATTATAATAGTTTTCGATTCTTGCTTACAGGCGGTAGCACATCATACGCCGAAATATTCAACGAAAAGGAATTCGATTACGAATACGACGCCGCTTTTGTCGAACGTTTATCGTCGATGAACAAAAACGACCTCATTAAAGACTATTTGCAATTGGAAAAAGAATATGAACAGGCTCGATTGGAAGCGATTTTAAAAAGCGAAGAAATTGTCGAACTCAAAAAACGTATCGTCAGTCTGGAAGAAGCTGTGTCGACCCAGAAAAGCTCAGCGGTTAAGGTTGTTGGGGATGGAAAATCTTCCGCTGTAAAAATTGTCGATAACATTGGGAGTTGACTTCGCAATTGGTACGATATTTATTCGAAATTTTAATTCAGTCAGGGAGTTATTGTGTATGTTTCAATGTAATTTATATACACCAACGAACTTGACTTTTAATGATGATGCGTTACGATCACTCATACATACAGTTGAAAAGAAATCACTTGTAAAGTTCCACATCCATTGAAGAAACGTGTCGTAAAGTGCCTATGAATTGAACAGTGACGAAAAACAAAGATGCCAGATGAATTGGACTCCTAAATTATGAGCTCCTTGACGTGTGGTTTGGCTAAAAAGATGAATATGAATAAGTATAGGCTTTCCAATTTCATAATTTTGGTTCGTTCCTTTATAAAGTGGTTGCATAGTGAAATAAGACCAAAAAATATCGCTCTCAAAGTCGTTCACTGCAGGATTTTTTACATGAAAAGTTGATTACAGTGCAGTAGAATATCAAATTTCCAATCCTATTGACATATTAGCAGAAAAATGTAAAATAGTACAGGAATTCCAAGAATAACAGACTGAGTAAGACTCGTAAATTTAAAAATGAATCAAGTAGCGCCTTCACACAAAGACAGTAGGATTTATTACTTGAAAATTTGTAAGGTTTGGTTAGTTCAGTATTTGGCTCACAAAGTCCTACGCGACATAACGGTTCTTCAGAAATAAAAGAATGAGTACACGGTAGCGCCGCTCTGTTAGTACTTATTTCGGCCCGCGTTGATTGTAATATACGTACATTATATGTCGATTTACTGTAGCGTTTTATTGTTTACAACTTTTGCACGAGTAGTTTGTTTTTCCCAAATAAACGACGCCGTTTCTGGCTACTTGAATAGGGTCTATTCCCAAGTGAGCGAATTCTCAATTGAATGATTCCCAAATGAGCGAATTCTTCATCGGGTGATTCCAAACGAGCAATAGAGAATGCAATATTTTCTTTACTATTCCCATCTATACCTTACATTTTTCTTTATTTCGTTCTGTGTGTTGTAACCATGTTTTCGTACTTGCATAGCTTTTGCCTCTGCCTTACATTTTCTTTTTTCTTGTCATCTACTTTTTCGCTCATGAAACAATACATTACAAGTTGTCATTTTTAATAAGCATTGTCTCGCATGTAATTGTTATACATGTGATTTTTTCTTCATTCTTATCAACTTTTCATCATAGTTTTTTGCTTTCACTTTATTTTTTTCTTTCTTTCTTTTGTTGTTTTCCACTTTATTTTTTTCTTTTGTTGTTTTTCATATTTTTTCTTTCTTCTCTACTGCTTTCTCTATCTTGCTTCTTCTTTCTAGTCGCTTTTTCATGCTTTTTTTCTTTTTCTAATGCTTCTCCACCTATTTTCATATAATCTTTTCTTTCTTTCTTTTCTTTTTTTTCTTTCTTTTCTCTTGATGTTTTCTTTCCTCCTGCATTCTTTTGTTTATATTTTTTATGAAGAATCTCACACTTATAGGATGTTTTTCTTGAAATGCTTCTAAATGATGAAAGTGGAAAGCAAGTAGTATTTCAGATTTTTACGAATTTCTTATAGAGGATATATTGTATAGTACTGGAAATTTGTGAGCGTATTGCCCTAATCTTCAGCAATTTTTCGAGTAAAAAATTTTACAGTAACGGCCCTATGTAAATGATTTTGACGACAATTTTAATTTGTGTCACTTTTCTATTTGGAAGCATTTTATAAAAAACAGACTATAGAACGATAAAAGACTCAAGCATGCAGAAATGTTCAAGGATTATATGGGAGACAACGCTAAAGTGACAACTTGTATGTGTTGTATCACGAGCAAAAAAAGAAAAACTTAGATGACAAGGAATAAAATGAAAGAAAGCACAGAGAAAAGATGAAAACGTAAAAACATACACAGACAAAAACATCAGCAATACACGCAGAAAACGAGAAAAAAGAAATACATATATAGAAAAACATGACGTAAAGAAGGAAAATATGAAGAAAGTGTTGTCACCTTCTCGAGTTTGGAATCGCTCATTTGGAAATTCGCTCAACAGGGAATCGCTCTGAGAACTCGCTCATTTGTGAATCGCTTAGATGAGAATACCCCCATCTGTTGCGAACATATTCTAAATAAAAGCTTAATTAATCCTATGGTGGAGAACCCTACAACAAGCAGAATCTTTGAACAAAATGGTATGAGTGCGTGTCCCCTTATCTCAAAATAGCGATCCCGATTATTTTGAGACGGATCACTGAAGAGTGTTAGAAAGATCAGCGCCATTAGGCGATTTGATCAGTATTATGTTATGAACCCTAGCCATTGACCGTTCATGATACAGTTCATCAAGCCATCGCTAAACGGATCCAAACTCAGAATAAAAGATTCATAGTCTTCGATGGCAGTTTCTGCTAACAAAACCTTCATAAATTATGTAAAAAGGCAGTGACGTGCGTGGACTATTGAGCCGAAAAACATATTTAACGTATTTTTTATAACGAATGTAAGACGAAGAAAATTCAATGCCAATTCCACTTTAGTTCTCGAACATCATACAATCTAGCCGACGAAGCTTGATCCATTGGAGTTGCAGTGACCGGCGTGGCACCTAAAATGATAACATGATAACATGCGTGGAGACTTCATTTTGTCCCACCCTGCTGCTGCGCAACTCGAATTTTGTCCTGTAGTCTGTTTTTCTTGAAATGCTTCTACCTAATTAAAATGGAAAACGAGTAGTATTTTAGATTTTCACGATTTTCTAACGAACAATATATCATATAGGTCTGAAAATTTCTAAGCATACTAAGCTCAACTCTAACAATTTTTCGAGTGATAAATTTTACGATAAAAGTAGACGATTTTGACGACAGTACTGATTTGTGTCGCTTTTCTATTTGGAAGCAGTTTATAAAAAACCAGACTCTTAGTGGAGAATGTGACTTGTAGAACAACACTTTTACAAACACAAACTGCAAAATTTTTGGGTCAGATGCGAGGTAACCAGATGAGAATTAACTTCTTTATCAGGTGAGTTAGTTTCCACCACCAGGTAGTACTCTGCGTTGATACCACTGCTT